>VZQC01005024.1:696512-861507 GCA_009823505.1 Rhizomys pruinosus
CCCTGTGGCTTCTGGGTATCCTGCCCAAAGGCGCAGCCGCCCTGGCCGCCGGACTCTCCGGACCCTCTGGCCCAGCGCCCGGGTCCCGCCCTCAAGGCCCCAGCTCCCAAGTTACTCGCCCAGGTGGCTTCTGGGTATCCTGCCCAAAGGCGCAGCTGCCCTGGCCGCTGGACTCTCCGGACCCTCTGGCCCAGCGCCCCGAGAAGACTTCTTTTGGTTCCTTTTGAATCTCCAATATCTTTAGATTAAAATAATGATAGTATTTTTGGGATTTGAAGTGTATCCCTGAACTAGAAAGTAACTATTTCTATTTTAGCAGTCCTCAGAGCAAAATAATGAGATATACATGGAATATAAAATTTAGAAACATAAAATTTAAAAAAAGATCTATAATGAATTTTCTGTAAGTATATGTCAGAACCTGATCTTTTAATTAAGCAGCCACAATTGTTCTCCTGTGACATAATCTACCAGGAAACTTTATGTTTCCAATGAATTTGACATTATTCTTTGCCTCAAAATCTTTCCCACATACAGTGAACTAAAGAAAGAAGTTATTTTTAATAAATTGAACAGAGAGGGGTACAATTAATATATGCTTACTGGAACTTTTGTACAGGATCATAAAAGAAATATCTTTTTTTTACTATGTTTATAACCTGCCAGTTTGAAGCCATAGTAAAGGCATAGGGAAGCTCAATCAGCATGGAGACAATGTGACTATGGTTAATTGCTGTCATATATACCTTGTATCTCTTCACATACGATTTCTGTGGCCTCTGTGACTCAAGGCAGGCATCCAAAGAACTTTCTCTGGTTAATAAGGAGAGTTTCTCTGGATAGTAAAAAAAAAAAAAAAAGATAAATTTATTCTTTATTAAAATATACAGGATGGATAAAATTCTCATTTTCAATAAAACGACACAGTGGATAACAGGAACCATTCTATCAAGAAAGGCAGAATAAAAGGATGCTGTATTCGACAGTTTCTCTAGAAGTTGACCGATACTAGCTTGCTGTTTTGCCTACGAAATCCAAAGCAGAATATTGATATGGCTGAACAATTTGCTTATGCTCATATTTTCCTTCTCCTGCCAGGAAATAACACATATACTTCAGTAGCAACACATTTCCCCTTTTAAAATCCCACATCAATTTATAAAACAAAGACAGAGATAGGGGGCTGGAGAGATGGCCTAGCGGTTAAGAGCACCGACTGCTCTTGCAGAGGACCGAGGTTCGATCCCCAGCACCCACATGGTGGCTAAGAACTGTCTGTAACTCCAATTCCAGGAGAACTCCAGTTCCAGGGGATCCGAGACCCTCTTCTGACCTCCGCGACATTGCACGAAATGGGTGCACAAACCCATACAAATACAAAAATAAATAAAATAAAAAAAATAAAAAAAGAGATAAATAGAAGCTCAAACTGGTGGGAAAATAATTAATACACTAAAGAAAATATTTCACTTCTTCCTCATTGGTTGAGATAAAATTCATAACTGTGAGTAGCTAATATCTACCCAGAAAACCTGTTGGAATTCCCTAGCTTGAGGCAGCTGATTCTTCAATTCATTTATTTTCTGGGTGTTCATTTCTTGTTCTCCATATTTAATATATTTATGCTGCTTTTGAGTTATTTTAAAATGACTATCTGTAACAATACCTTATGATTATAATATTGGAATCATAATTTATTATGCCTGTTTTTAAGGTATAGAGAAAACCCCTAATAGTTCTATGAAGTAATATTTTTGTACTCTTAGATTTTGAATGCAAAATTCTAAGCATCTTATTTGGGGAATCTTGGAGTTTAATTATGGTTACAAAACCTGTATTCAATTACAGCACCATGTCCTCAACTTGTATTAATTTAGTACATGTATTTTTGTTCAGAAAACACATTTGATGTGATATGTACTATTTCAAATAAGTACTTATGATTCCCAAACAACTATATTTAATCTATCTCTGTCAAGTATATTTCCTAGGACATGCTGAGCAAGAGTCTTATCACATAATCCAGTAACAGTTCACAACAAAGAACAATTTTAAGCATCCTCTTTATACTCCAGACAATCCTCAAGCTGCTGATCCTTCATTTTTTAGAGATCTGGTACCCCAGGTCTAAGGCTGACTAAGAGGTATTTGAAATCAAATGGCCACAGCAGGGATTAAGCACCACTTGGCTTGACTTCAAGTTTCATCAGCTTCTTTGTATTAAGGAAAACTAGAGACAAGGGTATTCAGATTAATGGAAAGTAATTAGAATCATCTTAAGTATTTCATTGATGCATTTTTTTATGTATCAATGTTAAGAAATGAGAAAATCTTGCAAATATTTGCCAGCTAATTTTTTATCATCTAATCTTTAGTTGATCAGTCTATTTCCTAAGTTATAAGTATTTTCAATAATTGAAGAAATATTGAAATTCTATAAATAGTGATTTATTAGTAACTCTTTTAACAGCCCAGGGAAAAGTGAGCACAATATCACCTTCACATCAATTGTTTTGTTTATTGACTATTGCTAAGATTTCATCCATAAATGCATAGATTTGTGCAGTTCCATCATAACAAATTCTTTCTGATACTTCTGTATTTTGTTTGTTTGTTTTTTTTCGAGACAGGGTCTCTCTGTAGCCCAGCTGTCCTGGAACTCACTCTGTAGACCAGGCTGGCCTTGAACTCACAAGGATCTGCCTGCCTCTGCCTCCCAAGTGTTAGGATTAAAGGCATGTGCCACCATGTCCAGTTTACTTCTGTATTTTGACGGTGCAATTGATGATTTGTGTTTGTTTGGGTCACAAATGCTCATTGGGTAGGTCTGTAAAATGAGTGTTGAAAGAACCAGAGATCACATGATTATAGCTGGTGTTTTGAGTATTTATATTTATTACACATTTCCATATGCCTTCAGGCATTTAATCTCTACAGTATGTTTCTAGGTACCTACCACTGCTGACTCCATTTGCAATGTAAAAATTCCCCAGGGGAGCCAGCCAGTAAGCAGCATTCCTCCATGGCCTGTGCCTCAGCTCCTGCCTCCAGGTTCCGGTTCTGAGTTCCTACCTTGGTCTCCCTGAGTGATGATCTACGACCCAGGAGATATGAGCTGAATAAACACTGTCCTCCCCCTCCAAAAAAAATTTCCCAAGATCACACAGAGTATAAGTGAAGAACTAATGCTTGAATCAAGTATGTTTGATTTTTTATTTCAAGAGCTGGCCACCATACTGTCCAGAAGGATTTCTACCACACAGTAGATCAAGTCAGGCCTGAGAGGCAGCCCCTGCTGTGGATATTTGAGTGCATGGGCCATATTTAAGTGCTCTTGAGAACATTCCTAAGGAAAAAACGAAAGTTAATTTTGCCAGAATCTTCCTCCATTTCACTGCGAGTTCTGAAGCTTGTATGGCTCTTCTGGAGTATTACATGACACTCATCAATAATTGGAATTGGGCTGATCTGGCAACAATGACTAAATGATATTGGACTCCCACATGACTGTATCATCTCTTCCTCAGCCAGGTTCAAGATGATAATATCATGAGCCATTTAGCAGTCATCTCTATGAGTATCATAGAATAAGTTCTCAAGAATCTATACTAGAATGAGTAAAGAATACAATTATGTGTGAAGTGGGTATCCTACTGATCGTGAGCTATATGAGAATTATCTCTTGAACTGTAACTCTGCTTCTTTCCTGCTTTCTTGCTCTGTAATTTGAGGGAAATGTCATTATAATTTCTGTGTTACTCATCTATGTATTATCTATCTTCAAATAATCCTTTCTTGTTTGTCTATCTCTGATCAAAGACATTGATAGCCTTCCCTTCACTGTCTTCTTGATCTACATCACCCCTTCAGTCTGTCTTTGATCTTCTTCTGGATTAATGACCTCTCTTTACACTGCTTTTCTTTGAATCTTTTTTTTTTTTCAGAACTTTTTTTCCCAGAACTTTAAGGATGCTCATTTGACTCCAAGTTATTCCTTATAATACTTCCACTGAATGTTTCCTCCCTGTTTAACAAAGATCTTCTGTGGTTTCAGAATTTATAACAGCATCCTTTGAACAGGCTGTCTGGCTTCTTTCTTTATAGATGTGGGAAGTGGTTGCTTTGCTGGAGTGTGGTCCATTAATCATCAGCTTCCACCTTCATGTCTTCTTATAGTACCACTTTCTTTAGGTTATTATGATTTTTCTAAAGCCATTCCTGAGTATCTGGATGGCTGATCCAACAGACAGCAAAATCAGCCCTTCACAGACATAGGTTAGTAGGCAAGTGAAATCATCGTTTAGTTTATTCAACTTTTTTTTAAATTTTTATTTTATTTTATTTATTTCGGTATGTGTATCAATGTACTGTCTGCATGCAGGTTTGTGCACCCGTGTAGTGCAATGGCGCGGAGGTCAGAAGAGGGTCTCGGATTCCCCTGGAACTGGAGTTCTCCTGGAATTGGAGTTTCAGACGGCTCTCGGCCGCCATGTGGGTGCTGGGGATGAACCCGGGTCCTCTGTAAGAGCGGTCAGTGCTCTTAACTGCTAGGCCATCTCTCCAGCCCCAATTTATTCAACTTTGAAACTGTTAATTATCCCCCCCCCCCAGCAATGCAGTGCAGGCTAGTGGCAGTTCACTTTATCTCTACCATTTGCTGACCTGAACTTTTATGTCTTTAAAAATTAAGGGAAAAAGCTCTGCTTGACAGTCATGATGAGGTGATGCGAATAAAAATTGTATAAAGGAAATAGTGAAACAAATGCTACTGTAGATTAAACATTTGTCATCTCCAAATCTGAAATTTAAAGTGATCCAATGGCTGATAACTTGTAGTGCTGGCATGTAATTTCAATTCATGCACAACGAGCTTAAAAACATTGTACACAATTAACTTTAGGCTAAGCACATGTTTATGAAACAAATTAATTCATATTTATAATTTTGTCCTTTCTGCAAAATGTCCATTTTGTTTATTCAAATATTCAAAGATCTACCAAATTCCAAAGCTGAAATATTTGATACCAGGAATTATAGAGGAGGGTTACTCACCCTGTACTGGATGTCTCATACGTTGTAAATATTGTTAATATTACAAAGTACTTTGAGGGAGGCTCATGTGATCCCTCAGCAAGTTCAGGTGCTTGTCACACTGGACCGATGACATAAGGTCAAGCCCTGAAACCTGCAAATGAAGAAGAGAATCAGCTCCTGAGAGCTTTCCTTTGACTTCCATGTGCACACAAAGCTGCCCTCACATCTGTGCTCATACACACACACACACACACACACACACACACACACTAAACAAACAAACAAATAAATAAATAAGTAGATAAGTAAATAAAAATATAAATATAATTTAAAAATACCATGAGGTTTGCAATAGCAAACATCATTTTAATAAAACAGGAATATATTTTATCTTATTTCATCTTTCTAATTTTATTTATGTGCTCGTCAAGATCTCTGGAAACAAGGAACCATACAGATCATCCTGTCATCTACATTATTTTATTTGATAAAAATAAATATTTGAATTTTATATAATTTTTTTCTAAATAATTTAAAATAATAATTCTTCAAATCATGAAAAACAAGTTAGAACATGTATGTATCATAATTATTTCCAAAGGCACAGAAAACTATTAAGTGAGCAATGTGGGAGCGGCTTGGAACACCCAGTCTACCTCTTGGCATTTGTACAATTAATTAAGCATATGCTGCTTCCTGGATGATTAATCACATTTTTGTCTGAACTTGCAGGTGTTGTAATGTCTTCAGAATAAATATTTAGTCATCTCTTGGGATGAGTATTGCAATGTATGTTGGTCAGCATTTCTGTTCTTACTTAGAAGGATAAATCCTGATTTGATTCCCTGAAGACATTCGTATATTCTTTTACCTCCGTGCAATTAAACAGCAGATGTGGCCAGAACTCTCAGCTAAGCTCCTGTGGTTATTATTCTCTTCAGAATATTGATAAAAATCTCTTCAACTATATTAAGAACAAAAATATTTAGATGAAATTTAAATGAAATAAGCTATGTAATTATTGGCAAATTACTGACTTGCTTCCATTATAATATTCTATTAAATTGCTTTATTTGTTTGAATTTTGTTATAATTATTTCTATAACAAAATATCCCTAAAAGTAAAATGAATGTTACACATTGAATTTTTATTTTTAACAATGTTTTGTTAATTTTATGTTATTTATATGAACTTATTCCCGGCATGGATACAAGTGCACCCATGCTGTGCAACTCTCACACAGGTCAGAAGAAGGCATCAGGTTCCCTGGAAGTGGAGTTATGGAATATTACTATCATATGTGTGTTGGGATTCTGGAAGAACAGTCAGTTCTCTTACTTGCTGAACCATCTCTCTAGCCCCAACATTACACATTTTCAATAAGTAGGAGACTTTTAAATGGACCAATTAAGTTGTAACAGAATGTATAAAATGTGTACAATACAAACTTAAACCAGGCAGGGGACCAGCATGGGGGAGGTAGTCATGAAGCCCCACACTGGCTGAACACATATTAGCAATTAATAGGCTCTGGTAGAGGGAGAGACAGTTTTCCTTTATGTTGCGATGTATAGTATCCTGCCCAGATGCCATGAGACAGACCCATACTCAGGAGCAGTTTTAGAAACCAGATGAGATTCATTAGGCCTTTAAAAAAAATCAGATAATTAATAATAGAGAACATATGGTCAGCGGGACAGAAATAAGATGCATGTGGATAGGAGAGAGGGATCTGATATGATGAAAATGGATTGTTTATAATTCACCAATGAATAAAATACTGAAAAGTTGTTAGAAAAATAAATGTAGTTCATTTGAAAATGATGCTCTAAGAGGCTGTAAGCATATTGCCTTAGATAACTAAGTGTAACCCACGCAGTGTTTCATGAGGAAAAGATGTTCTTAACTGACAAAATCTGGAAACAGGAAGCCTAGATCTGGAAACTAGCAAGATAGAGCCAGCAGGTGTAACCATGGCAATGCAGACATTTTGCAGCTGTGTCTACTTGTCCTGTGGGCATTCTAATCACCTACATTCTTCCTTATTAGGAATAAGGAAACCGGAAAGAAGAAATACAGGGGTGTTCACCTCATTTGACCTCTAAGATAGATGCATTTCTGAATCTGAAGTACAAAATTAAACAATCATTTTATTAAAAACCTTGGCCCTTTTACCTGTATGGTGTTCCAAGACAAGAATCATTTGCTCTTCTGTATTTGTATGTGTACATTTATCAGACTCAAATTTAACAACCCCAGGGATGATATTAAGTACTCTACTAGCTTGTAAAAAATGAGTAACAGTGTCTTGAAAAAACAGAACAGATAGCAACTAGATTGCCAAAAGTCAGACAAATGTATGCATTATATTGAGCTAAAATTATTTCTTAATTAATTAAATGCATGAAAAGATACCAATGTTGCTAAGTAGAAGGCAATCAAAAATATTGCTTGTTCAAATGCAAAGTGTACATGTCAGAAAATTGCACACATCGATGCTTGATATTTTATTTCTCTTTCTGCCTAGCCCTATTGAAATTAGGAGCTCATACATCTGGGAATAAGATGTGATATAAGAGATCTATTAACACACAAGTCAGAACTGACAAAGTCTGCATTTACTTGGTCAATTTATAATAAAAGGCATTTCCTGTGGAACAATCGATGAACAGAATATGTCTAACTGAAAGGAGAAACTGAAATTCAAATAAAGAGTCCATTTTCAGCATTATATAAGTAGAAATGTTTTGAACAATTTCTCTGGCCCCATGTTTTTATTGATTAAACTTTGTAAGAAAGTTGGATTCAGAAATGAATTTGACATGCAGGACCCCATCATTAAAATTTCCTTCCACTTGGTTACAATTATAATGGGACAAAAAGTAATAATCACATGTCAGCGAATAAAACTCTCATGCTTCAAGCAGCTATCTCCACCTTTTCATCAGAAGTTTCTTTTGGCCATTTTTTTTCAATATTACTGTCAGCAGTGCATTATGTAAAATTAATTTTAGTGATCAAATTATAGTGACTCTCTTGCCCCTAAAAAATAATGACTGGTGAGTCAGGCAGTGCAGGATTTACTCGGCAATGTGCATGCTGTTAATTTAAGAGCTGTACCTGATGCTACTACACCAGGACACATTTTCTCTAATGAGTTTGAGATAGCCAAACTGCCTATTTGAGGAGAGGTGACTGCTCCAAAATATCTTTGCTAAGTGGAGAGTCATATTTTGAGCAGGATTTTTTTCCTGACAGACTTAAAATTCACACCTTCCTTCCCCACCAAGGTTCCATACACAGTTCTGTGAAAATTAAGTGTGTTTCAGTTGTGATATATATCAGCTAAATTCATGAAAATACCTACATACTCCTAAGAGTAGTTTAATGATGTAAGAATTTGCCACTCACAAGAGTTTTCTATATAAAAAGAGGAATCTTTCTCATGTCTACCTTGACAAAATAAAATATTTACAAAATACAATAACTCTCTGCATAGAAAAACTTTAAAAAACTGAGAAAAAGATGCAAGAAACTTATGGCAGAATGCATGAACTCGGGTTGGGTGGGGGCCATAGAAAGGGGAATGAGTATAAATTGAACTGAGAAATATATGAAATGCACAAAACATCAAAATTAAATATCACCCCATTTAAAAAATGTGATCTTAGTTGTAATCAGGTTACTCTTTGGTTTTAACAGTGAGTTTTATTGAATCTTAAATGCCTATGAAAAGGATTGAATGCTTTCTTTTTTTTTTTTAATTTTTATTTATTTCTGTATGTGTACGAATGTACTGTCTGCATGCAAGTCTGTGCACCCGTGTCGTGCAATGCCGCGGAGGTCAGAAGAGGGTGTCGGATTCCCCTGGGACTGGAGTTCTCCTGGAATTGGAGTTTCAGACGGTTCTTAGCCGCCATGTGGGTGCTGGGGATCGAACCCGGGTCCTCTGCAAGAGCGGTCGGTGCTCCTAACCGCTAGGCCATCTCTCCAGTATTGAATGCTTTCTTATGACAGATATGATTGGTTCAATAGGGAGGTCACTAGTAGATTTGCAAAACATAATATAACAACTTTTCAAATATTAGGTTTTATTTGGCCTTTGTATTGAAATATTTTTCTTCTTTCTTCAAGTTAAATATATCCTTGTAGGACTTCTATCAGTACCCAAAATAAGAAACCCTTTCAAACAGTGGTGTCATAGCTTATTGGCCTATTTGGAGTATGTACACTAACACTGAATTAATTTTGCTGTATTTCTATCTATATATATTTCATAATCTTTAATAAGAGAGGTATTAGTGAAAAGCTGATCAATTATCTATCAGTACTTGTCCCGTATTTTGTGAGATTCAGTTACTAGTGGGTTTCGAGGGGAGACCCCAAACCTGAAATATAATGGGCGAGAGAAAAGAGCGAGACCTTGCAAAGGTTGTCAAGGTCTGTTTTAATGAAATAATCGGTTACATTTATACTTTGTAGAAAGGGAGGAAGTGAGGAGGGGGAGTGGGGCAGAGGGGAGCAGGCAAGGGTGATCTGGCAGGGCTTGCAAAACGCGTTTTAGATAAGCTTGGAATGTCCTGTGGGCTGAAACATCCTGGGCTTATCTTCAGCAAACATTGGCATAGTCCCGGACCCATGCTGGGTGAGCAGAGCGTGTTCGGGGCCTGTCCAGGTGGGACTGTGTCTCGGTCTCCAACATGTCCCCCTATTTTATTTACTTTACAAAAGGAGAGTCTGTCTTAGGCTAAGTATCTATGTTCATATTTTGAACAACCCAAGGTTCCCATAGTCCAATTGGAGAAGCTTGTATGCACAGCATGTTGATCAATTAAGAGTCCAGTCCATATTGTTGTAATCTCACAATTCACCCCAGTCTCTCCGCAGCCCTTACATTCTACCACGCCTCCTCTTCCGCAAGTTGTTCTCTAGGCTTTGGGAGAGGGGCACAGGTGGGTGAGAAGCAAAGCAGCGTTTTCTCTGGAGATGTTATTTTTTACTCCAGTCAGGTTGTTTCCCTTCATGGGTTGACAGCTTATCCAGGGTACTTTTTTAATCCTACTAACAAAGCACAAGCAATTAGATGTACAGGCATTTAAACAATATTATTATGGCAAGCTAAGCTGTGAGCATAGACACAGATGTTTGGATGGTATGTTAATCCACAAGCTGTGGTCTCTCTAATAAAAGATGACATGTTCTTATTGTGGCTCATATAATTCCTAACCACTAGAGACATAAATATTTTCTTTTCTATAATTCATTTTTTTGAAATCTCAGGACTTAAGCAGGTAGATCACTGTGAGATGGAAATCAGCCTGGTCTACATACCAAGTTTCAGCCAGCTGGGGCTATTGGGGGTACCCCTTTTTCAAAAAGACTAAATAAAGATAAAAAACATACTCAACCTCATGGCATATGTTTATTTCACATCTTTTATGTTATACATAAGATCTAACACTTTTATCGTATTGAACTACATGCATATTATTCTATCTAGTATTTGTCAATTCAAATTTTAAAATACAATTACATTTTGTTTCAAATATGAATTTCTTTGTCAATATCTACAAAAATTGTAATGTCCTGGAATTAATTACGAAATTTAGACTGAATTCCTTTTTTAAAGAGTATTCAGCCAGTCTAGAATCAGTGTCTTAAAGAAGGTCAAGTAAATTGACTCAATAGGCCTAAACATAATGAGTGTATGCAATCAGGGAGGAGAAGGCAGGAGAAAGTGCAGATTGCAGAAAGATTATAAAGATGATATAGAATTTATGTCGTGAAATACACAAATCAAATAACAATTGGCAATATTTAAAAAAAGTGAAATGAAAAGTGCTACAACACCTATTTGTTATTGCACGACAGCAGAGATTTCATATTATTATTAAATAGAATATATATACTATATATATAGATATATATATAATAGATATGGTCAAGAAGTCACGTGACTCTCTTTCTCAGTTTTGGTCGTCTATGTCGCTCGCTTCCTCATTACTCCTCCTCTGCCTCTCGTTCAGCTCTCCTCTGTAGTCTTGCTTCGTACGCGTGGGCCGTGTTCATCGCCCGTTGCGCGTCAGGGTCTGTGCTGTCTCTCTTCTCCATCCTCTCTGTCTCTATCTTTCACCTCGAATGGTTCAATGTATGCAGACACATAACACTTTTAAAAGTACAGCATATAAAAAATACTTGTTAATTTTTTTACTTTAAAAATTATTGAAATATGTACAGTTCATATAAGATTTCTTAATCAAATTTAGACCCCCCCTCCCCATCCATGCACAGATACCTTCCATTGACCTGACCCCATGCATTCACGTACATGTTAAGTCCTTATCGGGTTAAACAACTGTCCCCTTATGTTCTTAGGTGCAAGTTCATCTACTGGAGTCTATTCAGCCTATCTAGAGATTTTAGGGAGGGTCTACTCTCCCTCACCCAGCACTAATCAATCTCTAATGGTTACCAGAATATTTCCCTCACTACACTTTGGGCCATTGTCTGATGGAGTTGGCATGGGTATCGTGCTCAATGCCACCATTATGGCAGGCTCACATGAACAAGTTTCCAGTGTCCCAAGCCTCTGTTTCCCTATGTTCATGGAACAACCCTGGCTCTTACCATATTTCTGTTCCTTCTTATGCTATGGTCCCTGACCTATGGGTGGATGATGTTTAATGTAGTAGTACTATCTATGGACACACTCTAGAGTCTGTTATTCTCTAAAACTTACCCTGTGTGGCCTTCTGTGTATACCACACTCTGCTGTATAAAGAATCTTTGCTGGTGAGAGTTGAGAGATGTGTTAGTATTTTCTCTACCCCTGTTCTGTGTTCCATGAGCCTTAAGGATCTACTGTAGATATGATACCTTGGGCTGGGCAACTCTGACATTTTTATGGAAAGGAGGGAAAGAAGCCATAGGATATTAGAGAAATAGTTTTGGCTGGCTGAAAAATAGCTATTTGTACTAGGGTAAGAAACACAAATGTAAGATGCTCAGATTACTGCCACCCTGCCACTAGTCTTGTGTTTAGAAAGGCTTTCCTATGTGAGCAACCTCAGTGCAGCAAATTCTTGTAAAATGTTAGAGTTTTAGAAGTAGTTGCCAAAATAGCTCTCTTATTTGCATAGGGGATAATACATCTTCTAAAAGTAGGAAAAGGACAACTAATATTTGTAGAAAAATCTGCGTGATTGATAGGATTGTTGGAACATAATAGATTAATTTATAATTATTATAATCATTATAATGCTACCAGTTATTTATAATTTCCTCTTTTAGGATTCGACTTATGATTTTTGTAGGTGTTATTCTAGTACAGAATACCTGTACTATTTCTAAAATAACTCTTCTGCTATACATTACCTACAAATTTTTTCACAGTATTTTCCCATTTCTAAACAGCATTTCTAAAATGCCATTTCTTTATTGGTCTGGATTTTCAAATGAATAGGGGAAATTCTTCCAATGTAAAACCATCTAGATGTCACCAAGAGTGTGGACACAGGGCACAATGCCTGGAAGATGATGTATTTGTCATTGTGAAGGGTGAAAGATGTAGAGGGGGAGAAAAAAAGGGGGAGAAGGATATTCATTCTACCTTATCATTTGGCTTTGCCAATAACATAATTTATTTCACATTATACATTTAACAAATACACTGTATATGTATTATACATGGATGCAAATATATACTTATAAAAATTGTACTTTACATAAGATTTCAGGCTACATTTTACCTTCTGGAAAAAAAGTTCCCAGATAAAGCTTAGCTCATGGGTATATTACTTGCCTAGCATATATGAAGACCAAAATTAAATCCCTAAATCCACAAAAATAAATCAATGAAAATGAATAACTAGACATGCCTAACTAGACATGCCTATGAATCATCTCACACCCATTAAAATAGTATTGAAGTATTCTTTTACATTTTTTTACATTATGAAGTTGGCAATGGGAAGGCGAGATGGGTCAGCAGGCAAAAGATCTTGCCACACAACCTGGGGACCTGTGTTTGATCCCCATCCAGGGCCCAGAGAGAATAGACTTCCATAAGTGTTCCTTTAATTTCTACATGGGTGACAGTTCACATGCATACCCATGCTCACTTGTGCTCCTGCATTTAATGAACAAATTTTAAAATAAAATTCTGTGCTTACATTCTAACCTATGGAATATTTGTATATTCTTCCATAATCTTAGTTTTTTTTTTTTTTTTAGATGGTTCTTAGCCACCATGTGGAGGCTGGGAATCGAACCTGGGTCCTCTGCAAGAGCAGTCGGCACTCTCAACTGCTGACCCATCTCGCCAGAACCAACAATTTTTTAAATTTGTTTATTATTTTCTAAGGGATACACAATATAAGAGCACAGTTGTTTTCAGATCACATTGACGTTGCTCAGTTTGCCATACAATTAGGTAATCGTTGCTAGCATCCACAGATGAGAGATACCATTCTTCTTTGGTTTTCTGGGACTGTGTTACTTCACTCAGCATGATATCTTCCAGCCATTTACCTGCAAAGTTCATGATGTTATCTTTCTTTACCGCTGCATAGAACTCCACTGTGTAGATGTACCACATTTTCTCTATCCACTCATCAGTTGAGGGGCACTTGGGTTGGTTCCAGTTCTTTGCTATTGTGAAGAAAGCTGCAGTAAACTTGGCTGTGCATGTATCTCTGTGGTAAAATGAGTCTTGTGGGTATGGTTCATTTTTCTTTTGACATTTTTGAAAAACATATGTCCCACGGAAGGATTTGAAACAAATAAAAGCTTTACCTCTACCAATTTTTTACATATATAATTTTAAATTGATTTCAGAATCCCATACAATGTATGTTGATTAAATTCATACCCGCTCCTCCTTCTCCAGCCTATTCCCATTATTGTCCCCAATTTCATGTCTTCCATTATAACTTTTGTATTTATTTATTTGTTTTTGGTTTTGTTTTCTATTAAAATCCTATAAATTCCAGTCTGTGCCCCTGAAGTGCTCCTAGATTTTGGTCGAAGCCTGGGAGTTTGATCAACCTAACAGACACCTCACTAGTAGGGAAAAGTTCTCTCTCCCAGCTTCTGTCAGTTGTCAGTGGTTGCTTAGAGCTGATGCTTCTGCCCACCTCCAGCACACATGCTGGGCCCTTATCTGTTTTGGGATTATCTGCTGCACAAGACTCTTCACTGGTCAAAGTTGAGGGATGTTCTAATCTAAGGATACAACAATATGTCTTTGTGAGACAGCTTAACACTATTTCTATTTAGCAGAATGATAGTAGTATGTTTGCCCTTTAGACATGTATTGTCTAGGGACAGGTTCTCGCCCTGTTAATGGTGTCATGTTGCACTCTTTGTTGTGAAGACAGCCTTAAATAGATAAGGAGGTGATTGGTTACTCCAATAATATTTTTGGCACTACTGTGCCACATCTGGGTAAGATTAATGACTACCTTTCTCTGTCAGTAACAGAAACTTCTGGTACCCTGGAACCTGCACAGGATAGATATAGCTTCAAGGCTAGCACCAGCTCAATTTCTCCTTGTTTGTTCTCCAAATAAGGTATTTAGCATCTCCATCAATGTGGTTTTACTGTTCAGTTTTTGTTCATAAAGTATCATCATTTAGAAAATATACTGCCTTAGGAGAAATAGTTACAGCCTACCCAGCCTGGTGTCATTTTCGACATAGATTTCCAAGTGATCATTGTTTGAATCTTGATATTATATACATGTTTTTACAAATTTATTGTTAAAAAATGTCATGCACACATGAGAATAGTTGTATAAAATAGTATTTACTTATGTATACTTAAAAATTGAATCAATTAATGTGCAGCCATGGGAAACAAGAAAGTCTGTCTAAATTTCCTACCTGCTGTAGACATGGTTTAGACCTCTAGGTGGACTGTTTTCATGCCTGTTTAATGAATGTTATGAACAAAAATCCTATGAGCTAAGCAAATTCAATTATTATGTTATGTTTAACTTCACAGTCAAAAGAATAAAAAGATAATTTATGACATTTGGTGAATATAGTTTTCCCAAATTTATGTTTGTCTTTTTAATTTTGATAATTAGTTTAGAGTTCTGAGTTCTCACTAAATTTTTTTTTTTTTTGGTCTTTACTGAGACAGAGTCTCCCTTTCAGCTGGCAAAGAACATACTAAGTAGACCAAGCTGGCTTCTATCTCACTCACAGAGTTCCTTATGCCTCTGCCTCCTGAGTGCTGGGTTTAAAGGCATGGGTTCCATACCTGGGCTAGAATTCTCATTTTCTAAAGAATACACTGAACATTTAGAAAGGCATTATCTCATTTTCTGTTAAATGAAATGGAAATTATGAAGACATTTGCCAGAAGAGATACAGTTTCTTGTTATTTTTGTATCTGTACCATTATACTAAGGACATACATTCAGAATTCCATTCAGTATTTAAATGATATGTAAAAAAAAAAAATAAACCAAAAAACAACTGAAAATGAAGAAAAAAGAAAAAATAAGATTTCAACAAAAATTAAGCAAGAACTGATTCTATTAGTGTTTGGTGTTTGTCTTTTTTATTCCAATGGATTTTTAATTAAATGTTATGCATTTTATATAATACATCCTAATCATATTTAGACAACCCTTCCCTATCTGAACCCACCCATAGCCCCCTCCAACAGATTTCATACAGTCTGTCATATGTATCAAGGCCTATTGAGTCAAGTTTACATCCACAGATGTCCCTAGCTATGATTTCATCCACTGGAGTCTGGTCAGCCTATCTAGCATTACTCCCTTAAACAAGACTAATTGTCCCTCACCCAGCAGGGATCAGTTGGCTTTAGTTCCTCAGTTAATGTCGGGGCTTCTTTTCCATTTCCCTAGTTAAATGCTAGCTTTCTGTCTGGTCTGAGTTTGTATTGGTTGTGTGCAGGCTGTCACCATTTTTTAAGTTCATGTGAGTAACTGACCATCAGTCTAGGAAACTCTCTTTCCTTTTGGTCACTACCACCTCTG
This sequence comes from Rhizomys pruinosus, assembly GCA_009823505.1. Taxonomy (NCBI): domain Eukaryota; kingdom Metazoa; phylum Chordata; class Mammalia; order Rodentia; family Spalacidae; genus Rhizomys; species Rhizomys pruinosus. The sequence continues at coordinate 712,560 of VZQC01005024.1, forward strand.
GCTCTTACACTTCTTCTGCTTCCCTCTTCTACAATGGTCCCTGAGCCCTGGGTGGCAGAGGTTTAATACAAGAGACATGTCCAGGGATATAGCCTCTTCTTTACAAGGCTCAAGGTAGAATTGGAATCAGACCTAATTCAGAAAGAGAATTACTTGGTGGTCCTCCAAGAATATGAAAATAGATTTAGGGGCTGGAGGGATGGCCTAGCGGTTAAGAGCACCGGCCGCTCTTGCAGAGAACCCAGGTTCGATCCCCAGCACCCACATGGCTGCTGAGAACCGTCTGTAACTCCAATTCCAAGAGAACTCCAGTTCCAGGGGAATCCAACACCCTCTTCTGACCTCCCCGACATTGTATGGCACGGGTGCACAGACCTACATGCAGACGATACATTCATACATATAAAAAAATAAACAAATAAAATTTAAAAAAGAAAATAGATTTAGATTCGATGTTGATATAATTTTCAACTCAGTGTTCTATTTTACATCAATTCTGGAAACTTCTGGGTTCTCACAAACAGTGATATGTCAAGTTTCTACCAACGTGTTTGCATATGTGCCATTATTTAAGAAATTTTTCTTTTGCCCTTCTCAGGTGAGTGTTGACTCCCAGAGTTTTGTTATGCTGTTCTACTGCTGACAGCCAATGTGCATGAGTTATAAATTTGATTTAGTCAGTAAGTAACCATGACAACCTGGAAACATTACTACTATATTCCATATTGTGATGGCTTCATTTAAAGTATACAATTTCAAAAGGTTGTTGGTATATACATGGAATGACACATTATAATCTATATTCTAAAATATATGTAGCTCTAAAAGTGGTAAAAATAAAATTTAATCATTTTTGTGCCAAGGGTGATAGCTTCATTTTCTTGCAAGTGGGCATTCGATGGACTCTTTCCACCTGGAAGCCTTTTCATGTTGGAGTGGGAATGTTTCTGCATTCATATACATTAAACAAGGAGAAGCTGCAGCTTCACTTCATGTCATTGCTGCAAGCAAGGCCAAGGCAGGATTGTCTCTTAATGTGTCTGTAGATCTTCAAAGAAGTGATTCAAATGTAAAATTTACTTGAGATCGCTCTAGTAGTCACTTAATTTATTAATTTAAAGCACCATTTTATGCATTTCATTGCTTTAGGTGGCAAAATAACTATAAATCAAGAAATAAGAATTATAAAAAAAAATAAGTTGAAGTCTCTTATCAACATCAATGTAGCTGCTCTTCTTGGATGAGAAGATAAGGAAATCATAATAGATTAAACCCTAATATATTGGGGGTAGTCTTGGTACTTATAGTTCCTTAAAATGTGCAGAATCCTTTGTAACATAAATACTATTTCATATTGACTCTCACTATTTCTCAGCTTCCATTTTGGGAATATGATAGGCCTCCTCTCTTATCCTTTTTAGTTCTTCAGAACATAAAAGAAATTAAATGAAATAGATTGAAAAATAACTTTAAAATGTTATGTATGCATATATCATTTCATAACAACTGTCAATATTTTATAGTACTATCCATTTTTATTTCAAAATATATGTATATGCTTGATATCTTGAATTTATAGCTAATTAGTTTATTAATCAATGAAGTACTTGCCAATTCAAATTTTATTACAATGACTGAAACTACATTCTTTTTACTTTTGAGATGGGGACTCCCTGCAGTCCAAATTGGCTTAGAACTACTATGTAGACCAAGTTGGCCTCAATTTCACAGGCAATCCATCTTACTCTGCCTCCCAAGGGCTGGAACTAGAGGCATGTGTCACTAGACAAGGGTCAACTGAATGCACATATAACAGGAGAGATATCCATCGCTTCTGAGATTTGGTTTATATATGAAACAACTTCTAGTACAAAAAAAAATTCTCAGAAGGTAAAGGCACTTGCTTCAAATCCTGAATCCCATGCCAAGCCTTAAGAGCTATGTTCAGTCCCAAAAACTTAAATGGAAGGAGGAGGAAGGGATTTCTACAACTTGTCCTCACGTGCCCATATGTGCTGTATCATATATGTGCATGCATACAGAGAAAAATTCACAAATGCATTAAATTAATGCAAAATTTAATATATTTTAACCAATATATGAAATTTCAAATCAGTTGTCATTCAAGACTAGGTCCAAAAGATTACCTGACTAAAACTTTCTTTGCTATGAAGTTTGTTTGGCATTGTATCATCATTTTCCAAAGAAATATAGGGATCAATTAGTCAGTCAGCATCCACTGATTTTGTGGATACTTGGTAGACTGGAGGTAGCTTAAAAATGAGAGCACCAAGTTCTGGGCTGGAGGGATGGCCTAGCGGTTAAGAGCGACGACCGCTCTTGCAGAGGACCCGGGTTCGATCCCCAGCACCCACATGGCGGCTAAGAACCGTCTGTGACTCCGGTTCCAGGAGAACTCCAGTTCCAGGGGAATCCGAGACCGTCTTCTGACCTCCGCGGCATCGCACGACACGGGTGCGCAGACCTGCATGCAGACAATACATTCATACACATAAAAAATAAATAAAAATTAAAAAAAAAAAAATGAGAGCACCAAGTTCTAACAAATACAGATTGGGGTTCCCTGTTGACAGCTCTCAGCAGTTTCAAATGTACCTTTTCACAGTTACTCACTGTTCCTCTCAAGATGGAGAAAACCAAGTGATATGTTTCAGAGAAACAGACTTCTTCTAGTCTATTGAAGGCAGGTATAGATATTTCTATCCCACCACTGATTTAAAACACAAGTCCTATCTGTAGAAGAACCTTTTTTATTATGCACTACCCATAAGTCTAGGGGGCATCCACAGGAGCATGAATAACATATCAGTGTCCACACTACCAAGAAAAAATTACTCTCCCCCCTCAAGAAAATATTAAGTGCCTATACCTCCTCATTTAGATGTGGGGCTTTGTACATCCCTGACCCATCCATTGGGATGTTTCAGATTTTTCATAGGCAACCATAAATTCTATGGTAGCCATATCATATTCAGTTGTTAGTGTTTCTCTCCAACCCCATCCATCCCCTGGCTCTTACATTCTTTTGTCTTCTTCCCTGAGCCTTTTGGGTAGGAAGTTGCTCTACCTGTAGCATTAGGTCTAAATACTTAAGTTGCTTATTCATTGCACTTTGAATGGCCAGGAATGTCTTTATTAATTGCTGTTCAGCTATTTTTCTTATAGAGAATTTGCTGATCAAATTTTGAGATTGTCTTAGCTATGTTTCTCACTGATACAATTCAATCCTCAACAAAAGCAAGTTTCAGAAGGAAGAGTTTATTTTGTCCTGTGGTCCTGGGGTACATACATTATGGCTTGAAATGCAAGGTGGTAGGAGCTTGGGGCAGCTGGTCATGTTGCATCAACATAGGGCAGAGGGAGAGATGAGTGCTTGTGCTCATCTTCCACTTTCATTTGGATTTATTCCAGGGCTCAGTCCAAGGAAAGATACCAACCACATTTTAGAGGATACTTTCCCACATCAAATAACCTAATCTAATTTAACTAGTCTCTCTCAAGTATTCTGAGAGCCTTGTCTCTTCAGTGATAGTAGACCATGCCAATTTGCCAATCAATATTAGCTACTATTGAGACCTATTTGGATGTATTTAATTTTTACTACTTGAAACACTTTTTTGTTTCAAATAAGAATATGAAAATATAATGTATGCTGATCTCAGTATGTATTCAATTACATCATTATTATTTCCATAATCAGGATAGAATGAAATCAAGTATAAATTTCAAGCATGTATAGATCAAGTACTCTAAAAGTGTGAATAGCTCAGGCCTTTTTTTACACTCATAGTGGTTTCTGTTAGTGCCTGTTATAAAATCTCTATACACACACAAAATAGGGACTAGTATTCAATATTCACATATGATGAAGAAAATTCTACAGATCTTGTTTATAATTTTGAAGATTATATGAAAATCTTTGTGAGTATTTAAAAATAGAGATAAGTGTGTTTACAAATTAAAATTAAGTTTCAGGGAAATGTTATAAACACTGAGTCAGCAATTTTATAAGATTTTTCACAATTATTTGTGTATAGGATGGTAATGTAGAGGATGAATCATGGATTTTTTTTTGAGACAAGGTCAACATCTACCCTCAGCTGCCCTGTAACTCCTTATGTGGACTAGGTTGGCCTTGATCTAAGGAAAATCTACCTGCATATGCCTCATTAATGCTGAGATTAAAGGTGTGCAACCATCATCCCTGACTTATTCATGATTTTCAATGAGCTAAATAAACATATTCCAATGTGTTTGAGCAGAAAACATTGTAAGTTATCAAGATTCTGTATAACCCAGGGATTCCCTCTTCAACAGTTACCAGAGATTTGAGTAAGTACCTGGAAGATTGAGCATTGACTTTGAAGAAGATGTATATTAGGAAATGATTGTCTTGACATGGAATACCACGACAGTCTAAAATGCAATATGATTACTAGAAATAGAAAATTTTGTTTTTAACAAGACAGATGAATAATAAAGCAGAAAGCATTTGATATGAAGTATATAATTATATATTAAATTTTGAATTCAGTATCTGGAAAGGTGGATTAGGAGTGAAGCACTGACTGCTCCTCAAGAGCATCTGGGTTTGGGGCCAAGTACCCACACTACAGCTAATGACTATCATTAACTCCAGTTCCATTGCACTCTTCTGGCCTTCATGGGTATTGCATGCAAAAGGTACACTTAACATATAAGGAGGCAAAATACTCATTTACATAAAATAAAAATAAGTAAAAATTGTAGAGTTTAAATTTTGGCTGATGAAGAAGTATGTGGCCTAAAATATGGGTTCTCATTCATTCTCTCTCTCTCTCTCTCTCTCTCTCTCTCTCTCTCTCTCTCTCNATTAAAGATCTGGTTTTTAAGGACCCTGTGTAATCAGTAACACAAGTTCCAATGGTGGCCAGTTTAGTTTCACCTCTACTGCAGGCTAAAGTTAAACTGCAGTATACAGAGAGAAGTATACAGAGAGAACCACCCTGATTATCATAATTCAACATTCTGAATAATCAACTCTGTAATACAATGAAATGTTCTTTTGTGGATTTCAGATATATATATATATATATATATATATATATATATATATGACCTAAAAAGCAAACCAACATAAAACATGGACTATATGAATTCTCAGGATTCAAACAAAAATATTTTTTCTCATTCAGAGGCTAATAGTGATATGGAATAATTAACAGCATGTTTATATTCTTCAAAATTATGTTTATTTTTCCTTGGATGTACACAGTTTGAATGTTATTTTTAACCATTAATATTGTTGGTGATAAGAGTTGAAATCTTTGGAACTGAACAACTTGTTACAGAAATGGTAGTGAGCTGTAGTTCATTTCCTATTCTGTCATTTAGACTCTAAGACAGAGTTAGAAAAGGAAAATATGATCCTAATTGGACTCAGACAGATTTTATTATTACTAGAAAAACAACAATTGAAAACAAGTTAGTTGTTGGAGACAGTGTAGCTCATAGTTGAAGCAATAATTTTCAATACTGAGATTTATATCAATATTTTGTGGAAATAATGAACTACATATAATGGAGGCACCCTGAGAGACTAAATTAGCACAATTTTGTTGATAGATGATTTATATTTCAATGAGTCACTAACATGTATATTTCATGGAAAATAAAAATAAAGGAAAGCTTTATGGTAACATTTTGAGTTGTTTATGAGATGTAATTTAAGGTTATTGAATTGCTATAAATTCTCTGAGTGGCACATTTTTCTTTGCAGTGCATGGATTTGAAACTAGACTGACTCCACAGTGATAGTGATAACTAATTTATTACTGTGATAATTCTTCTTTTGACATGAATTACTCACAAGGAAATGTTCTCTATCATAAGAATTCAAGTTAAGTAAATCACATTTTTTTGTTTTTTTAAATTTTATTTATTTTTGTATGTGTATGAATGTACTGTCTGCATGTCGGTATAGACAGAGGGCTAAAAAAGTCATGAAAAGACTCAAATGAACCTTCCATTTTTTAAAATTTTATTTTTTGTATGTGTATGAGTAACAAGAAGCTGGGTAACTCTTTTGACCACGTTATTATGTACTAATCAGAATGTCCCAGAATATGGTATTTCAGTACGATATATAAATGACAGCTGGCAGGAAGGCCCCTGAAGGACTTTCCAATGGAAGCTAAGGATTTTTTTTTTGTGGGGAAGACTTTCTTTTTTTTAATTTTATTTATTTCTGTTTGTGTATCAATGTACTGTTTGCATGTAGGCTTGTGCACCCATGTTGTGCAATGTCGCGGAGGTCAGAAGAGGTTCTCAGATTCCCCTGGAACTGGAGTTCTCCTGGAATTGGAGTTACAGACGGTTCTTAGCCACCATGTGGGTGTTGGGGATTGAATCCGGCTCCTCTGCAAGAGCAGTCGGGGCTCTTAACTGCTAGGCCATCTCTCCAGCCCCTACAATAAGGTCTTTAAAATGAGCCATTGGACAAATTTTAAAAAATCATTTTAAAATTTTCTCTGATATGTATATATAGTTTTATAGAGATATTTTATAATCTTTTCAATGATATTATTTCATAGTCAGATAAAGCTATAGGTAAAGGGTCAACATATGCTTTTGGTTCAAATATGGAATATTTTGCATTTATTTTATTGAGCATTTGTACATCTTATACAATGGTTCCCAGTCAAACCCAGTCCCTTCTAGGTCCCAAACTTCATCAGAACTAATACATTACATCATCCAATCGAAGCCCTATCCAGGTGAGCATTGGAACACAGATGTCCTTCTGTGCAAATAGATCCACTGGGGTCTATTCAGAACTTCTAGAAATCTTAGGTAAGTCATATCATTCCTCACCTAGCAATAATCAGTCTCCATTAGTTCTCAGTCCAGGGTCAGTCCCTCACCCATTTCACATGCTCCACTCTGATGCTGTGTCTGAGTTGTCATGCGTCCCAGGATTATTGCCCATCTTGACACAAGTTCACATGTGAAAGCTTCCAGTCTACTGTAAGCCGCTGCTTCTCTACGTTCATACACCAGCCTTGGCTCTTACAATCTTTAGGCCCCCCTCTTCAGCAATTATCCCTAAACCAGGGGTGGTTGAGGTTCAATATAGGGGTCTCATTCAGAGACACACTCTGGAGGCTCTCATTCTTTGTATCACACTCTATTGTGTAAGTAAGCTTCACTGGTGAGAACTAAGGGGTGCATTCATTTTTCTCTCTGTTCCTCACTCTGTGTGCAGATGTTTACATGTGGATGTGTCTCCTAAGAATGGAGATCTTTCAAAGGTATATTTTCTGATTCTAACTGGTAGCCTCTATCTGTTTCAAAGAATAGCTTCTTTGATGAGTGGCATATGATTTGCTTCTCTATACATATAAGATTCCATATGTATCATATAATAAGAAATTTCATTATCCTAGAGATATGACACTAATAGGGTTTTCTCTGGGGTTTATGTCCTTTCCAGCCCTATGCATTTGGTTGAGTTTACAGTGGATTTCATGAGTTCACTCCCATTGAGATGGCTCCAAATCCAATTAGGTAGCTGTTATTTATACCCCAGGTAATAGTGCCACTACTGCAGCAATAGAGGTAGTTTTCATGCCAGCTCATAATGGTTGTTAGGCCTTAAGGCTGGGTTGCATCACTGATTCATTTTCTCCCTTAGTACTGTGCATATTATCTAGCATTATGAGCACTAAACTTCAGGTAGAAGGCTTTAAGGTCAGTTCCTGCTCCATTACTCTAAGTCTTATCCCTGAAGTAGTTCCTGTCCTCAGCAGTAGGGTCTTATTTTCTGTTTCTGGTAGATGATCAAGAACTTTGGCAATGGCCAGCATTATTTTGAGAGTCTCTCAGATTGCTCCCACCAACAATTCAAAGGACGGTATCCTCTGGCACTGTGTTCCCAACAACACAGCCCCCAGGTTGCAGTGTATATGAATTTCTCATGGGGTCTGGTGGGATCATATTACATTCTGGGCTCCATAGCTGCCCAAGGTCCAATCGTCTCTATTCTTTGTTTCCCTCCCTCCTCTCTCCTCCTTCCCCATTGCCAACCAGCACCCCCATTACACCCCTACCCCACTTCTTACCTCTCCCACCTCCTACCATGCCCTCATATCTCCTACATCCTCCTCCAAACCAAAATCTCCAACCTCTCCACCTCCCCTCAGTAACATTACTTCGCCCCCTCCACACTTTCACGTTATTTCTTTTCTTTTACCTCCATGTATCCTTTCCAAATCTTGGCTCTGGGTCGTTTCTTCATGTTGAAAATTACATGTTACAAAGATCTTGGTGTTGATAAATTAGATTATCCAACCTCCAAGTCTAGCTATTTTGATAAACTTGTTCAGAGAAAAAAAATTGAGCCAAAGTTTTCAATTCAGCATATAAATCTCACACACACACACACACAGATATTATATATATAATATAATATCTATATATTAAGCCAATTTCCACCGTCATATAATGTTCCATTGATGGGAAGTAGGTTTAAAAAGAGATAGCCCTAGTGGTTAAGAGCGCCACCGCTCTTACAGAGGACCCGGGTCGATCCCCAGCACCCACATTGTGGCTAAGAACCGTTTTTAGTGCTGGGTGTGGTGGATCATGTCTATAATTCCAGTTTTGGGGGAATCTGAGACCCTCTTTGACCTCCGCGGCAATTGCACGACACGGGTGCGCAAACCGGATGCAGACAGTACCATGCATACACATACAGAAATAAATAAAATTAAAAAAAAAAAAAAAGAGAATCTGCAGGGCTGGAGAGTGATGGCCCTAGCTATTTAAGAGCACCGACTCGCTCTTGACAGAGGGAGCCGGATTCATCCCCAAGCCACCCACTATGGTGGCTCAAGAACCATCTGAACTACCCAATTCCAGGAGAACTACCAGTTTCCAGGGGAATCTGGAACCTCGCTTCTGACCTCCAGCAATTCACACAGTGCCGCAAGAACCTCATGACACATGGCACAATAATCAATACACATCAGAAATAACAGAAATAATAAATAAAAAAAAGAGAACTCTGCAGGGCTGGGAGATGGCTAGCGGTTAAGAGCAACCGACCGCTCTTACAGAGGACCGGTTTCGATCCCCAGCACCCACATGTGGCCAAGAACCATCTGAACTCCAATTCCGGAGCAACTCCAGTTCCAGGGAAATTCCAAACCCTCTTCTGACATCCATGGCTTTGCAAGACAAGGGTGCAAATCTTGCATGTAGACAGTACATTCTTAGACATACAGAAATAAATAAAAAATGAAAAAAAAAAAAAAAAAAAAAAAAAAAAAAAGAGAATCTGCATGCTACCGGCTAGCCCTCCTCTGGGGTCGTGGGTTTCTGGGAGTCCTCTTAGCAGGAAGAACACAGGGAAGTTGAACGGCATGCAGAAATGAGAAACTAAGAGAAGTTTTTCCAAAATCTACAGCACTTTATTGAAATGGGGCAGAGATTATATAGTAGTCTTTGGGAGAGGGCAGAACAAAGGATTTGGCAGTTTTACATTTACATAGGTAGGTAAAAGAAACTCATTGACGAGATACAGTGCACACAGAGCAGGAAACTAAAACATCACAAAGTTTAGTTAGGAAAGGAACTTTCTTTGAGTAATGGTTAAATCTCAAAACAACCTTTACCGAGGAAATAACATTTGAGAAGAAAAAAGAAACATCAATAGTTAACTCTTGATTACAAACCACAATTGAAAATTTACAGCACACCGAATAGTAAATTGCGGGGGTCGTAGAGAGGTGGATGACAAAGACCACCCTCTCCAGCTTCTTGCCGCCAGAGATCTTCACTCTGTCGGCCCTCGACGGAGTGGGGCTGGGGAGAGAAAGTGCGCTGCCGAACCGAAAACAATCACGGCAAGGAGTAGAGCGAAGTGGTACAGCTCAAAAACTCAACTCTATTGCAGGTTCACTGAGGCTTATAAGCCGTGCTGGCTTCCCCATTCGGGCATATGTCTCTTCCCAACTGTCTTTTTAGGAGGCTTAATTTACAAGTCCTTAATTGATCCAATCCCTTCCTTTCCTAGCATAGTCCCTAATTACACGGAAGCTAGCCTTCCTGGCTCGGATGGGCGGGGGTGAGTTCGAGAAACTTCACAGGCTTTCTTTTGTCCTACAGGCCTATCTCCTCAGCTATTCCATGCCATGGGCGCTTTCCCCCCTTTTTTTTTATTTGGCATAGCTCCTGTATTAGGTTGGTGCTTTTACTGGGCTCAGCTCTTACCCGTCTTTGAGTAGATAGCAACTTTGGCTATCCCCCTGTCTTAGGTTGGCTGACCAAAAAAGCCCTTACCCGTCTTTGGAGTCTGATGCTGTCTTTTGTAGGTATTGATGAGGGGGAGGGGCACATACTTTGCCTGTAAGGCCATTAACTGGACTTCTTCTGCCTTTTTCTAGCAAACCGTAGGACCCGTTTGAGCAAGCAAGGGCCTACTGTGAACAAAAGCAAAAGAATAGAGGTCTTTCTTCTTTTAAGTCTGTTCCTAAGGTTGTCTAGATTCTTTGTAATTACAACAGAGTGGTCCCACTGCATAAGAGTACATTCTTCCCCTAAAGCCTGGCATGTCCCTCCCTGTTCTAGTGCAGGAGATCAAGCCCCCTTCTACTCTGAAGGACCATCTCTGCTAAAGCTGCATTTTCTATCTGTCTGAGAGCTTTTCCTCCAGTAGCTGTGCCTGTGATTCCCACTCCTATTATGCCCGCCAGGGCAAGGGCGGTTCTCTATTTTATGTCTAGAAACTGAAATGCTTTCTGCTGGGTGGTATAATGCATGAGTCTTTACAACTTCTATGTTGACACAAGGGATTAGTCCCCGGGCATACATTAGCATTAACACCTCCCTTCCCCTTCCGCACTGTTCCCATTGTCCATCGAAGTAACCTTCTGTTAACGAGCAGAAATCGGTTTGGCCTTGACATTTCCAGTAGCGACGTTCACCACTGACAAGATGATGGTGCGAGGCCTGTGTGACGCGTCTGATGACTCAGTCTTCCCATGGTGCCATAGGGGTAGAATTCTGATGGCCAGGAGCATCAGATTTATTTCTGTAAGAACAAAGGGGTTTACCTTAAGGAGTTCATCATTAGGTTGGGGGTTAAGAAGTTTTTGGGAGGTCATATTTGATGTTCTTTGCCGGGACCCAGATAGGTGTGTTCGAGTCTGTTGGCATAATATAGCTGAATCCTCGGCCTGTGGTTATATGTGGGTCCAGGCCTCGCCATTGCTGGGTTAGAGGATCTCTCCACTGGACCTGTATTGCTGTTTGGGTTCACTGTCTCCCAGTGTTTTTGAAATAGATTGTAATGTAATATTTTTGGAAAAAATTTAAAATATTTATGTTTTAATTAATGCCCCTGCCAAGCCTGACAGGTGAGGACTGAGAGTACCAGTCCTCTCCCCCCATTTTTGGTTTTTGGTGTTTTAAAGAAAGTGTTGGTGAGTTCTTTCAAGGATCGCTTGTCCTTGTGGGTTATAAGGAATACCGGTGATGTTTTTGATATTCCATCTATTAAAAAATTGTCTTAGGGACTGAGATGTAAAGCAAGGCCCATTTTCTGTTTTGACCTGTTTAGGTATGCCCAGGGTTGAAAAACATTATATAAAGTGTGATGAGTAATGGCGCTTTTTCTCCGGAATATGTCTACTGAAACAAAAGACAATTTTGTAAATGTTGCTTTGAGAGCTCAACCTCCCCTCCAAAGGGCCCCCCCTTTCCTCAAGGAGGAAAAGAGGGGGAGGTAGGTCCTCAGTAGAGACTCCAAACTCCAACCAGGGCCTGAGCCAATTTATCTCTCCCAACACCTTTTGTAACTGGGTGATTTCAAGGTTATAAAACATTTACAACTCCTCCCAGTGCAGGGACAGCAACCCCAGCCGCTCAAACACACATTTTTATCTTTTGTCCCACAAAAATGTTTTTTTTTTTTTAAAAAAATATTTATTTATGCGGATCTCTGTGAGTTCTGCGTGCCTCTGCCTCCCAGTACTGGATTAAGGTGTGTGCCCACCACACCTGGCAACAGCGGCCTTTATACAGCTCTCACACGGTCACCACACACCCATTTCCGCTGTAAACAGCGAAGTTTTGGATGCACTTTTTGCTCGTTGTCCCCAGAGCGCAGAGCCGAGTAGGTGCCGAGTGAATGAGGAGGGTGAACCAGTGCAGTGGGTGGGCTGCTTAGCAGAGGAACCCCAGGGGACAATACGCCGAAGAAGGCCGTTGCCATAGCTACAGACGCAGCCCGGCGAGGGGGCAGGGCCGGGGCGTGCGCGTCATTCCCGGCGCGACGCTCCGCCGTGCCTCCAGCCTTTCTGGCCCCAGACTCTCTGCTGGCCCGGCGGGCGCTCCACCTGCGTGCCTTGGCGCGGGCCGCCCACCCCCATCCAGTTTCAAGGGGCAACAAAACTGCCCCACCCAAAAAAAAAGCTAGATAATTCCAGGCAAGGCAAGTTAAATTTTTGAAAGCAAGCACAACAAATGGGAATCTTTAAACATCAGCTCTGAGGCTGTTTCCACAAGCAAGCTTATCACCGTTGTTAAAACTCAAGACAATTTAAATGTTGCATCTTTGTTTTAGATGTAGAAAGAGTGTAACCATTGTAAATTTATTATTTCAAATTTTTTGATATCCATATATTCATAACTTTTGTTGAAAATCGAACCAGGTTTGGGCTGTTTAATATAAATTTTTGTCTTAAGATGGAAGGGCCATTTCCAACTTAGAGGCAATGTTCCGTATATTATCATGTCTATTTACATAATATACTTAGAACACAAAAGGTACACTCATCCATACACACATGTGCGGGCACATACATACATACAGACATACATACATTCACACATAAAATAAAAAAAAAAGAGAAGAAAGCCATATCATTTGAAGTCCAATGAAAAACATGAATTTTTAATCTGTTTTCATCAAAGCTATTTTACATAATTAGGATAAATGTCCTAGTAACTCAGAAAACAGCTGAGATCCATATGCCACCACCTCTTAGGCCCATTCCCAAACACTTGCCTTTAATGAACTATGCCTAAAGTTTACTATTTTTTCCCTATCCTGTCCCTTTTGGTCAATTATTCCTAAACTGTCCCTCTGCTAAGCCTAACGGACCCTATATTATTTACAAATCGAAAGATTGAGGATTCCCAAAAGGAGACAGGCCAAAGTTGTTTGTAATCTTGAAATGATCCATCTTGTCTTGCTATTAAGGACTTGGGAAGAATAATAATTATCCATAACCACAACAATCATCACCATTAATAATTATTATTAATTATCACAACAGTAAATATAAACAATAATGGTCAAAAAAGGCAGCCAACAATGAACAATTACCATTAGAGAGATAGGACCCTGAATGTTTTATCAATTAATTAATCATAATTAGATTTATAACAATAACTACAAATAGTTAATAACATTACTATAATAATAACAACAATCTATCATTAAACGATAGTATGCATACTATAAACCCATTAAAAATTGTAACATTAGGTATAAAGACAAACATTTTTATAACCAAGTAGTACTAAATAATTAAACCGTAGACTATACAGAATGAAAACAAACTCCCTTCACTCACAGACCAACGCGGAAGAGGCCTGAAATGAAGTGTTAACAAAACTACCTTATCAAATATAAATAAACCAAATATTTTTAAAGACAAGTTGGTGTGCTAGATTTCAACCTGAAATTCTCTAGACTTTGAGTGAAACACTGTGGATACAACTGTAGGTGAGGACCACAGTCTGCTCCGGAGGATTGAATCAAGGCTGACTAAAGAACATGCCCCGCTAGGCTTGTCTTAAAGGCCCCTCCCCACCAGCCATCCGGTTCAGAGAAGAGAGCACAGAACAAACAGTGACTACAAACAGCTTACAGGACCAACACCAACGCAGAATTGACAAGTTCAATTTGCAGCAAACTAATTTAGGAGTGACCCCCTTATTCGACACCTGCGATAAGCGGGCGGGAGGTTTCCTCAGAAAGGTTGTTCTTCTCTCTGCCTCGCCTCAAGGAGTAGGGAAGGATGCGGGCCCGGAGTCTGGACACTCAGGGGCATCCAGGCCGTATTCTCCTCCTGGACCAGGGCTCTCAATCTTCGGAGCTGAAATCCACCCCAGAGGTGAGGAGTCAGGTGAAAAGTGGCTTTAGCGCCACAACATGGTAAACCCAAAAGGCGTCCTGCTCTGAGAATCCTTTCTCTTTCTCTCCAGTTTTATTCGCCCAAATTCCCAGGAGAAGAAACCCTACCAGTGCCCAGACAGGCTGAGGACTGTCCCACAGGCTCTGCGACCGCATTCGGTCAGTTCTAACCCCTGGGGATTTTAACAGTCATCTCATGCCTTTAAGCGCTGGCCTTCGTCTTTCTCCTTTCTTTCCATGCGGATCACTTACCCTGGAAAGACCATTGCCCCATCTTATCTACCGTTAGTCACAGGTGGTCCTCAGCCCCATCGTTTGTGCCCAATGCGGTCACGGCAGAGTCGAGCAAGTTTACAAGCTCAAAAAACTCCATTTATTGCAGTTCACTGAGGCTTATAGCCGTCTGTCCACTCGAGCATCTCTTCCCAACTGTGACTTTGAGGAGGCTTAATTAAAAGTTCCAGATGAATCTCATCTTCCCTTCCGATAGTCCCTAAATTATACAACTATACATGGAACGCCTTCCTTCCTGCTTGATGGGCGTGGGTGATGTTCGCATAAAACTCATAGCGTAGGCTCTATTTGCCTTCAGCCTATCTTCTCGGCCATTTCCATGCCGCAGTAAATACTATGTAATCAGTTCATATACAGCAGATATTGACCTCTCATCTCTATCTGAACTAGAGTAACATACATTAAAAGTTAATAGTTTCCTTTAAGTTTCTAATTGAAGTAAAAACCAGTATTCCTATAAGATCCTAAACATATTAGTGTTTTCTAACTTCAAACTGCTCATCGAAAAATGTAAATTTTTTTACTGAAAGCTAAGAGCTGTTCCACTGCTTGATCCGGCTAACAGCTATGTAGATAATTGGCTGGTGTAAAATGATTTAGTTTCTGTCCCCTCTGTACTGGGAGTGTTAAATCCAAATCCAGGCGTTTAACTAGAAGAATGTCTTATCTGCCTTTTTGTCTAGGACCAGAGGATGAGATAAAGGTTTTTTTTTTTTTTTTTAGGTTTAAGGGGAATTTTTGTTTTAACCTTAATGAAGAGATGTTTTTTCATCACACACATTTACCACTGGAATTTGTTTTCTTCAAGGACACTCATGTAAGGATAGAACATTACTGTCATGCAATTATTTTGTTTTCTTGATCTAAAGCAAGTTTTAACCTTGCCATATATATTAACAGCTTACATTATATTGTTTGTTAAGGAGAAAGGTCTGTTTTTTACTTGGGATCTACAAAAAATTCTTGCTGCTAGGAAAAAGCCCTGTGCCCAAGAGAGACGTTTTAATTGCCAGTTCTTGACACATTTAAATAGTTTATTTTGTATCTATAAGCTGACTTTAAGAAAAGATCTTTTTGTGCTCAATATTATGCTAAGTCCAACACCAGAAAAACGTAAGATCCTAGAAAAGCATCTCAATCTCAGGGGTGATCTTAGCCGAGTGTTCTGCCAGGGACCTCCAGGGGGTCAAGCCCCGTAGGACATTGCTCCCCCGCCTGCCTTGAATATGATTTCTCATATTGTTTACACAGGCGACACTGGATTGGGTGTGACAGACATTGTGGCAGGCACGGGAGTGGATGCTGCATCTGCATTTTTACCTTGTAAAATTAGGATAATAATCAGTCAATGATATTCATGACCATTAAGTCAACTAAATTTCCATTTTTATCTTTACATGATTTCAGTAATAAAATATCTTTACGATTTCCTCTTATAATTTAGAAATAATGTTCAGCATGGGCTTCACTGATCAAGTGATTTGAAAGTGAACCAAACATTCAGTCATAAAAGGATGGTGTCCAGTCATTTCAGCATAGATGAATACACTGAATTGTTTTATGAGCCAATGGGCACAAACCAATGGGCAAGATCAGAATATTATCCAGAATGAAACTTGATAGGTTTTTTGGAAATCAGACTCAGGTATGATAGGTTGACATTTTCATTTTGATTTATTAACTTCAAAACTCATTTATTAACTTAAAAACAAATCTGACTATTGCTTACAAATTTTCTTCTCAAGAAGTGGATGTAGTGTGGTGTGAAGGTATCATACCATAATTGCCTTCTAAACAGTATCTATAGAAATATATGATTCATTGGAGGGTCTCCTTTCCGAGAATGAAGATAATGCAGCATACCTTAACTCTTCCCCAGCAGAACCGCTGTAGGTGTTAAATCCACACAGGCCGGACACTTTTTCTGTTTAGTTTGTTTCTGCATTTTCCTCTCTTCATTGTCCTCTCCTTTCTTTCCTTCCTTTCTCCTTTGTTCTCTCTCCCACTTTCCTCCCTCCCTTCTTTCTCCTATGCAGTACAGAATGGTGAACTATCAAATTTTCTCAGGTCTCATATACCAAATTCAGAAAATCTGATCCAATAACATTATTATCTAATATCAGTTCTGAATCAGATGCACACTCAAATAAAATGTCTACGCATTATTTGTGTGTGGGGGGTGGGGGTATTTGTCTGTAGGGGTATGATTAGCACTTGCTTATAGTGCTAAATTTAAATTAAATCTTTGGGAGATTTATATAATATATTTTGATCAATTTTCCTCTCTCTCAACTCCTCCAAATCCCTAGACACCTTCCTGTCTTTGATTGCTCTTCTCATAAATCCAATTTGTGTTGCCCAAATACTCTTTGGAGTCATGCCATCCCCTGGAGCAACATTGACCTAATGGGGACCAGTCTCATACAGAAAACTGACTCTTCCTCTCCCAGAAGCTACCTCGTGCCATTAGCTCCTTGGACTTCATGCTCCCCTCCACTTCCACGCTGGGAAATTTTGTCTGCGTTGAGTTTGAGCAGGTCTTGTACATGCTTTCACAATTGCTGTAATTGTGAATTCTCTTTTCCAGGAAACAATTAAAACATGGTTCAGACATGTACCATCCAAATAGATGCTTCTAATATATCTGACAACTTTTCCTATATGCAATGATATCTTCACTATAATGATTCTGTATTTTATAATGGGGAACTAAAGGTATCCCATATTTATTTTTCCAGAACTAATTTTCCTTTCAGCCTACTCACCAATTATCCTACTACCTATCCAAGGTCATCATTCGAATTCATATAACCTGCATGCAAATTCACAGAGTATGGGAGACACCAAATTGTTCTTTTACATACCCCACACGAATACACAGCAAGTATTCACTACCTTAGGTTGGTGCTCCTCCTTACAGTGTTAAACCAGAGAGTAGGAAATTTATTTTTTTTAATTTATTTTTATTTTATTTATTTATGTGTATGAATGTACTGTCTGCATGTAGGTCTGTGCACTCATGTCGTGCATTGCGACGGAAATCAGAAGAGGGTTTCAGATTCCCCTGGAACTGGAGTTCTCCTGGAATTGGAGTTACAAATGGTTCTCAGCCCATGTGGGTGCTGGGGATAGAACCCGGGTCCTCTGCAAGAGCAGTCTGTACTCTTTTTTTAAAAAAAATTTATTAATTTTATTTATTTCTGTATGTGTATGAATGTACTGCCTGCATGCCAGTTTGTGCACCCGTGTCGTGCAATGCCGCGGAGGTCAGAAGAGGGTGTCGGATTCCCCTGGAACTGGAGTTCTCCTGGAATTGGAGCTTCAGACGGTTCTCTGCCTTAACCGCCAGGCCATCTCTCCAGTCCCGGAAATTTATTCTTAAGCTTGACTCTCCCTCACATCCTATGAACAAAAACTAATCCATTTTCTGAAATCGTTTCTTCTCTATTCCTGTTACCTACATGCAAATTCTGTGTTTTACATTATTCTTGCCATTTCAATATATTTTTCACTATGAAAATACTTTAAGAACATAATCTTATCACATTACTTGCTTCTCAGAGACTCAGAGTAAAATGCCAGTCGGATTATCTGTGACATGCCAAACATTCCTTAATACCCCAGAATGCTCGCTTCCTGCTTCCTGCTAGTCTGATAGATTGTCAGCTCTCTGCTCCTCCTTCATACTGCTTTCCCATGGCTATGCCTGGACCCATTGCAGAAAAAGTTCTTGCTATCATTCTTAACCTGGATTATTCCACTCCTTCATTTAAACTCATCTTAAAATTATTTTTACACGATAGAATTCACTTTACACATATGGACCATGCTTGATGATTGTTCTTTTCTAATATTATATATAATATAATTTTTACTATATAATATTAAAATATATAATATATATCATAATAGATTCATTAGCATTAACTAATTAGTAATTCTGTGCAATAAGATTAATACTCTTCATAAAATATCTACCTCTTGTTGGCTTCCATAATGTCCTCCACAAGGACATACTCAAATATATGCACATTGTCACTTTAATATGAATATGGATAAAAGGAAAGGAAAAGATTAAGAAAATGTACTTGTTTATCAAATATTTCTAAGAACTGATAGGGAAACAAGCCACCATATTGGGGAGGCTATACTTGTTTCTTATCTAAGTTGTAATAAATTGAGTGTGGCTTTCAGAGATGTACTCATGATGCCTTCTAATATCCCAGAGTTTCATTATCTTTTGAGACTTGTGACTTACAGTAGTTAGGAATGAAAATGGCAACAGACTCTAATTTGAACTATATAATGATTAGAATAAAAAGACAGTTGTGTAATGTCTTCAGTGTCTACATGCTGTAACCTGTAAGAACACAAGAAAGGAACAATACCAATAGAACTGTTCCTCTGGAAAATTATTACATACCCTATAAGGGGACAGTCAAGAAGTATAAAACTGTAGGCTGACTCAGTATAATATAATGCTTCTATTAAAACTTTTTAGACTATACATTTATATTTTGTGATTTTTTTTGATAAGTTCTCTCTGGCCTAAATTTCTAAATTTCATGGAGATATCTCCCTGCTTCTGCTTCCTGAGTATGGGGACTAATGGTGTGCACCACTACACACAACTGATTTTCATATTTTAAACAAAACCTTCCAAGAGCACAAGTACAACATTTTTAATAGTAACTTGTTAGAAGCAATATTGTTTACAGCCAATGTATTAGGATATTTATATGCAATGGATATTATGGCATATAACTGCAATGTTAGCACTCAGAAGGATAAGACAGGAGGATGTTTGAGGCCAATCCAGGTTACACAGTAAAACTCTAAATGCAAAAAAGGAAAAAAGATATTCACATTATTATCTATTTATTTCTTTAGTAGCCCTATAATTCCCATTTTCCCCCTTTTGTCGGTGACCAAAGATAGATCTAGAGAGGCTCAGGAAGTTTTCCATGGTTATTAAACATGACATGTCCAGCTGAAATTTGTGCTCAGCTATTATTCCTGACACTAGAGCTATTGTTATTAAGTATCTACTAACTGCTGTATGGCTGGAGATCCTAGGGAGAACCTAAGAAGCCATGAACCCTTTCTCTAGACATGTCTAATTTGGAGCGAATGAAAAAGCTCTGTGTTTTAAAAAACCATCCTTCTTGGGTAAGTATTTGCAGTGTGACTAAAGCAAAAGTAAATGAGCAAAATTTAGTTCACTTACCTGAGGTAGTTATTTGTCTCTTTGCTGCAAAATAAATAAATAAATAAAATAAAATAAAATAAAATAAAATAAAATAAAATAAAATAAAATAAAATAAAATAAAAAATAGCTGACCAAAGCAACTTAAGGAAAGGTGGGTTTATTTTGGTTTACAGCTTGACAGCTGGTCACATTGCGACTTAGTTGGAAGCAGAAAGGACTGGGAATCCTCAGCTTGCTCTTTTCCTTGGATTCAGCCCTGTATCCACACCCATGGGATAGGGATGCTCACATTTTATGGTGCCTTCTGCCTAACTTAACCTAATCTATGTAACCTCTTACAGACAACCCAGAGGTCTGTTTCCTAAGTGAATGATCACTTCCTGTGGACAATCTATGCAAACTATCACACCTACCCACAGTAATCTATTCACTCTGTTTTGAGGATGAGTTATTACTATTTTAATTTACAATGGTCTCATAATCTACTCCAAAATAGATACTGAATTGGAAGAATGGGGTGTCCTTCCAAATGACCTTTCCAACAAATACATTTTTTGTCTTTTTGATACAGGGTCTCCCTATAGCTCCACCTGTCCTGGAATTGGCTCTGTAGACCAGGCTGAACTTGAACTCTGAGATCCACTTGCCTCTGCCTCCCAAGTGCTAGCATCAAAGGCATACACCAACATGCCCAGCACAAAGAGGTTTTTAATGGCAACAATTTAATAAAGTGACTATCTATGTATTCACATTAAAATACCAAAAGACATTTTAGTAAATACAAATGACCAATTTCAGCACCAGATAGCTCAGTTAGACCTTCAAAGTGGTGAGGGTTACCTTTGATATTTTTAAAAACTACTTAAGGAAACATTGTGTAACCTTGATTGAGGACACTTGTCACATGCCACTGTTAAGTTTAGACTCTATTTGAGACTTATTATCATAGGTTTGAGAACTGCAAGGCAAAGTGCCCAGAACAAGTTAATATTCCTGTAGAGGTTAATGATTATTAATAATATTAAGCTACGAGCACTGATCTTAATACTTCCTTTAATAGAATGTGAAGCACCTGTTTCTTGTTCCTCCAGTATTTTATACTTCCAAATTCACCATAAATTTTTAGAAATGTTTCCTATTGTTCTGTGAAAGACATTAAAATTATACCAACTATAATGTTTTTGATATTTTTATTACATTGATAAAAGAGATGGGGCATGTTTAAGAAGATTTATTTTATCATTTTGGGCTGCTTCTTCCCCCCCACAACATTGCCAATTGTGTCAGGCATTGTCCTACTTAGTTCATTTAATTTATTCCATTCATCTATTCAATTTAACCTGTTTATAAATGAAGCACCTGGAAACCAAGAGTTAAGAAATATATCCAAGATGATCAGGCAGTGTAATTTTTATGTATAAATAATAGCATACTGCTGCATCAACTAGTCTGAAAGAAATGCTATTACTAGAATTAATAATTATCACAGAGAAAATGTAATTTAAATCTATTAATAACAAAATCAGTTCTTATATTAATTACAGTTTATTTCAAATTCTATGTAGCATTGTCTGTGCTCTTCATGATGAATGTTTTTATAATAAATTCTGAAATAAAATAATGTAATATAGTCATCCTGCTTGGCTACTCAAATTTCAGCATTATGTATGGTAAGGATAAAAATGCTTGTGTATTTAGCATCCATTTGCTTTCAGTATTCTAGTTTCCTAGACTTATTTTTTTTAATTGGTGTTTGGTTTTAGAGAGAGGTTCTCCTATGGTCCCAGGTGGCCTGGATCTTAGTATGTAATCCGGGGTGGCTTCCTATTTTACAGAGACCCAGCTGTCTCTGCCTCCTGGGTGCTGGGATTAAAGGCGTGCACTACTTACCTGGTTTCTTATTCTATACTTGAAATATATGGCCCTCTTACATCCTACAGCATTTAAACTGACAAAGACTGAAGAGAAGGAAATGCTCTATTTGAGACTTTCTTACAAGACAGTGAAATATCATTCATTCATTCACTCCTTCATTCATTGTTTGTTGCAAAAGAATAACGAACCTGGAGGTTTTTCCAAAAGACAACTCATCTGAGAAACTTGTTGCAGAACAAACTGCAATATGTTATTACTCAGTGATTTCAATACAATTTTTTTCTCAGGAGTGGAGAAGCTGGCAATGGCACCTGTGTGAGAGACCCAGACTTAGGTGAACCAAACCCATGCTTATGCTCCGAACAGACCAGCTGGGACCTCTGGGCAGAAACTCCAAGGAGTCCTTGTCCATTGCTCTCCAGAATTGTCACCTAGGGAAAATTGGTTGTCCTATATAGTTTTTTAAGTAATGTAAAAATAAAATCAAACTTTTCCTTTAAGTTCTGTGGTTGTTTGAATGAGAGTGTCCCCCCATAGGCTTTAAGTATTCAGACATTTTGTCTCTAGTTGGTGGCACTGTTCTTGAAGGTCTTAGAAGGTGTGGCCGTGCTGGAGAAGGCATGTTATTGGGGGTCAGGCTTAGTGAGTTTAACAAGCCTTGCGGTCTCCAGTCTCTCTCTTGACTTCCTGTGCTCATTGCAAAATGTGATCCTCTGATTGCTGCTCCAGCCCTGGCCACCATACTTCCCACCACAATGGACTCTGATTCCCTGGAACCATCAATCGTAAGCTCAAATGGGCTCTTCCTTTAATAAATTCCCATGCTCATGGTGGTTTTATCACGGCAACAGAAAAGTGATTAATACAAGTTCATATTTTTTCATTCACTTTGGCAGATGGACATATAATTTTCTAATGATAGATGTGTATATTTATAAGTATGTTATTCAAAAGACAACCAAAGTGGGATGTGGGACAGCTATCTATCCATTTAAGTATAGTCAATAAGGGGATTTCTAAGGGCAGTTTTTTATTTAAAGATTAATACATACTTTTTGAGACAATGTGTAGGTAAGTAGTTTTTGTGTTCACTGAAAGTTTTATATTTGATATCAGTCACCAGTGCCTTTTGATACAGGTATCACTTATGGTTTATGCTAAACAGTCTTTGCAGAGAGTTTATAAACAAAATAAAGGTGTTGTCACTTGACAAATAAATGAAGCTAAATAATCAGTTAAGTTGGGAATTTACATTTGAACAGCTTATAAAATTATCACAGCCTTCTGAAGAAATGATTGCTAGTGAGTTTCTTTTTCTTGATAGTAGCAAAAATTGGATATTCAATTACCTAGCATGTTGTGTAATATTTTTGTGACATTGGTATTTGCAAGATCATAATTATCATTATTAAAGCACATGAAAATCACTTAACAGCCTGGTTTTCGTATCTCTTTCTAGCACTCAGAACTGGGTTACTGCTAAATGATAACAACATCTACATATATTTGTGAAAAAAACAAATCCTTTAGATAAAGAGATTAGATGGAAGCTGGCTAATAAATGTTCTTATTCAAGCATATTGTTAAAATGTAATAAACTTTCTTCTAAACACATAAAACCTTCATCTGGGGCCTTAAGAGATGGCTCCATGGTTAAGAGCACTGTCTGCTCTTGCAGACGACCCAGGATAGATTTCCAGCACCCACAATGCAGCTTAACACCATCTGTAACTCCATTTCCAGGGGATTTGATGCCATCTCTTGACCTCCACAGGTATTGCACCACAGTCGTGCACTTACACACATTCAGAAAATACACAAATACAATAAAAATAATATAAGTACTATAAAACCCCTCTTCTATCTTATTTAGATTTTATTATATTCAACTGTGGACATAACATTCATCCACATTTCTCGTGGCACCTTTTAAAAATAGTTTTAATTTACTATTTTTTATTTTCTATGTGTATGCATAGAAAATACCTGTGTCCTGCAATACCTGTGGACGTCAGAAGAGGGACTGGATCTGGAATTATGGGTGGATGTTCATTAGTCACCATTGCATGCTGGGAAATGAACCTAGGTCCTCTACAAGAACAGCCAGTACTCTTAACACTTGAGCCATTTCTCCAGCCCAGGTTTAGTGGTTTCTAACTACATGAAAAGTTTTCTTACCCTTCCATGGTCAGAAGCTTGACAAAGGTCTCACTAATCTGAAAGCACATGAGATCAAGAATTTGTTCCTTCTGAATGCTTATGCCACACTTGCCTTTACCATTGCTGACTGGTATAAAGCAGCACTCCCAAACAATCCCTAATTTTCTGCGAAAAAATAATGAAATGTTAAAGCTTTCTGAAGTTCTAGGTTAAACCTAGTATTGTTAAACAAACTTTAATATATGGGTTACTTCCCTTTATTTGGAATCTGACAGCAGCTTTTTTATTTGGAACATACTTAGAATCTAAAAATTCAGTGACTTAAGGTTTAAAATCTAAACGCTGGGATTTCGGCTAACAGCATTTTGTAGTTTGCATAATTGTAATTGGCATTGTACACAGAAGAATATACCTGCCTTTTGCTAAATCCACACTTTCTAAATATAAAAAGGAGAGTGAAGGATAAATCAATTTTGTGTATTCTGTTTTAAAACTGAGCTTTATTTAATATTAGGTCATTTCCTCTTTTCTTTTTTTTTTTTTTTTTTTTTTAAAATTTTTTTTTAATTTTTTATTTATTTCGGTAAGTGCATGAATGTACTGTCTGCATGCAGGTCTGTGCACCCGTGTCGTGCAATGCCGCGGAGGTCAGAAGAGGGTCTTGGATTCCCCTGGAACTGGAGTTCTCCTGAAATTGGAGTTTCAGACGGTTCTCGGCCGCCATGTGGGTGCTGGGGATCGAACCCGGGTCCTCTGCAAGAGCGGTCGGTGCTCTTAACCGCTAGGCCATCTCTCCAGCCCCCTCATTTCCTCTTTTCTATGAGTGTCCTGGGATCCTATGTAGAAGTTGTTCTCATTAAATACCAATAGTTAGGTCCATTCACTGTTAATGGCCACCAATTCAGTTTCATATTCTACTTATTTTAAATAAACTGAAATATTTCTTAAAACGAAAAAAAAAAAACACAATGTGATGCAGGGCTGGAGAGATGCCTCAGTGGATAAGAGCACTGGAAGCTCACACAGAGAATCTGGGTTCCATTACCAGCATCTACTTGGTGGCTGACATCTGTTATTAGTTATAGTTCTAGAGCACCTGATACTCTCTTCTGATCTTCAGAGGAATTGCATGCACATGGTGCACATACATACATACAGGCAAACGCTCATACATATAAACCCCAAACAATAAAAAAGAAATTATTATGCAGAATAACGTCCATCAGATTCATGTAATCTAGAATCACCTAGGAAACAAATATCTGGGCATGCCTGTGAAGGATTAGCTCTTTAAGGTTAATGATATAGGAACATCCATCATGGATGTGGGGGTGCCATTTCATGGGTTGAGATTCTGGACTTTATCAAAAAGAGAAAGTTGAACAGTAGTTTGTATCGGATTCTGCTTCCTGACTGTGTAGATGCAATGTGAACAGCCAGCTGCTTCCACCAATACCTGTCACCTTCACTGCTCTACTATGATGCACTATATCTCCTGGTACTGTAACCCAAAATAAACCTTTCCTTCTTTAAATTAATTGTGGAATGCACTTTGTTGCAGCAAGGTACTAGAAGCCAAATAAAGACATTCTTTCTTTAAAGTAATTGTGTCCTGCTTTTGCAATTGTTGTTGACAAGTAACTAATACAAATATCTATTCATGATTTGTGATTCTAGAAGCTTTGCACAATTATTCACATTTACCACCTTTCTCCATCTCTTAAACAGTTGTGACATCTCTCTAACCAGTTTTTTATTTCCAAAGTTCTTGTACAGAACAATAAGTCCATTATAATCAGTACTTGGATTAGTAGTTTATGCTTGTGATAAAGGATCTTCCTTCTGTTATCACCACGCAATGACACTTGATTTTTAGATTGCTGGATATTGGAGCCAGAGAGATGTCTCAGTGGTTAAGAACGTTGGCTGCTGTTGAAGAAGACCTGGGTTCACATCTCAGCATGGTTAAGGAAGCCAGAGACTCTCTGTAAACCCAGTTCCAGGGGAATCTAACACTCTCATACAGTCTCCATGAACATTGCACACATATGGTGCACTTACAAACACGCAGGTGAAACACTCATACACATAAAATTTTTTAATGAAAGATTACATAATTAAAAATGAAATATACATTCATAGTTTGCAATTGTCATAAGGGAGAGGAAAATGGATTTTACCAGTAAAAGTAATGCATACACAGCATTAATTTCTTAATGGTAAATATTAAGTTCCAAATTTGCTTTTAAACTTTAAACATTTGATCCAGGATCTGGAGAGATGCCTTAGCAATTAAGAGCACTAGCTGCACTTGTAGCTGACCCAGGCTTAGTTCACAACACCCTAAAATCTTCTGTGACTCCAATTCCAGGGGATCTTCTACTCTTGGCCTTCACTGTCACTGCACACAATTGACTGTATTTTCATACATGAAGGCAAAACAATCATACACATGAAATAAAAAACAAATAAATAAAAAGTTAAATCCAGGCATGGTGATGCACTCCTTTAATTCCAAGATTTGGGAGGCAGATGCAGATGAGTCCATCTTGGTCTACATAGTGAGTTACAGGCAAGCTGGGGTTAAAGGGAGATCCATTCTCAAAACAAAACAAAACAAACAAACAAACAAAAAAAAACAAATTTTAAAAAATTGATCCAAATTTGTTTTCTAAGTTCAAAGAAAATTTTATGTGAAACCAAATCTTATTTTTCCATATATGATAAAATTATGTGAATCCATTAATATAGCAAAAGGCATATTATTCAGGAAGCAAAACATTAAATTTAGTTTTGTGAGAATAGAGAACAGTATGCTCATTATATCCCCAAAGTAATGCTGAGATACATTTTTCCCAGAGCTGAAGAATTTCTGGACTGTTTCTATTTAATGATGCAGAATCTGCTTAATTAACATTTTTCTTTTTAACTGTTTTATTGAATTTTTGAGATTTTTATAGAATATGATTTGACTTTAATTCCACTCGTTACCCCCAGGATTTTTCCTGGTGTTAGCTTGCGTGAGACTTGTGTGTTCTGCCACCATTGTTGTGAGTTCATATAAGTAACTGAGAAGATGTCTGGAAAACTGTTTTCTTGTGGACTTTCACCACTTCCCGTCTTACAATCTTTCAAGTCCCTTTTCATGTGATCCCTGAGCTTTGAGGGGAAGAATTTTGACTTAGGTGTCCCATTCAAGTATAAATGCTCTGCAGCCTCTTATTCTCTGGACCTTGGCCAATTGTGGGTTTCTGTGTTACTTCCTATCTGTTGCATAAAGAAACTTCTCTGCTGAGAGTTAAGAGTGCATGGCTTCCCATCCATCACCCCATCTCCCTGTGATCATGTTCAGAACTTTGTGCACTGGCCTCAGCAGCACTGAGGCCCGGCAGGGAAGGAGAAAGTGAACCCAGGTTCTGTGAGTAAGCAGCTGTGAACATCATGGGAAAACACTCCTGGGAGACTGTTTCAGTGGACAGCTTATTTAATAAGGAAAGGGGAATCATTTTTATAGCCAATTAGGGGAGGGAGGGCACTTGCTCAAAGGGGTGAAGGGAAAGGTAACTTGGCAGTTAAGGAGGGGATACTCTGAGGCTAATTCCTGTTCATAATTTCCAGAAGGCATGGTGGGAATGAGGAAACAGGAACTTTGTTATTGCATGCAGGAGCCTGTTGCCTAAGGCTATGGGTGAAGGGCTAAGGAGTTCTACTTCCAGGTGGAAATGACTGAATTCCTTTCTGCCCATCACATGAAGAGGCTTCCCAGGTGGGTTCAAGCCACGCTTGCTGTCCCGGGTGGGCACCAAGCCTAACATAAGTACCACAAAGAGATGCAAGAATCTATATGCATGCCGGGCGTGGTGGCGCATGCCTTTAATCCTAGCACTTGGGAGGCAGAGGCAGGAGGATCTTTGTGAGTTCAAGGCCAGCCTTCTACATAGTGATGTAGACAGTGTAGACAGGACAGCGGGAGCTCCAGGGAGGCCCTGTCTCAAAAAAAAAAAAAAAAAACCAAAAAAAGAATCATTCTGCTAAAAATAAACCATCAAAAAGTCAGTGTGATATAATAACTCGTATAAAAATATTTAGGAGTGTGGGCGTAGGTGGCGACACGCCTTATAATCATCTGCACATTGGCAGGCAGACCGGGCTGATATTTTGGTGAGTTCAAAGGCCAGCCTGGTCTACAGAGCAAATTCCAGGACAGCTGGGGCTACAGGGAGGACCCTGTCTCAAAAAGACCAAATAAATAAATAAATAAATAAATAAATAAATAAATAAAAATAATATTGGGTTTTTCTCTATGTTCATTGATATGTTTAGCCCTGGATTCCTAAAGTTGTTACAATGTCAAATATAGGCTCCATCCTAGGTTGTGGACCTTAAATACAGTTAACGAGTGGCTGAAAACTCCCATATTATTTGTGGCACTATTACATGTGTGGGCACATCTTGTCAGGCTAGTTATAACTATAGGTCACAGGATTCATATCTGGAAAAAGATGATAATTCTTTCTGGTAGCAAACAGCACTATGTACAGTAGCCAGTAGAAATGATACTCCCCGAAGTCAACACCAGATTGATTTCTCTTTGTTTCTTCTACAGCTCGTGCATGTAGTATCTTCAGCAATATGTTCTTACCACCTGGTTCTGGTGGGTAACCAACAGCAGGGACAATAGGCAGTATTGTTTGAAGGTCTAGGAGAACCATGATCAGTAGCTTCTCGAGAAAAAGTTCATTACTGGAATTGAGTTTTGTTGTTGTTGCTTCTATTTTTTTGTTTGTTTTTGTATTTTTGCTTTGATTTTCATTACTTTATGAAGTGTAAAAAGGGCAGTATTCTCCTGTTACAGGATAAGTCCTTTTAATTTTTTTACAAGGTATATATTTTAGGAATCTTTTATAGTGTACACAATGGAATATTACTCAGCTCTTAAAAAAGAAATTATGAATTGTGGTGGTGGCGCACACCTTTAATCCTAGCACTTGGGAGGCAAAGGCAGGCAGATCTTTGTGAGTTCAAGGTCAGCCTGGTCTACAGAGCGAGTTCCAGGACATGTGGGGCTATGAGGAGACCCTGTCTCAAAAAGACACACACACACAAAACAAAGAAATTATGAAACTCTCAGGTAAATGGATGAAACTGGAAACAATCATCTTGAATGAGGTAACCCAGACTCAGACAAACATCCTGTACTACCTCATAGCTACATGGATGTAGGGAAGGCTTTTTGAGAATGATGGTAGAATACAGTGATATGAAGAGGCCAATGATAACACGAGACTAGAAAGGGTTAAACGGAGTGGGACCTTGGATGGCAGGGCAGAGGAGGGAACATAGGCAGGGGTAGGTAACACAAGCATTTAGAAACAACAACATGAAAATCTCCTTTTTTAAACAAAAAATGTTTTACAAAATACATTTATCAAAAGAAACAGATTTAATTTCAATGCAGCGATATTCTTTATTTCGATCTTTTCAGCATTTGGATGGGAGAAGATTTAATGGGAAAATTAAGTTTCATATGTTGCAGTATCCCCACCTTCAGTTATTTTTTTTTAATTTTTTTTATTAATTTTATTTATTTCTGTATGTGTATGAATGTACTGTCTGCATGCAAGTTTGTGCACCCGTGTCGTGCAATGCCGCGGAGGTCAGAAGAGGGCGTCGGATTCCCCTGGAACTGGAGTTTCAGACGGTTCTCGGCCGCCACGTGGGTGATGGGGATCGAACCCGGGTCCTCTGTAAGAGCGGTCGGTGCTCTTAACCGCTAGGCCATCTCTCCAGCCCCCCCCCCCACCTTCAGTTATATTATCTTTCATGAATTCCTTAGTTGGTTGGGAACCATGAAACAGAATGAAATAGTCCCAAATATAATAAATGCTGACTGGAAATATATTATTAATTGTACACCTTCATATTTTTCTTGGTTGGTGTTCACCTCATTTAAATACATGGGACTTCCCTTGTTCTCACTGCTTTTCAGAGTCACTCTAAAGATAAATCAAACCTGTAGCTCCCAACTAGCTTCCAATTCTCCCCATCTGAAACTTAGACATGTGAAATTTGGGAAGCTGAGCAAGTTATTATGAAACAAGTTCCATGACTCTCTGTCTTCTCTCAGAATTTTTTATTTAGGAGTTTTATTTTTTCTAATGAAACTAGGATTCAAAGATTAATATTAGAACAGATTAAAAAATACAGGTTAAAGTATTTTCTACAAGTTTTAACCTATCTACATTTTTTTTTTTTTTTGTCAGTGTGCCCAAAATAAAGCCAAGCTTAGAGAAAGGAAGCTGAAGGGGTGGAATTCGAAAATAGTTTCTTGTTGAGTACACCAGACACTGATATTATGATGATATATTGTACTGTTGCCATTTTTTTCTTTGAATCAGAGATGGTAAGACATTAAATGGTTTAACTTGAAGCAGAAGAATGTACAATTAAGTTCGGCGCGTATTATTCTGATTACACGCATTCTAATGAAAATTACTGGGGTGGAGGAAAGAGATTGGGGAAATCAAAAAAGTCATGCTAATTTGAGCAGAGCTTGAAAGTAGGCAAATGTGCTAAATAATATTTGATTACATCAGTTGATTATCTGAAATGTATACTGAATTTTATCAGGGGGAAAGGTCTTATAATAATCTACTCCATCATTTTAGGTAATAGTGTAATCTACAGCCATCATGGCATATTAAAATTAAATTTATGTAGTAAATGTTTATTTACTGATTTTTGTGAGGTGCTGCTTTAAATATGTTTACACACACACACACACACACACACACACACACAAACACAAACACACTTTTAAATATTTTTTGAGCCCAGTCTCTCTGTGTACCAAAGGTTGGTTACCTCCAACAATTTTCTTGATGCCTTTGCCTCATGGGCAGGATTATAGGTGTCCACCCTGATGCCTAATTAAAATTTTATTTGTAAGGAAAAGAAATGGAAATTTTAGAGGCAGGTTTGTACAGTACTTGGGAGGCAGAGGCAAGCAGATTTCTGTAAGTTCAAAGACAGCCAGAGCTACAGGGAGACCCTGTCTCAAAAAGACCAAAGAAAAAAGCAGGATTGATATCTGGTGTCCTTTTTCTTCATGTGATCACTCAATCAATTCACTGTACAATAAATATTTACTTCTTTGAAAATAATCAACATTTTTCTTTGACTGATTAATGATTTACATATTTTTTCTCATTTATATAATTTTTCTCTTACATTTCAATATTACATAAGGACTTTGTTGTTGCTTATTTGATTTTTTTGTTTGCTTTTACTCATCAGATAATGCTATATGCACCCCATGCTTATTTCCAGTTATATTCTCTCCTATCAAGACCAGGCAACTAATACCAGAGAGTTACTGATTAACAACAAGGGAATTGTTGGGCATAATGGAGTAAAACTTTAATCTCTGCATCTGGGAGGAAGAGGCAGGTAGATCTCTGTGAGGTTGAGGCCAACCTGGTGTACATAGTCAGTTCCAGAGCAGATGGGGCTACAGGCAGACTGTTTCAAAAACCAATTAAAAAAACAACAAGAAGGTTAATAGATGATGACAAAGTACTTCAGATGTGGGTTTAAGAAAATGAGAGCTAGAAGTGGTGGTGAGGCCTCATTTGTCAAAAGTGTTTCTCTTGGTTATGCAGTCTTCTTTCTCACTGCCCAGGTCTCCTTTCCCACCCTTAAAAGCTTATAAACTTACCAAGTTACTCCTCATTTAAGGATAAAGATTACCTTTGTCTGAATTGTTCATTCACTTATGAAAAAGTTATGACATCTATTTTCCTTCTTTGCCTTTTTTTTCAATCTATCAAGGTATATACATTTATATTATATATATATATATATATATATATATATATATATGAAGGAACAAAGTATTATTATGACCCATTTTTACAATATGGAATGATCAAAGCAAGTACACTAAGAATGTACATTAATTCAAATATTTCTTCCTCCTTTTAGTTGAACTGTTTACTCTTAGTCTACTGTCTCCCCCTTCCTTCCTGCACCCCAGGCTCTGATATTGTTAAATGTAGGGAAGTTTTGCTATTTGTAGCATGGATGGACTTGAAGCATAATTATTGAGTTAAGTGAAACAAAACAAGTGTCATGTGTCCATTTATCTGAGGGGGATATTCACCCTTTTCTAGTGAATCTGTGTTAGTGTTGTTAACTCTATAATAACATGTTAACCCATGTTATTGCCACAACTATTTCCCATCAACACTTTGATATAGTTAATTATGACATATATGCATACATGCATACATATATGCACATATGTTGTTTTTCAGAATGAAAATATTATTTTAAAACAGAATAAACATATTATACTACATATTTCTTGCTTCACTCTGGTTGGCAAGATCTCCTTTGTCACTTATTAATTTAGATAGTGGTTACTTTATGTTTGCAAACTTATCTGTTTGGGGAGCAGCACAGCACTCATTTAATTATTTTAGTTCTTAAATACAGTTAATAGTAAAGAGCTAGGATTACATTACTGTTAAAAACCAATTTGCTTTCCATGGAAGCTCTAAATTAATCTCTACATAGTAAAATACATGATTCTGTGAGTTGCTTTTAAGGTCATGGTGAACTATATCTATAATGAAGCAGTTGACAGCTTTTCAGGATCTTAGTTTTCTAATCATTATGGAAATATTTAGAAATATATTCATGAATCTATAAATTTCATGTACTTATCAATGTTATTCTAGATTTGTGATATGATTGTGTGTGTCTATGTGCAAATGTATACATGTATCTCCATATATTCGGAAATTCTGATGTTTTTGATGGAATCATATTTCCATTTAGCTTTTAACCAAAATTATCTTCACAGATTCTCCACAGGAATGCATAATACAGGTAAAGCTGTTTGCATGTATGCAATTTTACTTAAGTAGCATTTGCAAAATTTGGAATGATTATATATAAAGCTTAAATAGGACCAGTATTTAAAGAAGACACTTTATACTTATGAATCAGGAAGTTCTAAACACAACATTCCATGTATAGTTAATTATTGAAAGGAAAAGATAAAGTTATGATTAAGACATATGCATGTGAATAAATTTATTCTGAATGTAATCCATAAACTGAGGACTGCAGATTTGTATCCCTGGTCAGAATTTATTTGAATTCTACTTCTGTAATTCCATGGTCTATTTATCACCAGCAATTGGATATCTAATGGAAGAAGCTAGAAAAGGGGCAATATATCATTATGCAATCTTCTTATCTTATCTGCGCCATCTCATAAATAATGTGAGTTTTCTTCCATGGGTTCAAATAAATAAACCTGATATCATCATAGACCCTGTTCTATTCTATTCTATTCTATTCTATTCTATTCTATTCTATTCTATTCTATTCTATTCTATTCTATTCTATTCTATTCATTATTTTATATGTGATGAAGAGGTGAGGGAAGTGCCATGGTGCACAGAGGACAGAAGACACCTTGGATGAATTGGTTCTCTCATTCTTACATGTAGAGTCCGGGGATTGAATTTAGGTTTCCAGGCTTGGTGGTACACACCTTTACCCACTGAGGCATCGCACCAGTTTCTTGTTATTCAGTTAAATTTTTAAATGATTCTTTGAAATTTTCATACAATGTATTTTCATCATATTCAGGCCCTGCTCTCCCACTTCAACTTCCTTTCTGTAACCTCCTCTCATTTCACGTACTCCAACACTGTACATATATTTAACAAGTCTAATGTGTGTTCTCCAAACGTGCTTGGGTTTGAGTCCATCCCTTGAACTCTGGTCAACATACTAGTCACCATATCCTTAAGAAAAATAGATTCTTCTCCTTGTTATCCTTTTAACATACATTTTATCTAGTAATGAATTTGGGATTGACTACAGCTTTTTTGTCCACCAATCTGTCCATGGTATTATATACCTCTCATGCCTCATTGTGAAGATTTGAATCCTTTAACTCAGGATATAGAACAATCAGCTTCAAAGACCAGTTCTGTCTTTTAGCTCCTATTCTTAGTGTCTTTCCAGTTCCTTGAGAATAGGGATCCAAGCAGTGTCTATGGTCTGCAAGTCCTGTGTGTAGCTCCTGAAAGTGCTCTGACCACATCTTTAATCTCCTTCCTTCCGAGTTGGCATGGCTTTCTCCTTGAATAATCCAGGGATATGTATTCTTATGGTTTGACTCTACCTCTCCTTGGAATATGACAGCTGTCATATAACAACAATGACAAACACATTTCCCAACCTCATAGTAATGATGCTGTATGTAAAGAGAGAAAAAAATATTGTGTAATAATACAGTATGTGGTATGTTAGAAAAAAAAAGTACCGAGAAGACATAAAATGTAGTAGGTTGATGGAAAAAGAACTGTCAGAATGGTCAGCATTTAAGATGAGATGCCCAGGAGGGACCTTCTTCAAAAAGATATTTGAGCTAAAATCACGAAGAAGCAAGATAACTCCATCATGAGATGGAGTTACTGGGAAAGAAGAAGGGCATTCCTAGAAAGAATATTGTATGGTCAAAATTGATAAAGTAAGTGAAAAAGCAGAATTTAAAATAATATAAGTTACATAAATTTCGTGTACTTGAAGAAGACTGGTTGAATAATAAAGCACTAAACCCCCAATTCACATTGATTTGGATGGTATGCCTGATATATTTTTTGCCTAATTTATAAAAGTTAAATCAGCATTAAAGTATTTACTTATGAATATACAAAAATCAATGTCTCAAACATTAATAAAATAATCAACATGTAGCAGTATATGAAAATCAAACATTTGTATATTTTAAAAATGATTATATTTATTATGATATAAATACTAGATTTCTTTTTTTTTTTTTTTTTTTTTTTTTTGTGGTCAAGACAGGGTCGCCCCATAGCCAAAGTTGTCCTGGAACTCACTCTGTAGACCAGGCTGGCCTTGAACTCACAAAGATCCACCTGCCTCTGCCTCCCAAGTGCTAGGATTAAAGGCTTCTTTTTTTAATAAAATGTGCTTTGTTATTTTTTTCTTCCATTTTTCTTCTATCCTTTTTCCCAACTTGAACTGCGGCACTTGGTTTATAAAATATGTAGTCTTTTTTTGTGTTTCCCACCTCAACACTCCATGTTCTATTCTTCTGGAATCAGTTTCATAGCCTATAATATTCTCACTATCTATCTATCTATCTATCTATCTATCTATCTATCTATCTACCATCTATCTATCTATATCTATCTATCTATCTATCTATCTATCTATCTATTTATCTATCTATTCATCCCTATCAGAGAAACTATTGAAAATTGATATCTGATGGCAGAGAGAGGTGTTTTAAGGGTATGCTATCTGATAACTTGTAGGTTGGCCAGACTCTGAGGAGTTAACCCATTTCCAAAAGCATTTAGGGAACATATTAAACATGATAGATCTTATAAATAATAGAAATCATAAAGTGAATTGGGGAGGAGGGGGAATGTATTTCAGAGGCGATGGGGGAGGGTGCCTGAATATGATTGAAATATATTATATGAAAATCTCAGTCAATAAAAAAATAACTTGGGGCTGGAGAGATGGCCTAGCTGTTAAGAGCACCGACTGCTCTTACAGAGGACCTGGGTTCGATCCCCAGCACTGACATGCTCCAATTCCAGGAGAACTCCAGTTCCAGGGTGTGATGATTTGAATGAGTATCCCCCATAGGCTCTAGGTATTCAGACGTTTGTCTCCAGTTGGTGGCGCTGTTTTTGGAGGTCTTGGGGTGTGTGGCCATGCTGGAGGAAGTGTGTCACTGGGGGCAGGGCTTAGAGAGTTTAACAAGCCTCATGGTCTACAGTTGCCCTCTCTCTGCTTCCTGTGCTCTTTGTGAGGTGTGACCCTTGATTTGTTGCTCCAGATCCAGCCGCCATGCCTCCTGCCACAATGGTCTCTAATTCCCTGGAACCACCAGTCGTAAACTCAAATAAACTCTTCCTTTTATAAGTTCCTTGGTCATGGTGCTTTATCACAGCAACAGAAAAGTGACTAATACAGTAATTTGGTACCAGAGAGTGGGCTGTTGGCTGTGAAGAACCTGACCATGTGGATGTTTGGAGAAATGTGGAAGACTTTGGAACTTTGGGCTAGAAAAGCTGTTGACTACTGTAAGCAGAGCTTAAGGGGCCAATCTAGTAGAAGCCTGTCGAAACATTGCTACAAAAAATGTAGTCCAGAGGAAAATGAGAACTTAGGAAGCAACCGGGATATTTTGATAAAGAATCTTCTGGCAGCAGTTTGCCCCACAGCCCAAATGCTTGCCTGATGCTAAGTTGAAAAAGGGTGGACTGATGTCTTTGGCGAGGATATTGCCCCAAGACAGCCTAATGTAGAAATGGGGACATGGATTTTTTTTTTTTTTTTTTCACAGAATGTATTTTTAGTTTTTAACAACTCTAGACCTGTGCTCCCGCCAGTACCCCCACCCGCCAGAGCTCATGCCATATCTGTCCGACATGCTTTTCATCTCTTGAGTCTTTCGCAATATGCTCCATGAGGAAGTTGGCTGTTTTCATAAGCAGAAGTTCATGTTTCAGTCAGTTCTCTTTGGATGCAGGCCTTTTTGTTGTTGTTGTGTGGTTTCCAATATGCATCACTCCACAACTGCTTTGGACAAAAGCTCAGGAAGCCCTACACAAGAAATACTAACATACAACTTGGGATTTGGTACTAGCATCCCAAATGAGGGATACATGTTTCGGCGGTTTGTTTTCTGAGACTGTTGTTTCGAAGTCATTCAGCATGATGTCCGCTAGCTCCAGCCATTTTCATGCAAATCTCATGATGTCGTCTTCCTTTACTGGCATGCATAGAACTCCTTGTGTAGATGTACCAGTGTTCTCTATCCCTCCAGTTGAGGGGGGCCATTTAGGTTGGTTCCCGTTCCTTGCTATTGTGAAGAGAGCTGGCAATAAACGGCCAGGCATGTATCGTCGTGGTTTGAGTTGAGTCTTGTGGGTACATGCCTGGAGTGGTATGGATGGGTCAGTGGCAAGTTCATTCCAAGTCTTTTTTTTTTTTTTTTAAGGGTTCTCCACACTGCCTGCCATAGTGGGCTGTACGAGTTTTACATTCCCACCAGCAGTGGATGAGTGTTCCCCTTTCCCCAACAACCGCTCCAGCACTTGGTATCATATTGTTTTTGTTTCTTTAGATTATAGGTCTAGAGCCAGTCTTTTGGAGTAAAGAAGATTATATCTTAAATGGTTTTGATTTCCATTTCATTAATGATTAGTGGATGTTGAACACTCTTGAGGTGTTTCACAGACATCTCTAATTCCTCACGTTGTGAAGTCGCTGTTCGATGCTGGGGCTCCATCCTATGATTGGTATGTGTTTCTTTTTTTCTTTGTTTTTTGAGTAGTTTATATATTCTGGAAATCAATGCTTTGTCAGATGTATCTGCAGTGAAGGTTTCCTCCCACTCTGTGGGATTTCTCTTCACTTCCTTGATTGTTTCTTTTGATGTACAGAAGCTTTTGAGTTTAATGAGGTCCCATTTGTCAATTGCCGACCTTAATTCTTGTGCAGCTGCTGTCTGATTTAGGAAGTCTTTTCCTAAGCCTATGTCTTGTAGTCTGCTGCCAACTTTTTCTTCTATCACCTTCAGAGTTTGGGGTTTCATGTTGAGGTCTTTAATCCATTGGAGTTCACTTTTGTACAGGGCAAGAGGTAGGGGTTTAATTTCATTCTTCTACAAGTGGTGATCCAGTTTTGCCAACACCACTTGCTGAAGATGCTGTCTTTTCTCCATTGTGTCTTCTTGGTCCTCTTGTCAAATATAAGATGTCTGAAATTGTATGTGCTCAGATTTGTATCTTCAGTTTTGTTCTATCGGTCAACAGGTCTGTTTTTGTGCCAGTACCAGGCTGTTTTTTATGACTATAGCCCTGTAGTATAGTTTGAAGTCTGGTATAGAGATCCCCCCTGTGTAGCTCTTTTCACTCAGGGTTGTTTTGGCTAGTTGGGGTCTTTTGTTTTTCCAAACGAATTTAAGAAGGTTTGTTTCCAAGCCTGTGAGGAAACTCTTGGGGATTTTAATTGGGATTGCATTAAATATATACAAGAGTTTCGGTAAAATGGACATTTTTACAATGTTAATTTTCCCAATCCATGAGCATGGGAGGTTTTTCCATCTTCTGTTGTCTTCTTCAATTTCTTTCTTTAAGGGTTTAAAATTTTTGTTGTAGAGGTCTTTGGTGTCTTTGGTTAGGTTTGTTCCTAGGTATTTTATTGGTTTTGAGGCTATTGTGAGTGGGAAGGTCTCTTTGAATTCTTTCTCCAGTTGCTTGTTTTGGCTTGGCTTTTAATGGTGAATATTGTGCAGCTCTACAGTGAAGAGCAAATGGGGCAGAAAGAAAAGCAGAATGTACAGTTTGGATCTGATAACTGCACTAGGAAGATTAAAGGTGGGGCCAAGGCTTGTGATGGAGAGTTTCCTTCTGATAAGGAGATTAAAGTGATTAAGGAAGGGCCTGGAGATTTACAAGCAAACAAAAGAATCAGTACCTTCAGGGCAAGACCACACCCAGCTAATACTCCAGCAAGTCCAGGGCAGAGAAAAATTGCAAATGTGGTTAAAGTAGGAGAGATTCCATTCCGAACTTGCAGCCAAACTTGGCAGTTTCATTCACTGTGGTGCTGGCTTTTAGAGGCATGAAGTTTGCAAGAGTGAAGGGGTCATCAGTTCTTCCTTCACGGTTTCAGAGACCTGCCAAGATCAGGCAAAGTGCAGCAGGTGTGTCCCTGAATAAAGAAGGCTCTGAGAGGTCATTGTGTGAAGCTGTGAATGTGAAGCCTGGTTGGCAGCGGAGACCCCAAGAAGACTTTCGAGATGACAGACCTGTGAGATATTTGCCAAGGAGAGCTGCATACAGGGAGTGGTACCAGCCTAAGAAAGAGATGTATGTTGCAAGCAAAGCTGGAATTGCTTAGCCATCTAAGCCCTTTGGAAGTCAAGTCCCAGATGTTGCATGTGGAGCAACTGGACTTGGTGTTTGCCCTGCAGGTTTTCAGTCTTGTTTTGGTCCAGTATTTCCTCACTGTAAGGTTATGGCACGCTCCCCCCCGGAATGAAAGGCCACGAGGTCTAAGATCTTCGGAGCAAAGTTTAATTCAGAGTAGCCGGGGCTGGGCTCAGAGGAGAGGTAGAACCGAGCCAAGCCCAGAATGGCGTCTGGCTTGGGAATTTAAGGGTGAAGGTGGGAGCCGGATTCAGTGGGAGTGGGGGTGGGTAGCACACTCTGCAGAAGTCTGGAGTCTGGCTTCCGAAAAGGCGGAAGATTTGATGGCCCGTTTTAGCATAGCTAAGAGCTGGCCTGGTAGGGCAGGATCCTGGGCACCACCGGTCTTAGGTGTCTCTGCATTTCAATGCCTCTGGAACTCATCCTGACACTCACTACGCCTCTATTCCTCCCTTTTGGAATGGGAATGTGTATTCGGTTCCACTGTATATTGGGAGTATATAATTTGTCATTTGATTTTACAGGAGCTTACAGTTAAGAGATTGGCCTGAGTCTCAGAAGAGACTTAAACTGTAAACTTTTGAATGGCATTGAAACTGGTAAAGACTATGGGGACTTTTAAGGTTGGACTGAATGCATTTTGCATTTTATATGGTCAGGAGCCTATGGGGGCCAGGGAATGGAATGTGGTGGTTTGGATGAGTGTCCCCCATAGGCTCTAGGTATTCAGACACTTGTCTCCAGTTGGTGGCACTGTTTTTGGAGGTCTTGGAGGGTGTAGCCATGCTAGAGGAAGTGTGTCAATGGGGGCAGGCTTAGTGAGTTTTAACAAGCCTCGTGGTCTACAGTCTCTCTCTCTGCTTCCCGTGCTCTTTGTGAGATGTGACCCTCGGTTTGCTGCTCCAGATCCAGCTGCCATGCCTCCCGCCACAATGGACTCTAATTCCCTGGAACCGCCAATCATAAGCTCAAATAAACTCTTCCTTTTATAAGTTCCTTGGTCATGGTGCTTTATCACAGCAACAGAAAAGTGACTAATACACAGGGGAATCCGACACCCTCTTCTGACCTCTGCGGCATTGCATGACACGGGTGCATAGACCTGCATGCAGACAGTACATTCATACACATGCAGAAATAAATAAAAATTAAAAAAATAACTTATAAAATCTAAGATATAAGATACTTCACATACTTATTTGAAATTCTCAAATAGTGGATAAAATGTATTTTAAAGTTGGAATATCATATGAGAGGAAAAAAACACACAGAAACATTAACAACATAACTGAATCTTTGCCAATTGATAAAGTAGGTAAATGGGCTAATGAAATACATGATTAATAAATGTATTTTTTTAAATGTTCAGATTCCTTACACATCAGGGAAATGCAAAATATAAATGTGAGATTCCATTTTACCACAGCCAGTTTGGCTAACAACCAGAAAATAAATAATGATATACCGTGGAGAAAATGTGGAAGGAGAGGAAACCTTACTCAATGATGGTGGAAGTATAAACTATTATGGAAATTAATAAGGAGGTTTTTCAAATAATTAAAAATAGAACTACCATGTGACCAAGCTTTACCACTTCTGGGTATGCATTCATAGGATTTCGTATCTTTCCACAGAGATACCTGTGCATTCTTCTTTATTGGTGAATTATTCATACTATCCAGGAAATGGAATCAGCCTAGATTTTATTACATTTTACTCTACTTTATTGTTTTGTGTTCTCTCTAAATTTACTATGGTGAATTTCTTGTATTTCTAAAGATATGTGTTAGAAAACCAGCAATAAATAAATCCTTAAGAGTTCTGCTTATGGAGTTAGAGAGTTGGCTCAGCAGTTAAGAGCACTGGATGCTCTTGCAGGACCTGAGTTGAATCCCAGCAACCACGTGGTATGTAGCAACCATCTGTAACTCCAGTTCTCAGGTTATATGTTGTCAAAGTTCCTTCCATGAGAAATGGGGAAATTCATTGAACTCCTTACTTTCCCAAAGCAAAAATGAGGAAAGACTCCCAAAACAGCAGTTTAGAATATTGTAGCTAGATTACTTAGGCTTGCTTACAGAACAAATGGGTGACAGTATTATTACAGGAAAGGCAGCAAGTGCCCTCCCCTCATGTTCATCCTAGGTTCCTGGTCTGGACCCCTACAACCTCCATATAAGATGGTGCTGGCAGGAGAGAGCTGCCCCCTGGCACTCCCTGCTTACAGGCCTTAGCTCTTCCCCCTTATACAATCAAGGTGAGCTGACTGGTTGGAAGGGTTTGCTGGATTCCAGACTCCTCCTTCCCTCACAAGGACAACAAATCAAGTTTATAATACTGGGCAGGTTTTAATGCCCAAGGTCTGTCTGTCTTTCTTTCAGAGGACACTCCACACCACAGTATCTGATGCTCTCTTCTGACCTCTGCACCGATTGCTTGAAATTGGTGCACTTACATACATGTAGGAAATACAGTCATACACACAAAATAAAAATAAAATATATTTAAAATTAAACTTCAATTAATTCTTAAAAATACCAAGCAAAGCAAACAAAATAATAAAGACATTCACTTTGCATTTTAAAAATAATGTCAATTCAGCCATATAATTACTTGGCCTCTTTGGTGTCCCAGGATTTGTTATGGATACCAAAAAAAGAAAGAGACTTCTTTCTTCAAGGTATTGCACAAGACACAAAATACCAGATCAAAAACAAGGGACCCTGATGTTCCTTGTGATGGGGGTTCAAATAATGTCAAAGTACAACTGAGCTATTAAGAACATCAATC
This sequence comes from Rhizomys pruinosus, assembly GCA_009823505.1. NCBI lineage: Eukaryota > Metazoa > Chordata > Mammalia > Rodentia > Spalacidae > Rhizomys > Rhizomys pruinosus. The sequence goes on from VZQC01005024.1 coordinate 754,093, forward strand.
CTTTGTTTTAATATTATTTTTCTGTCAAAGAAGAGTGCAACCCAATTAATTATGTGTTTTGCCTAAGAGCATGTAATTGCTTTAGCATAAGCAAAATGAGGACACGGAGGCCTGAGATTATAAGTAAAAGTAGTTTCAACACATTGGCATAACACATACATAGATAACATATCAGTCACCAGATGAGAATTAATTAACACCAAAATACTTACTGTAAATCAAACACTATGCTTTTGCCAAAAATGTTGAGCTGGAAAAAATAAATTTATTTCTTTCAGGGAATTTCTGAGAGGATTATCTAAGAAGTATATATGTGGACAAATTAAGCAGAGCATTGTACTTGTTACAAAGGGGAAATAATAAGATTGTAGCTGTGAATACCCATGTGAGAATGGGTACTCCTCTGAGATAACTTTTATTTATTTATTCTTTGGTCTTTTTGAGAAAGGGTCTCCCAGTGTCTCCAGCTGTCCTGGAACTCACTTTGTAAACTAGGCTGGCCTTGAACTCACAGAGATCTGCCTGCCTCTGCCTCTGAAGTGCTGGGATTAAAGGTGTGTGCTACCATGCCCAGGGAGATAACTTTTAACCATGGATTTGGGAAAAGATGTCCAGGGGAAGTGACATTTGAATGGACAAAGACAATGCAACTAGAAACTTGCTAAGACTAGGAAGAAGTCAAGGCTGAGAATGAGGAATCTGAAGGACTTTTTGAGAAGAGTAGAGGTCATGCAGAATGTGCAGCTGACAGAGAAATCTCATTTGCTGCTGGAGCCATGATGAGTTAAGTAAACTTGCAGAGGAAGAAAACTGAGAAGGACCAAGAAGGGAGAGTAGACTTTGGAGTGTTCTCTTTTATTATTAGAGGAACTGTGATAATTATTTATAATATAAATAAATATGACAATATGCACTGAAAAAAGATGAACTCTAAATTCATTCTAAGTATCTAATGATATTTTGTAAATAAAGGAGTTATGTGGTTTTTAATTTCAATTTTAGATATGTGTAGGTTTTCCTCATCATTATTTTCTGCAAACATTTAGAAACCATGAGCACATTCTTGCTTATAATTGTAACTCAGGTTTTCATTGAAGCAAACTTATATATAATATATGCAAAATGCCTAGGGTAAGGTTGACACCTGATCTTTTAATTTTTGCCATCCATCCACCAAAAATGAGTCACACAAGAACAAAGAAACTATTTCTATCTTATTATTAAAAAATATTTAATTTAGCTTATGCTAATATTAAAATAACTATGTGTGAATTTACTAGACATTGTGTGACTTTGGTTCTAGATGGATGTCTTTCTAAATCTTGCAATACACTCAGCCCATGTACAGCAAACATCAGTGGCTGAGAAAGTATTTTGGCACCGAGGGAAAGATGTTTGCTGTACTCACACTGTATGATGCATGCTAAACAAGACATTTATATTTAGAATTAATCAGACTCTCAGAGAAACATATTGATTGTTTATTCAACCTGATGCTTCAACTTATCTATTTCCATAGTCTTTGAAATCAACCTGTCAGATGATCAAGAGTAATTAGTTTGTGCCAAATTCCTCATATAAAATTTAAGGCTAATAAAACAAATGGTTGGCTCCATTGCAATTTGGTTTGTTATTTCTTGATTGCTATTGTAAATGCTAGTAGGTAAAGAGAGAGTGCTCCTGTCATCTGACCCTACAACTTTTTCTCAGTTCCTTTCTTCCATGAAGATAAAAGTTAAACTATAATTCAATCTGTTCATGTTTTGAGACAATATTTCCCTAGGTAGCCCAGGCTGGCCTTGAAAAAGCAATCATTCACATCAGATTAATGTCATTCCCATGTATAATTTTATTCTTCAAGGCTTAGGATACTTAAGGGGCAGAATATTAATACAAAATAGCAAGAAGGTACAGGTCATGGTGACACATGCCTTGAATCCCAGCAGAGGCAGGCTGATCTCTGTGAGTTCAAGGCCAGCCCGGTCTAAGTAACAAGTTCCAAATCCACTGGGGCTACAGTGCGACCTGTCTCAAAAACAAATACAAAAAAAGAACAAAAATAGAAGGCTACTGTTGAGGAGAAACAACAGCAAACAAACAAAACAAAGAAACAAAACGAACAAACAAAAAAAAAACAAAGGACCCAGACATCAGGATGAACAGCTATGAGGATGTGTAAGTTACAGTCCAGGGCAAAGCTGCAAATGTGTTGAGTTGAAGTTGAATCAAAGTCTCTAAATAATAAATAAGAACACATTAGATTTTCTAAAAAAAAAATACAAGGCTAACAAATTAATAATTAAACTGCTATTAATAACTAACTGAAAAGAATAAAATAGGAGGTGTGGTACCCTGCTCTATTTTTGACAAGGGAATTCTGCTTTAGGCCCATGTAATTAAAAATAAAGAACTGGAGCTGAGGAGTTGGCTGAGCAGTTAAGAGCACTGGTAGTTCTTGCATGAGACCTGAGTTTGGTTCCCAACAGCCCTGGAATTTCTAACTATGGTCCATTACTCCAATTCTCAGGGATCTGATTCCATATTCCTGTCTTGGTGGCAGTGCAGATGTGATTGCGCTTACATACATACAGGCAAAATACCATTATAAAACAAAAATAAGGAAAAAAATATGAAAGAGATCCCTTAATACTTACCTCAACCCCCTTCCTCTCCTCTCCAATCAGTTCTCCTTCCCTCCTATTCTTTCTCTTCCTTGCATATTCTTCTTCATTTCTCTCTCAGTCTTTCTCTCTTAGCTCTGAAACTTAGTTTTAGTCAACAAGGAATATAAGAAGACATAAAACTTAAAGAACAAAGATAGTAAAATGCCATGTAAGAGGTAAAATGATACCTGGGCCAAGGCTGTCTTGCAAAGTTTTGTGTTGCATCAGATGGATTTGCTTCCTTTTCTCTGAATTTCCCTCAGACTCAGCATAGCAGAAACTAGCATTTCTAAAATAAGGATAGTACTTTGCAGAGCCTGTATCATACCCATATCAGAATTGTTAACCAGGTTATGGGGTATTAGCTTTCATTTCCTTTTTAAAATATAGTATTTTTATTAATTGAGATTTAACACATGTATATGTGAATTTTTTATCATATTAGTTCCCAACACCTCCTCCAAATCCCCAAGAACTCAGAACTTCCTATCAAATTATTTTTTCCTTATAACAGAGTCTTATTTATGCTGTCCATAAACACAAGGCTCTTGGGCCTTGCTCAGGAGCATGGTCACCCTCCCAGGGTATATACTATTAAAGAAAATGGAAATTCTTTCTTTTGTATTTTAGAGCCAGGGTCTTCCTGTAGCCTCAGCTGTCCTGAAATTCACTAAATTTACCATACTGGCCTCCATCTCACAGTGATCCTTTTGATTCTGCCTCCTGAGTGGTAGGTTTAAAAACTTCTACTATCACATCTGTCTCTAAAATGCACTTTACCAGTAAATATTATGTATATTTAGTTCATATTGCTTGTGATCGAAGCATAAATAGGTATGTAAACTGAGCCTGCCTCTTGTTATTCTCTTGCCCATAGTGGATCTCAAAGAGCCTATTAATAAACTAGGATTCTCTTTGAAGATTTATTATTTTTATTTATGTGTGTGTGTGCCTGAGGCATGTGTGGGAGCCTACAGGGACTAGAAGAGGATGTTGGACCACTTGGAGATGGAGTATGAGATAGGTTGTATATCCCTTGAGTTGGGTGATAGGATCTGAACTCAGGTCTTTTGGAAGAGCATTAAGTGTACCTAAGAGCAGAGCTGTATCTTCAGTAACTAAAGAGACTTTGGCTAAATACTCTGTTGTTGTTGTTGGTAGTGTTGGCACTAAGGATTAAACTTAGGGCCACATACAGGCCAAGCAAGAACTCCACATTGTGCTATATCCCCAGCCCATAGCTTAATATTTTAAAGAATACTGCTATGAAACATGAGCTTTTCTGGTCCTTACCTCCTGCTCTGTGGTTTAGAAGTAAGCCAAACATGAAAGGTTTATAGACATCGTTTTTCTAAGATGAAATGATTTGAAGAAGAGGCATAAAATGATAAGGAATTAATCTACAAAATACAAAAAAGAAGGTAGTAACAGACACCACTTAAGTATGTATGTTCTTGTAGCTGCTTTCTAAAAATTATCAGTATCAATTTATACAAAAATTCGCTTGACATTCCTGTTCTTCTATAATTATATATAATTATATACAGATGTAAAATGTAACATAGATATAAAATGATGTCTAATCAACATAATTGGGAATATCTAAAACTTTAAAAGTCAATAATCGGGGCTGGAGAGAAGGCCTAGAGGTTAAGAGTGCCTACTGCTCTTGCAGAGGACCCGGGTTCGATCCCCAGCACCCACATGGAGGCTGAGAGCCGTCCTTGACTCCAGTTCCAGGGGAATCCTCTAACACCCTCTTCTGACCGCTGCAGCATTGCACAACATGGGTGCACAAACCTACATGCAGACAGTACATTCATACACATACAAAATAAATAAAAATTAAAAAAAATTAAAATGTCAATAATCATGTCTGTTGAGATGGCTCAGTGGTTAAAGACACAGACTTCCAAGCCTAATGACCTGAATTTGATTCCAGGAACACAACATGGTAGAAGGAGAGAACTGTGTGCCTTACATTGTCCTCTAACCACCACCTGTGTGCCCACAATTACACACTTACACACACACACACACACACACACACACACTAAAAAATGTAATAAAAATTGAAAAATCAATAATCATTAAGTAGTTGATTCACATACTGAATTTAAGGAAACACTTTCGGTGTGGCTCGGCATAACTTATAAAGTTGAATCTAGACAGGCAGACAGCAGGACATCAGGATGGTGTCAGGTGAGGGAAAACTGCCTGGTGGCCACCTGGTCCTGAAACCTTGGGAGCACCTAGAAGTCCCCATCTTGTGTACCAGCAGGCAAAGCAGCATGGGTAGAGCTAGAAAAGTGGATAGCAGGATATCAGCATGGCAGACAGGTGAGGCAGAACTACCTATTGCATTTCCCCATGCCTAGTGGCTTGAAAAGTCCCAGGTACCAGCATGCAAAGTGGCATGGGCAGAGCTAGAGAGGCAGACAGCAGGAAAACAAGGGGGTCAAATGAGAAAAGAAAAGATTTTCTTGAGCATTCTAGTTTTCTTTGTTATCCTGAAGGCCTGATATTCTTTTTTTCTGTTTCATCCATTCTTTTTTTCTGTTTCATCCATTCTTCTTCTGAGGCTTTTTCCCAACCTTTCTTGTTGACTGGATGAGTGTTTAATTTTCTTTTTAATTTCTTCCTGTGATTTCTTTATTATTGTCACTTCCTTTTGGAGCTTGTCATTCTCTTCTTGTAGCTCCTTGCTTAGCTGGTCAGTTTCTTTGTTCATTTTAGCCTGGGATATTTTCAGTGTTTCCACTTCTTTCTGGAGTTTATCATTCTCTCCCTCTAGTTCATTCCAGAGTATATCATCTTTCCTTTGAGATCCTTCCAGAGTTTTTCATTATCTCCCCTTAGTTCTATGATCTGTTCTTTATATTCTTTGATTTCTTTGAATATATCTATGATTGTTTTTCTAAGGTCAATGTTTTCCTTCCATGGAGATCTCCTTGATCTTCTATAGGATTGGTAGAGTTCTGGGTGAATGTTTTTATGAGCTTTTCCCATGTTGCTATTTTTTCCTTATGTCTTTAGCATGTGGGTTTGTATTTTTGTTTGGATTCTGGTGTTAATCTCAAATGTTAATGTGGAGTACTGGTTGGTAACTCACTCTGCTTGCTTTGTTCTGAAAAAAAAAAAAACCAAAAAACAAGAGTGGAACAGCCAGGAAATGTGGGACACTATGAAAAGTTCAAACCTCCACATCATAGGATAGAAGAAGAGGAATCCCAAGACAGTGATATTGATCATATCTTCAATAGAATAATAGAAGAAAATTTCCCACAAACTGAAAAAATTCAAACCTGTACAAATACAAGAAGCACATATAACTCCAAACAGACAAGATCAGAAAAGAAATTCCCCATGCCATATCATAGTTAAAACTCTAGATGCCCAAAACAATGACAAAATACTGAAAAACCACAAAACAAGTTAGATATAAGGGGAAACCCATCATATTTATGGCTGACTTCTCAGTGAAACTATGAAAGCCAGAATAACATGGACCCAAGTATTACCAGTGCTAAACAACTTTAGATGACAATCCAGATTACTATACACCCCCCAAAAAATGTCAATTATAGTAGAAGGAGAAAGAAAAATCTTTCATGACATAAACAAAATAAAAAATACATGTCAAAAACCAACATCAGAAAATACTCGAAGTAATTCAAAGAACAGAGGAAAAAAGCATCTATCAGCAAGCAACTAAAAAGAGAAATTAGCTGGGTGTGGTGGCACAAGCCCTTAGTCTCAGCACTCAGGAGGCAGAGGCAGGCAGATCTCTGTGAGTGGGCGAGCCTGGTCTGCAGAGCGAGCTCCAGGCCAGCTGGGACTAAAAGGGAGACCCTGTCTCAAAAAATACAAAAAATAAAATAATAAATAATTAAAAAATAAAATAAAAAATAAAATAAAAAGAGAAATTAACAAAAGCATAACAACATAAATACAAACCTAGACTAATAATGTAACAAAAAATAAGGTGAAAGGAAGCAACACTCATCTCTCAATAATAACCTTAAATATTACGGTCTAAAATCCCCAATCAAAAGACACAGCCTGGCAGATTGGATTAGGAAACAGAATACCTCTATATGCTGTCTACAATAAGCCCATCTCACTCGCAAGGACAGACACTAACATAAAGTGAAAGGATGGGGAAAAATATTCCAAGAATATCCTAGCAAAATCAAGCAGGAGTTGCTATTCTAATATCAGACAAAATAGACCTCAGAGTAAAATTAATCATAAGAGACAAAGAACAATTAACCATGAAGATTTCACAAACCTAAATGTTTATGAACCAAACTCAGGTGCACCAAACTTTATAAATACAATTCTGGAGGACCTCAAGACACAGATTAATCCAAGCACATTAATATTGGGAGACTTCAATACCCCACAGAGCCTCATGGATAGATCAACTGTACAAAAAAGAAACAGAAAGACATTAGAACCAAACAATACAATGCACCAAATGGACCTCACAGACATCTACAGAATATTCCACTCAAACTCCAGATTATATACTTTCTACTCAGAGCCTCACAGAACATTTTCCAAAATTGACCACATAGTGGGACACAAAAACAATCTCAACAAATACAAAAGGATTGAAATTACTTCATACTTTCTCTCAGATAACAATGCAATAAACTCAATATTGGGACTGGTGAGATAGCCTAGTGCCGACTGCTCTTGCAGAGGACCCGGGTTTGATCCCCAGCACCCACATGGCAGTTGAGAACCGTCTGTAACTCCAATTCCAGGAGAACTCCAGTTCCAGGGGAATCCGACACCCTTCTCTGACCTTCACGGCATTGCACGACATGGGTGCACAAACATGCATGCAGACAGTACATTCATACACATAGAAAATAAATACATAAATTTAAAAAAATTATAAAACAAAGCTCAATATTAATATCAGAATAAGCCCTCCCAGCTACAAGAACACATGGAGACTAAACAACACAATCCTGAATAATGAATGGGTCAGGGGAGAAATAAAGAATGAAGTCAAAATATTCATGGAAATAAACCAAAAATAAAATACAACACAACAAACCCTGTGGGAAACTTTAAAAGCAGTTCTAAGAGGGAAATTTATAGCCCTAAGTGCCCATATTAAAAAAAAAAAGAAAGGAAACAAATAAATTATCTAACACCGCAGCTAAAAACACTTGAGAGACAACAACAAATGAACCCTAAACCCAACAGACAGGAAGAAATAACATAAATCAGAGCAGAAATCATTGAAGTAGAAACAAAGAAAACAGTACAAAGAAACAATGAATCCAAAAGCCAAGTTAAAAAAAAAGAAAGAACATTTCCAAATAAAAAAATATTCATGATGAATATGGAAACATCACAATAGACAATGAAAAGATCTAGACAATCATATGAGAATAATTAAAAAACATACACTCTACTAAACTTGAAAACCTAAGAGAAATGGATGAATATCTGAAATCCTGGGAATAAACAAAGCTTAACCAAAAAGAGAAAGACACTTTAAACAGACATAAAATATTTGAGAAAATTGAAAATGCAATGAAAACTCCAAATAAAAATAAAGCCCAGGCCCAGATAGTTTTGCAACAGAATTCTATAAAACATTTAAAGACATCTTACAACCATTACTACTCAAGCTGTTCAGAAGGATACAAACAGAGGGAAATCTCCCAAATTCCTTCTATGAATCCAGTGTCACTCTAAACCAGAAAAAGACACAACCAAGAAAAAAAAAAAAAACTATAGACCCAACCCATTAATGAATATAGATGAAAAAATTCTCAACAAAATACTTGCAAATCACATATAGAATCACATCAAAAAGTTCATCCATCATGGACAAGTTAGATTCATACCAGGGATGCAGGGATAGTTTAACATATGTAAATCAAAAAATATCATAAAACACAGAAATTGACTGACAGACAAAAAAACACATAATCATCTCAATTGATGAGGAAAAAAACTTAGACAAGATCCAGCATACCTTCATGCTTAAAGTTTACAGAGGAAATTAGACTGATGTGAAATGTCCTTAACACAATCAAAGCTATACACAACAAAGCCACTGTCAACTTCATGACAGTGGCTAAATGGAGAACAAATAGAAGCATTCCCCTTAAAGGTGGGAACCCAGCAAGGCTGCCCCCCCACCACCACTCCTCTTCAATATAGTGCTTGAAATGCTTGCTATGGCAATAAGGCAAGAAAATTAAATTTAAGAATACTAACTGGAAAAGAGGAAGTCAAACAATCCCTTTTTGCTGATGATATGATAGTTTACCTAAGGTATGCTAAAAATTCTACCTGAAAACTCCTAGAATGATTAAGAGTTTCAGAAACATGGTGGAATACAAAATTAACTGAGAAAAATCAGCAGCCTTTCTTCATACCAACAACAAACAACTGGAGAAGGAATATAAGGAGACATTCCCACTAAAAATAGCCTAAAAAAAAAAAAAAAACCCAAACCCAAAAACCCAGAAACAAACCTAACCAAAGACATCAAGAATATCTACAACAACAAAATAATTAAATCTCTGAAGAATGAGATTGAAGATGACATCAAAAGATGGAAAGATCTCCTGCGATGGTTAATCCTGGGTGTCAACTTGACTGGACTAAAGTACAAATAAGAGAAAAAGGATCTTTGGATTGGACTACCTCAACCCAGATGGCCCACCCCAAATGTGGGTGTTACCTTCTGCCGGCAGGCAATATTAAAGGCCATGGCAGAGGGAGCTGGTCCCTTTTTTCCTGCAGCTTGCCTCTCTCTCACCGGTGAGTTTGTCTTGCTGCTGTGATCAACCCTTCAGATCCCAGCATGTATTGAGACTAGCAGATTGCCTGGAATCCATCAGGCCTTGAGCACCACATTGGGACTACTGAGACATCCAGCCTTGCGGACTGAGCACTTCCCTGGATTCTCAGCCTCTCCTGTGTGGCATGGCTACTGTTGGACTACTTGAGCTCTGTCACGTGAGCAAATCAATAAATTATATATAGCTATATATTCATCCTGTTGCTTCTGTTTCTTTAGAGAACCCTGACTAATACACCTCCCATGCTCATGGATTAGAAAAATTAATATAGTAAAAACATCCATTCTACCCAAATTAATGTACAGATTCAACACAATCCCAATCAAAATCCCCATGAACTTCTTCACAGACATGGAAAAACATCCTTAAATTCAAACAGAAATTAAAAATATTCTGAGTAGCTAAAGCAACTCTGAATGAAAAGTACTATACTGGGGGGATCACTTTCCAGACTTCAAGCTATATTACAGGGCTATAGTCATAAAGACAGCATGGTACTGACAAAAAACAATGGAACAAAATTTAATATCCAAACTTCAGCTCATACAAATTCAGCAAACTCATATTTGACCAAGGGGCCAAAAAGCTCAGTGGAGGAAAGACAGCATCTTCAGCAAATGGTGCTGGCAAAACTGGATCACCATCTTTAGAAGAACACAATTAATCCCCTACCTCTCACCCTGTATACAAATCAACTCAAAGTGGATCAAAGACCTTAACTTGTAATGCGAATCTCTGAAGCTGATAGAAGGAAACTTTGGCAGCAACCTCCAAGACAGAGGTATAGGAAAATACTTTCTTTCTTATTTTTCTTTTTTTTTTTTTTTGTTTTTCTCTTTCAAGACAGGCAGGAAAAGACTTTCTAAATCAAACAGCAGCCACACAGGAAATAAGGTGAACCACTGACAAATGGGACCCCATCAAACTCAAAAGCTTCTGAACAGTGAAAGAAACAATCAAGGAAGTGAAGAGAAAACCCAAATATCGGGAGGAAATCTTTACCAGCAGTGCATCCCATAGGCCATCAACATCCAGAATATATAGACTACTCAAAAAACAAAGAAGTAAGAAACAAATGACTTATTCAAAAGACAGTAAAGAGCTGAACAAAGACTTCACCAGTGAGGAAGTAAAGATGGCTGAGAAACATCTTAAAATGTGATTAGCATCCTTAATAGTTAAGGAAAATAAAATTAAACACACTCTAAGATATCTTCTCACTCTGATAAAACTGGCTAAGATCAAGAAAACAAAAGATAACAAATGCTGTAGAGGTTGTGGGGAAAGAGGGACACTCGTCCACTGTAGGTGGGATTGTAAATTCATACAACTACTATGGTAAGCAGTGTGGTGAACCCTTAAAAGACTCAAAATTATCCTATCGCCTGAACCAGTCATACTACTCCTAGGTATATACCCACAAGACTCATTCTACTGCAAATATACATGCACATCTATGATTATTGCAGCTCTCTTCACAATAGAGAAGTGCTGGAAACAACCCAACTGCCCCTCAACTGATGAGTGGATAACAAAAATGTGGTACATCTACACAATGGCATTCTATGGCACAGTAAAGAGAGAAGACATGGACATAATGACCCTTGCAGGTAAATGGATGGAACCCAAAGCCATTATGCTAAGTGAAGTAACACAGTCCCAGAAAAACAAAGGACGAATGGTATCCCTCATTTGTGGATGCTAGCACTAAAACCCCAGTTCAAAGGCAAGCTGAGCAAAGTTATTATTATATTTATTTTTATCTGAAAGCAACTGTGCTGTTATAAAGTGATTCTCTTAAGGGGCACTAGAATTAACTTACTACTTATTTTCAGACATTGTACTTACCATATATGGGTGGAAGGTATGTGTTCATATTTTAAAGTAATATAAAATTAAAGGGAAAATGTGATTTCCTACACATAAAAAAAGATGGTGATTTTTAAAAGAAACTAACCGTTCTGGTTAGTTTCTTTTAAAAATCACCATCTTCTTTTTTGGGGGCTGGAGAGATGGCCTAGTGGTTAAGAGCGCCGACCGCTCTTACAGAGGACCGGGGTTCGATCCCCAGCATCCACATGGCGGCCGAGAACCATCTGAAACTCCAATTCCAGGAGAACTCCAGTTCCAGGAGAATCTGACACCCGCTCTGACCTCCGCGGCATTGCATGACACGGGTGCACAAACTTGCATGCAGACAGTACATTCATACACATACATAAATAAATAAAATTAATAAAAAAAAAAAACAATCCCAGGAAACTAACCATTCTGGTCAATAATTAGGTGACTAATATATATGTCACCTAAATATAATATATTTGAATGTATTAATATATTACATGTTCCTTTACTTTAATCAACAGCAGTGAACAATAAAATGTCAACATTTTCTGAATAAAACAATAATTGTAATAAAAAGGTGAATCTAAATTTATTTATCCAAGACCAATGTTCCACACTTCATGATTAATTCTAGTTAGCTTTCAGCGGCAGTGATGCAACACTGACCAAAATCAACTTGGAAAGGAAAGGATGTTTTCAGTTTACAGTACAGTAAGCCAGAGCAGGAGTTCAAGCAAGAACCTAGAGGCAGGAACTGAAGAACAGACAACAAAGTAACTCTGTTACTAGCTTGCTTCTCTGGCCCCTACTCAGTAGGCTTTCTTAAATAACCCAGGGCCAGCAGCCCAGGAGTGACACACTCCAAGTGGGCTGATTCTTTTCATGTTACTAAAGAAAATGCCTCATATACATGCCCACTGCCCTACTCAATAGCAGAAATTTTCCTATTGAAATTTCTTCTTCTCAGACATGTCAAGTTGACAACTGAATCTATCAATGACAGTGGTATTTCTCACTTCAAAGGAACCCAGTATTCCCATGGCCAAAAAGGACTGTGAAACTGATGATATAAGACAGTGGGAATTGAATTGAGCAACCATTGGAGTTGACTATGCTGTTATGAGGGTCTAAATGAATGCAATCAGGTAGGTGGAGCTTAGGGAAACAAGTATAGGTAGGACTTATGGATGGCTGGTTAACTTGGTCTGAGAATCCCAAAGAATCAGCATGTATGGAATAAGTTCATCCATTTTAACTTAAAATATTAAAACTTCTTTTTTTGTATTTTTGAGACAGTGTCTCACTTTAGTCCCAGCTGGCCTGAAGTTTGCTCTGTAGACCAGGCTGGCCTTGAACTCACAGAAATCCTCCTGCCTCTGCCTCCCAAGTGCTGGGATTAAAGGCATGCACAGAAGAATAAATTGTGAGGATTTGGTCTACGGATATGGTGCCAAATGTGTGGAAATAAATTTTAGTTATATACTAACTTGTGTGAATATTAGTACAGATAAACTTGACATAGATACTTTGGAAGATGACATAAATGGACAAAATATATAGCATAATATTTTTCATGTATTCAAATACATAATCATTGGAGACAGTGTTGGGCACTACCTGATGTGTTTCTAATGTCCCCTCAAGCAAGGACTTATTGTTACATCTTAAGTAATGCAGCCAAATTTCAGATGCCATGAATTGCCTCAACTACAGAGAGCCACATCTGCTTACTTCTACTCTCTTTCTTCCATAAGAAGTGCACAATAAATACTTTGTTAAGTTCTTTCTCATAATCTGCTGTCTGAATAACTCAATCAGTGACAGGGTAAAAGGAGAAGAGATGGAATAGGAGTGAACACAAAGGAAAATAAAGTCTATTTAAGTTTAAATCTAAGCAAAACAGTCTCCATACTAATTGATAAGGATGCTATGCTGCCAGTAATTATTATTAATAAGAGATGATGCTGCTCTAGTTTGAATATTTAATGCACCCTAATGGTCCTCAACTCAATGCTATTGATAGGTGCTGCAAACCTTCAGTAGGTTTGGCCTTCTTTTTTTTTCATTATTTATTATTCTTTTATTTTTATTTATTTATTTTTAAGGGATTCTACAATATAATGACACAGTTGTTTGCAGATAACATTGATGTTACTCAGTATGTCATACAATTAGGTAATTGGTGCATTTTGCAAGTATCTATGTCCAAATTTTGAACAACCCAAGGTTCCCATAGTCCAGTTGGAGAAGCTTGTATGCACAGGCATGTTGATCAGTTAGGAGTCCAGACTATATTCCTGTAGTCTCACGATTCACCCCTATCTCTCTGCAGCCCTTACAATCTACCACGCCTTTAAAGTGACTTGAGACCTGCCCTTGAAAGAGAATATTGACCTCTAGTTTCTTCCTGTTCCTCACTTTAATTTTAATTGATGAATTTGTCTAGTCATCTGCATCTGACATGATGGCATATCTTCTCAGAGGCCCCAAACTATGAATAGGAGTGTCTAAAACTTTAAGCCCACACAGCCATTTTCTCCTTCCAAATTCATTATTGCTCTTGTTAAAATTAGTATTAAGCAAATCTATGCATAGTGTTCTGAATTGAATTTGTTTTCATAGATAGAATATATTTCATTGTTATTTTCATAACATTTAATAATTAAAATGAGATGTGAAGAGTTAAATAATATATAGGAATGCATGCTTGGGTTATGTTTTTGTGCTCTCACCAAATGTCTGTTAACTACTCTTAATTTTTTTTTAATATTTTATTTATTTCTGTATGTGTATCAATGTACTGTCTGCATGCAGGTTTGTGTACCCGTGTCGTGCAATGCCGCGGAGGTCAGAAGAGTGTGTTGGATTCCCCTGGAACTGGAGTTCTCCTGGAATTGGAGTTTCAGACGGTTCTCGGCCGCCATGTGGGTGCTGGGGATTGAACCCGGGTCCTCTGTAAGAGCGGTCGGAGCTCTTAACTAGGCCATCTAGGCCATCTCTCCGGCCCCGTGTTAACTACTCTTATATTGACAAGTATAATAGGCATAGAATATGACAGCAAGGTAAAGACTAGCAGTGGTTGTCAGCTCAGCATAAGACACAGAAGTCTGGAAAGATGTCTCAGGGTTTACAGGCACCTGCTATTCTGCTAGAGAAGACTAGTTCACTTCCTGGCTCCCATGTTAGGCTGCTCACAATGGCTTATAGTTCCAGTTCTGAGGGGTCCAACACCATTTTATGGCTTGTGTCATCACCCACATATGTGCATCATACCCTCACAAAGACATGTACACATACCTCTAAATAAAAATAACATCTTTAAAAAAATAGTTTGTCTACATATATATTTTCACAGAGCTTTTCCCTTAAAGTATTCTACTTCTCCGAAAAAAAAAAAAAAAAGTGTTGAATTCTTTTTGGCTATGAGCTATTGACCATCTTGAGGGCTGCATTCACTTATGCATCTGTATAATTGTTCAGGTACTACATGAAACTCTTTTCTTTGACTGATGTAGAAATCTCATCCCTATTTTTTTCTGTAACTTTTTAACTGAATTTCGTGTATTTCATACAGAACATCTTAATTACCTTCATACTCCCTCCCCAGTGGCCCCCTTCCCTAATCCCCACTGGATTTCATGCAATTCTGTCATTTTTTCTTAAGGTCAAGTTAGTGTGCCCAGACATCCTTCAGTGCAATTTCATCCACTGAGATCTACTAAACCTATCTAAATCCCCTCTCCACCCGTTTTAGAAGACCAGCTCTTCCCCACTCAGCAGTAATCAGCTGCTAATAGTTCTATCTATTCAAATCCTTTGTAGCCATTTCATTTTGGCTACTTTTTATTTTTGAGCAATGCGTTTAGTATATATTCTGGATACAATTCAAGAAACTTGTAAATATTCCATTATATTCAATCGGTTGTTTGTTGTTGTTGTTGTTGTTTTTCCTCTGTGCTGGTAGTGGTATTTGGCGTATTTCAATATCTACTTTTCAATTTTGGAATCATTATGAGTGAATTTTAATTTCTCTTTATTTTAAATAAAAGACAACAATTTTAAATTTTTAGTTAATTTATTTTTTCATAATTTCATATCTATATAATATTCTTTGATCAAAATCACTCCCCTTACCATCTTTTCTCTCTTGACCACACCCCCACCAAATATCATCTTCTTCGCATGTTTCCTCTGACTTTAATGTCACTTTTGAGAGATACTGACTCTAATTCATTGAGATGTCTATATAAGGATGGATGGGTTTCATTATTTGTGCAAGGGCAATGTGCTAGTAGCTACTCCACTGAGGAATGTGACTCTGCCTCCCCCCTGCCACTTTTTCCTATATGTAACTTCTCTAGGGGTAAGGACCTTTGAGCCCCTTGCCAGTCTGTGAACCCACCATTCTGATGCATCTAATCCTTTGGAATCTTGTTCGGGTAGGCATAGCAGCTGTTTTTTCATTGGTAGAAAAGCCATGAAATGTCCAGAAATGAGCATTTTAAAGAGTTTCTTCCCAACCTCTAGTTTTAGATTCATTTGTGCACAGTTATCTGGTTTAGCACAGAACACTTGACAGTGATTTGTTTTAAGTACGTTAGCCATTATTCACTGAAAACAGAAGCATCTCTGACTATGAAAGCTTCACTAATCTATTGATATAAATATAAATATTCAGAAAGCAATCTGACATCATACCTAATTCTCAATATAACAGAAATAGGTTCCCTCCTAGTTCCTATTAGCTCCTGAAACAAGGGATTTGAGTAAGTTTATAAAATCAGATGTGAGTACCCCCTGAGTGGTAGAGCTTAAATCCAATCATAAAGCAGTTGTTTATTCTGGTAACAGTAAAGCCACTATTATATCAGTGGAAAGATCTTGCCTTGAAGGATGATATTGTAATTCATCCTGCTTGTAAGCCAGGTAGGACAGCTATTTTTTTTAAACTCAGAAGCCTACAAACCAACTTCTGTGACTATGAAATTTAGCCATCAGAGAGAAACCTTCCAACTCATTTCTAGCTTTTTTTTTTCTCTATACATTACAACTGAAGTGTATGGTGTCTTCAGAAAGATTTTATTACTTTGGGACCATTTGGGGCATTCCTAAGAAATAGCCCACACAAGGCATTGGTATTTTTGTTTAAAAATGGATGGCTTCTCAGAGCAGCATGTTCTAGACATACAATTATCTCTATTTATTTTTAATGTTTAAATTGTGTATTTTAATTGACTAAGAAAGAAGTAGGTTTCCACATGAACTTCATGGTGGTTTGTCCTTTTCCCCCAAGCCTCCACTCCCTCTTATTCAAACCTACTAAAAACTTTCTTCCCCCAGTATTTCACCATATTACTTTCATAATATGAATGTTTGATCATCTCCTCTCCCTTTAGGAAACTCCTCTTCCCCTGGTGTCCTGATTACAGCTTTCTGCTCTCTGTTCTTACTTCAAGTTAAACTCACAAATCTACAAGTTTGAAACGAGGGTACACATTTGGAGAGAAGATGAGATTTTGGTGTTTCTGAGTCTGAGTTTACTAGCTGGGTATATTTTGCAGTTTCATTTACTTGCAAATTTGTTAAGTTCATATTTCTTTTTTTTTTTTTTTTTGTCTTTTCGAGACAGGGTCTCCCTATAGCCCCATCTGGCCAGGAACTTACTCTGTAGACCAGGCTGAACTTGAACTCACAAAGATCTGCCTACGTCTGCCTCCCGAGTGCTGGGATTAAAGTTGTGTGCCACCAAGCCAGGCAGGTTAATATTTCTTACAATTGAATAAAATAGTGTTTTCTCTGTTCACCACATTTGAATTATTTATTCATCTGTTGATGGACAGTAATGAAGTTTCTATTTCCTAGCTATTGGAAGTAGAGCCGCAATGAACAGAGATGAGCAAATATTTCTGTAATTCTGTATAGATCTTATAGAGTCCTTTGGGAATATGCTCAAAAATGGTGTATCTGGATCATATAGTAGTTCTATTTCTAGCTTTTTGATAAACTTTCACACTGATATCCATAGTGTGAATCAGTTTATACTCTTACCAACAGTGCATATAAAACAGTTCTCTATTCCCCAATGTCTGGGGTTAGGTGGATTTACAATGTACTTTTAATTTCCATTTCTCTGATAACTAATATGTTGGACATCTTTAAAAGTATTTATTAGTCATTAATATTTCTTGTTTTGAGAAATTTCTATTCAGTTCCAAAGCCCACTTTCTTGTTGTATTTTTTTCTTGGTATTCTTGTATGTATTATTCCTGCAACGTTTCGTGAATGACAACACTCCATCTAGGTAATTTTTTTCCACAATGTTTATTGATAGATACAATTACATAATATCAGGACATGAACATGATTTGATAGATTAAGTAGACTTATTTTTAACGCTATAATAAGGGAACAGTTCAAATTCTCACCATTTGTTTCACACCCACAAAAACCACTTCAAGGGCATTGACAATCTCTCAGATCTGATCAGTTTTGTGCAAGTAAACCTTGTTTTTCTTTTTTAAAAACTGTGCACTTGCCCAGGCTCAAGAACATTGAAATCTAGCACATAAAGCCCATTACTAGAGGTAGAAATATAGGCAGCATACTATTATGGCAACAACCATCAATTATAGGTAGGGATTTTCTGTAACAATCAAATGGGTAGTCTAATATTACAACAACTCAAGTATTACTGAGCAAAGTGCATTTCTACAAAGTTCAGTGTTTCTACTCAGTTTTTATTTATTTATTTATTTATTTTTTATTGGTACTTTGTGCATTTCATACATCATTTTCCAATTCAGTTCAGGCATATTTCCCTTTCCCTTCCCCCCTACCCCCACCCCATCCCAGATTATGCATTTTGACATAACTGTCCACATCTTTTTCTCAGTTTTTTTTTCTTCATTTTTTAGCTATAAGTGATGATCCATGAGTACAAGCATCCTTCATATGAAACCAATTTGCAGGCTGTTGTGCCCAAACCCCCACAGCCCCACCATCCAGCGGGGGGTGAGGGGTTGTATGGTCAATCAAGTTGATCAAATGAGTGTCCAGACTACATTGCTGTAGTTTCGCCATTCACCCCAATCGCAGCCCTTACATTCTACCACGCCCCCTCTTCCGCAGATTGTTCCCTAGGCTTAGAAAAGGGGCACAGGTGGATGAGAAGCAAAACAGTCCACTCTCTCTGGAGCTGTTGTCTTGGACTCTGGTCAATTCTGGCTGTTTCCTTTCATGGGCTGACAGTTTGTCCAGGAATAACCTTTCGATCCTACTAATGAAGCACAAGCAATTAGATATATAGGTATTTAAAGAGCACTAATAGTTATGGTTGGTTACTTTGGTATAGACACATATGTTTGGATGATATGTTAATCCATGAATTACATTTTTTCCTGTTTAATATGACAGGGTCTTACTGTGGCTTATAACATCTCCTAACCTGTAGAGGATGTAAGCTTGTGGCATCAGCCATGGGTTATTCCTCCAAGGAGAGAGCCAATAGCCAATTAGGTTTGGGATATACAGGCATATGGCTGCCTCTGCTGCACAGTATTTCCAGGCAGGCGGGGTGTAGCTGGTGCTGACGATGGAGTCTTGCTTGACTCAGGGAGACCCGTATTTGCTTTATTGGTTGAGTGGCCTTTGGTAACACTCTCTGGTATTCCAGAGGCCATCTGTACACTTGCATGTGTGGTCTCAATACATCTTTCCCATGTTAACGTCAGGTCTTCGGCAGCAGGGCCTTATCGCCTCTCTTCTTGCAGGTATCCCAGTTTAGAGGCAAGGAGCCTTTACCTTTTGTGGGGCCTTGGATCCCCTGGCCAACATCTCCCTGGTAGAATAATCCATTGCTGATGTCAGAGCTCCTGTATTAATATATTTTGCTTAAGTGCATAGCTTAAGGACTTTAGTATTATATTTGGTTCTGAACAGAGAATAATCCTTTTCACAGTTCTTATGTCTATTAGTCAATTAAAGAAGGCAGTTTTACCGGTTTTATAAGAGATTACCTCTATAATAGTTGTCTCCAATTTACAGTTGGAGAGCGACCTCATCATCATCATATTTCTCCTTTTTCTATGGGGGGGAGGCAAGAAAGTCTCTCATATCAAAACCTTGCGGCACCTAGAAGGTAAGTTTCATTAGGACTCATTATAAATAGTTGTTACAAGTAGGATCCACAGAGGGGTTCGATGTTTATAGCAATCTGAGGCTTTTCTTCCTTTCGATGTTCAGACAGGTCAACCTTTCAGTTGGCACTTTCTGGTACATCCTACTCAATGCAAAGCTGTATCTTTTCTTTCTCAGCCATTAAGTTGGTGACATTTTGTCTTGTTGGGACCCACAAATCTTTGCCCGTAGTTAGTTTTAGGATTTGAATTGCAAGGTTTTTGATGAAAAGGTTTCATGTCTATCTGTATTGCCCCCTTTTTTTTTAACCCATGAATCTCCAGAAGACAGTTGTATTATACGTAACTATAGGGTGGAATCAAGGCACAGATTTCATCAAATGGAGATATAAATTGCTATTGTCCACATTTGTTTTACATAAAATGTGTAGAGCAATAACTTCAGGATTGGCACATACAAATGTTCTCTATAATTTCTCTGTTCTACAGTATCACCTTGTAGCATTCTCTTTAAGATGATTTAACTTAAAAATTAAGTTTGCTTCTCAAGTTAATCATATATAGTCACCCAAAACAACATGGGTGTATTTATTTATTTTTTGTATGTGTATGAATGTACTGTTTGCATGTAGGTTTGTGCACCTGTGTCGTGCAATGCTGCGGAGGTCAGAAGAGGGTGTCAGATTCCCCTGGAACTGGAGTTAAAGATGGTTTTCAGCTGCCATTTGGGTGCTGGGGATCGAACCTGGGTCCTCTGCAAGAGCACTCAGTGCTCTTAAGCACTAGGCCATCTCTCCAGCCATCTACTCAGTTTTCTAACTTTAAACATCCTATGATAATGGGCAGCAGACAAGGACCTTGCAATAGACTGCCTCTGCTTGAGAACCTATGATGTAATTATTGCATGCTATTAATATACATATACTATCTAAACATTAAAGATATTCCTAAGTATTTGATGGTAGATTATGATTAAGACATTACAGTACAAAAAACCTTATGCAGAAGGAGACCCTTACTGATGTGATTCTGCATTAAATATTGTGTCCACAAATGAAGTCCAGTAAGCACACATCCTGTCATGATTCCTCTGCCTTGGCCTCCATGATACTGCCAAGGTAATCCAACAATGCCAGTCCATCTTCTGAGGAGGCTGAATTTCCATTAGCTGCTTAGTTCACAAGCTGAGTATCTCAGCGGTCCTCACATTGGAATGTTAAAAAGAAAAAAAAAAAAAAATCTGTATCTCATGTCTTTGAGGAGTGCCTAAAACAGTGGCCTCTACAGAGCATATGCACCTACCTGTGAGCATTGTAGACAGGCCAAACAACATGCTCTCCCTCTCTCTCTCTCTCTCTCTTTTTATTCTTTTTGTCTTTTTACTAAGAGCTCAAGTTTTATATCTGCATTACAGGTTCTCTGGTCTAATTACTTATTTCTGGTTGTATTTTCTTTCTGGATGCTTAAATCCACACAAATAGCCCAGATTAACCAAGGTTTTGTTTTGTTGAGGTCATTTGAGTATCTGATCCTCAGGGGTCTCTCGGAGGTTGTTTTTTGGGGGGAGGGTTGGAGCCCCTTGCTTCTTTCAGCTCCTCATCCACCAGTTCCATCCATATGAGGACAAAATCAGGTCTTGGTAGACCAGGCTTCCTTTTCTGAAGCATGAACAGACTTTCCTCTTTATAGAGTGGCTGAAGTCCCATTAGTGGCTCTCTGTGACCTCCCTGAACAGGAAGAATGGTGACCCACCTCTGCAGGACTTTTCAAGAGATGCCCCCACATTTAATCCCCTAAGACTTGGTGACCTCTGAGGGCAAGGAACAAAGTTGTTCCAGGTTGCTTGGCCAAATTGGTAGGGACTTCAGATATGGTCGTTAAGCACCCAGAAAGGTTAAGTTGCCCCAGCCTGTTACATTGCACCTATATTAACATTGTTTCCTTTGGAAACAAATTGTATGTTATTTCCATAGCATATTTCTTGATTCACTTCTTTCCATTTTAATCCCATATTACACTAAAAGATGCACACATGTCCTCCATAATATACTAAAAGTCCAAGGTCTGAGAATACGTGTTAAGTCAGCTCTAGAACCTGTGTAGAGATTCCCAATACAAGAGCACAGTTGTCTTTAGATCATGAAGAGTATAATATTAAAGTTGCTCATTTTGTCTTACACCTAGGTACTTGGTACTAACATCCACAGATGAGGGATACTATTCATCTTTTGTTTTCCTGGGACTGTGTTACTTCACTTAGCATAAACTGCTAAGTGAGGTAATTGTTTTTATACTGTTGTCAAAATCAATAAACCTTATTTGATTTCCAATAGTATTCCTTTGATCTATGTGTTTATTCTAATACCAGTACTACATATTGTGAATTTACACTTGGTTTTGAAACAGTTTCCTGTATTTTATATAATTTTCAACTATAGTCTTTTTAATTTCTAAATAAATTTTAGATGAGTTTACAAATTTCTGCCAAGAGAATAAAATAGTAACTGTTATAGTAAAAGTTATTCTCTTGATTCTGGACATCATTTACAGTTATGTCACTTCAACAATGATGTCATATTTCATGAATATTTAAGTATTTTCATTTTATATTATCTCTAATTTATTTCCATAATTTTATATTTCCAGTGTCTGTAAAAAGTCAATAAATTATAAATACACTGGCACATATTTTTGAAAAACTACCTTGCCAAACTTTCAGGCTTGAACTATTTTTGTGAAATTATAACTTAATCCCATTATCAGAGTCTATAGATAATATGTGAAAATGTTTTGTGTATGAAAACCTAAATTTTTATTTTTTTATTTTTTATTTACATCAATTTATTTATTTGCTTTGTTCATAAGAAAAATCATTCTAATAGCAATAAGCAAAACAATGACTAAGTATAGGATGTTTGCTAACCTTCACAAGTTGAATCCACAGTGGATTATTGGTTGAGGCAATCTATTCATAAAGTTAAATATAATAATGGATTGGAAAAATTTAGGTGGACCTTCAATTTTCATGTACTTGTCTTGATAAGCTAAAAAAATCTTTATAAATCCCAACAATTCCATTAGTCAATATTGAGGTTTATAGTTAGTTACTCATTACGATTGCTATTTAAACTGGGCATGATGGGTTTAAGACTTGAATTTATATTTATAACATATATGGTTTATACAATGTTAATTTTAAAGATTACCTATTTCTTTAAAATATTTGTAAGTTTATTTCCAGGGTTTTTTTTTTTTTTTTGAGGTTATTGTGATTGGGAAGGTCTCATTATATTTCTTCTCCAGTTGCTTATTATAGGTGTTAAGAAAAGCTACTGATTTTTCTAGGTTAATTTTGTATCCCGCCAGTTTACTGAAACTTTTAACCATGTTTAGGAGTTTTCTGGTGGAGGTTTTAGCTTCCCTTAGGTAAAATATCATATCATCTGCAAAAAGGGATAGTTGTAATTCCTCTTTTCTGATTAGTACTCCTTTAATTTCACTTTCTTGTCTTATTGCCCTACCAAGCATTTCAAGCACTATATTGAAGAGGAGTTGCGATAGTGGACAGCCTTGCCATGTTCCTGCCTTTAAGGGGAATACTTCCAACTTTTCTCTATTTAGGATTATGTTGGTTGTGGGTTTCTTATATATGACTCTGATTACATTGAGGAATACCTGGGAATAAACCTAACCAAAGACACCAAAAACCTCTACAACAAAAATTTTAAAACACTGAAGAAGGGGATTGAAAATGATACGAAAAGATGGAAAGACCTCCCATGCTCATCGATTAGAAAATTTAATATAATAAAAATTTACTTTCTACCCAAATTAATATACATATTCAATGCAATCCCAATCAAAATCCCCATGGAATTCTTCACAGACTTGGAAAATAAATCCTTAAATTCATACAGAAAAGCAACAGACCCTGAATTGCTAAAGCAATCCTGAGTGAAAAGTGAAATAAATGGGGGGATTACTTTACCAGACTTCAAGCTACATTACGGAGCTATAGTCATAATGTCAGACTGGTACTGGCAAATAATAATAATAATAATATTAATAATAATCATAATAATAAGATAAAACCAGACTCATTGATCAATGGAACAAAATTAAAGATCAAAACTTGGGTTCATATAATTTTAGCCACCTCATATTGGACAACGGGACCAAAAAAGCTCAAAGGAGGAAAGATAGCATTTTCAGCAAATGATGTTGGCAAAACTAGATCACCATTTGTGGAAGAACAAAATTAAATCCTTACCTCTCACCCTGTACAAAAATAAACTCCACATGGATCAATGATCTCAACCTGAAACCTGAAACCCCGAAGGTCATAGAAGAAAAAGTTGGAAGTAACCTACAAGACACAGGCGTAGGAAAAGACTTTCTAAATCAAACAGCAGCTGCACAGGAAATAAGGACAACAGCTGACAATTAG
This sequence comes from Rhizomys pruinosus, assembly GCA_009823505.1. Classification (NCBI taxonomy): domain Eukaryota; kingdom Metazoa; phylum Chordata; class Mammalia; order Rodentia; family Spalacidae; genus Rhizomys; species Rhizomys pruinosus. The sequence goes on from VZQC01005024.1 coordinate 778,022, forward strand.
GACCTCATCAAACTCAAAAGCTTTTTTTTTTTACCTCAGTCATCAAAAGCTTTTGTACAGTTAAAGAAGCAATCAAGGAAGTGAAAAGAAAACTCCCAGTGGGAGCAAACCTTCACCACTGATACATCTGCCAGAGAATTAACATCCAGAATATATAAACTACTTAAAAAAAAACAAAAAACTAAGAAGGAAACAAATGACCTACACAAAAGATAAAGAGCTGACCAGACTTCACCACTAAGGAAGTAAAGATGTCTGAGAAACATCTTTAAAAGTGTTCAACATCATTAATAATTAAGGAAATGCAAATTAAAAGCACATTAAGGTACCATCTCACTCCAATAAGACTAGCCAAGATCAAGAAAACAAAAGACACTAAATGCTGGAGAGGTTGTGGGGAAAATGGAACACTCATCCACTGCTGGTTGGAATGTAAACTCATACAACCACCGTGGAGAACCCTTAAAAGACTCAAAATGAATCTGCCACCTGACCCAGCCATACCACTCCTGGGTATATACCTACAAGACTCATCCTACCGCAGAGATACATGCACAGTCATGGTTATTGTAGCTCTCTTCACAATAGCAAAGAGCTGGAACTAACCCAAATGCCCCTAAACTGATGACTGGATAACAAAAATGTGGTACATCTACACAATGGAGTTCTATGCAGCAGTAAAGAAAGATGACGTCATGATCTTTGCAGGTAAATGGATTTTTGTGTGTGCTGGTAGAACACAAGAGAAATGTGAGTGCTATAAATGCAGTTAGGGCATCAGACAGCATTGGTAGTAAGAAGCTCTTTCCTGGGACACTAAATCAACACAAACCCATGTGTGAGCTATCACCATGCCAGTATTACTAGGATGAAAGTAGATCTTCTCACTCTCTGACAAGTATTTATCAACAACTATGGGCATACAAACCTCAGACAGGTCATCTGAAGATTTTTCATCTGATAGACAGGCTCATCTACTTCTGGGTGTTGTTCTTCTTCTACCCTGACAGGAAGCAAATTCTTGAGGGCAGTGGAGGATTGGCAGATTAGAAATTAGCTGCTCAGGTGGACTAGTACTGGCCTCAGAATAAATGGGGAGAATCAGCTATGGAAGGAGACAAGTGAAGGAGTGGCTTCACCAGGCTGTGCATTTTCAGAGCCTTCCCTGTCAGCCACATATATCATAGGTTATAGCATCTTCAGCTTATGATTTTTTCATTAGGCTGAAATATGTCATATTTGAAGGCTCCTCCTTGGCAACCCCACCATCAGTTCTGCCCTTGTGCTCCACACTAGGGTTTTCCCTTCCCACGGGCGCCAAATGAGGTCCAGTAAGCACCTCATCTTGTCTTGATCTTCCTGTACTGGACTCCGTGATACAGCCTAGGTAGTTCAACAATGGCAGTCTATACTCTGAAGAGGCTGAAACCCCAGTAGTATCTCAGTCCACAAGCTGGATGTCTCAGCAGTTCCCATCTGGCATTGAAGTTTTGGAGGATTCTTGGAGAGACATGAGTCTTCAGTCTATATTGGAAGGTTGAAAAGCTGTGTCTCAGGTCTTCGAATGATGGCAAAAGTCAGATGCAAATCCACAGGTAGCTGCACTTGTCAGCAAGACAGGCAAAACAACTGAGCTCTTTTTTTTTCTTTTTACTTTTTGTGTTTTAACTAAGATCTCAAGTTTTAGACATGAAGTACAATTTCTCAGGCCTTACTATTTATTTCTGGTTACACTTTCCTTTTTTTTTTTTTTTTTTTTTTTGATGTTTAAGGCCACACAGTTAGCCTAGTTTAATCAAGGTTTTTGTTTTCAACAAGGTCAGTTGAGGATCTGATCCTCAAGGAACACTCAGGTTTTCTCAGGGGGAGCCCCTGGCTCTCTTTGGCTTTTCAATCACCAGTTCTATCCACTCGAGGACAAAGTCAGGTATTGCTAGATCAGGCTTCCCTTTTTGAAGCATGAGCAGACTTTCCTCTTTATAGACTGGACACTGGCTAAAGTCCCATTAGTGGATCTCCAAGACCTCCCTGCACAGGAAGACTGGTAACTCACATTTGCTGGACATTTCAAGAGATGCTCCTGTGCATAGTCCCCTGGGACTTAGTTGAACTCTGAGGGCAAGGAACAAAGTTATCCCTTAAGACCCTTGGCCAAATTGGTATGAGCAATAAGTATGGTTGTTAGAAATCCAGAAAGGCTAAGCTACACCAGCTTGATACTTTTAACTACTGTGTAATATTTTAGAAAAATCTTGGACAAATGCTCAAGCAGCCTTGTGTAAGAAATACTAAGAAGCACTCCCATAAAGTGAATACTGTAGTTAGATATAATGTCATGATAAGCTAGTTTTTCCCTCATTCTTTTGATCTTATATTACTCTAAAATATGTATACATACCCTCTACCCATATACAAAACATTCCTAACTCTGAAAATAAATGGTAGCTTAGTTCTAGAACCTGTTAAGGGATTCACAATATAAGAGCACAGTTGTTTTCAGATCAATAGGAATATAACATTAACATTGCTCAGTTTGCCTTACAACTAGGTACTTGTCATTAGCATCCACAGATGAGGAATACAATTTGTTGTTTGTTTTTCTGGGACTGTGTTGCTTCACTTAACATTGTATCTTCTAGTTCCATCCACTTAACTGCAAAGTTCATGATATTATCTTTCTTTACCACTGTATAGAACTCCATTGCATAGATGTATCACATATTCTCTACCAACTCCTCAGTTGAGGAGCACTTGGGTTGGTTCTAGCTCTTCAGTATTGTGAAGAGAGCTGCAATATAGATGACTGTACATGTATCTCTGTGGTAAGATGAGTCTTGTGGGTATATACCCAGGAGTAGTATGATGGAGTCAGGTGGCAAGCTCATTTTAAGTCTTCCAAAGTTTCTCCACACTGCTTTCCATAGTGATTGTATGAGTTTACATTCCCACCAGAAGTGGATGAGCATTCCCCTTTCCCCACAACCTCTCCAGCACTTGGTATCATTTGTTTTCTTGATCCTAGCCAGTCTTATCAGAGTGACATGATATCTTAAAGTGGTTTTAATTATTACCGCTGTTGAACAGTTTCTAAGATGTTCCTCAGCCATCTCTAATTCCTCACTCTTGAAGTCTCTGTTCAGCTCTTTGCTCCATCTTTTGAGTTAATCATTTGTTCTTTCCTCTTTGTTTTTTGAGTAATTTATATATTCTGGAAATCAATGCTTTGTCAGATGTATATGTGGTGAAGGTTTCCTCCCACTCTGTAGGTTTTCTCTTCACTTCCTTGATTATATCTTTCAGTGTACATTGGAGTTTAATGAGGTTACATTTAAGTTTAATGAGCTTCCACTTGTCATTTGTCGACTTTATTTCCTAAGCAGCTGCTGTCTAATTTAGAAAGTCTTTTCCTATGCCTATGTCTTGTAGGCTCTTGCCATTTATATCTTCTATCACCTTCAGAGTTTGGGTTTCATGTTGAAGTCTTTGATCCATTTGGAGTTGACTTTTGTACAGGGTGAGAGGTAGTAGTTTAATGTTATTCTTCTAGAAGTGGTGATCCAGTATTGCCAACACTCTTTGCTGAAGATGCTGTATTTCCTCGAGTGTGTCTTCTTGGCCCCCTTGTCAAATATGAGTTGACTGAAATTGTATGTGCTCACGTTTGGATTTTCAGTTTTGGTCCATTGGTCAGAAGGTCTGTTTTTGTGCCAGTACCAAGCTGTTTTTATGACTAAAGCCCTGAAGTATAGTTTGAAGTTTGCTATAGAGATCCCCCCTGTATTACTCTTTTCACTCAGGGTTGCTTTGGCTATTCAGTTTTTTTTTTTTTTTTTCGTATGAAATTAAGGAATTTTTCCCAAGCCTGTGAAGAAACTCTCGGGGATATTTATTGGGATCTCATTGAATCTGTATATTAATTTGAGTAGAATGGACATTTTTATTTTATTAATTTTCCCAGTCAATGAGCATGGGAGCATGGGAGATCTTTCCATCTTCTGATGTCTTCTTCAATTTCCTTCTTCAGGCATTTAAATTTTTTTTGTAGAGATCTTTGGTGTCTTTGGTTAGGTTTGTTCCTAGGTATTTTAGTGTTTTGAGGCTATTTTGAATGGGAAAGTCTCCTTGTGTAGAGATCTTTGGTGTCTTTAGTTAGATTTGTTCCTAGGTATTTTAGTGTTTTGAGGCTATTTTGAATGGGAAGGTCTCCTTGTATCCCTTCTTCAGTTACTTGTTGGTATAAAGAAAGAGTACTGCCGGGCGTGGTGGTGCACACATTTAATCCTAGTACTTGGGTGGCAGAGGCAGAGGCAGCAAGGTGGATCTTTGTGCAGTTTCAAGGCCGTCCTGGTCTAACAGCAGTGAGTTCCAGGACAGCTTGGAGCTACAAGGGAGACCTTTCCGAAAAGACCAAAAAAAAAAAAAAAAAAAAAGAGTACTGATTTTTCTAGGTTAATTTTGTATCCGTCCGCCACTTTGCTAACTCTTAATCATTTCCAGGAGTTTCTGGTGGAGTTTTTAGCATTCCTAGGTAAACTACCATATCATCAACAAAAATAGTTATAGCTTGCTTCCTCTTTTCCAATTAGTACTCCTTTAATGTATCCTTTTCTTTTTTCTTTTGTTTTTTGTTTTTTTTTTTTGGTCTTTTTAGAGATAGGGTTCCTCCCTATAGCCCCAGCTGTCCTGGAACTCACTGCTTGTAGACCAGGCTGGCCTTGAACTCCAAAAGATCCGCCTGCCTCTGCCGTCCCAAGTGCTAAGATTAAAGGCATGTGCCACCACACTGGCTATTCGCCTTTCTTGATGTATTGTCTCTTGCAAGTGTTTCAGACACTATAGTTGAAGAGGTCATGACAGGGGATAATCTTGCCTAGTTCCTACCTTTTAAGGGGAATGCTTCTGTCTTTCTCCATTTAGGATGATGTTGACTGTGGGTTTCTTGTATATGGATTTGATTACATGAGGAATGATCCCCCCAATCCAATTCCTTCTAGGACTTTAAGCGGAAGGGTGCGGATTTGTCAAAGGATTTTTCTGTATCAAACTGAGAGTGATCATGTGTTTTTGGTGTCTGTTTGTCCATTTATGTGCTTTATGATATTTTGATTTGTTTATGTTGAGCCATCTCTACATCTCTGGTATGTGTCAAATTGGTCATCGTGGAGGATCTTTTTCATGTGGGTGTGTAAGCGCTTTGCAAGCATGTTGTTGAGATTTTTTGCATCTGTGTTCATTAATGAGAAGGGTCTAAGTTCTCCTTTTCTGTGTTATATTTGCCTGGTTTTGGTTTAGGGTGATGCTGGCTTCATAGAAGGAATTTGGGAGATTTCCCCTTGCTTGTATCCTTGAACATTTTGAGTAGTTAATGGTTGTTAAATCTTCTTGAAATGATTTATAGAATTCTGCTAAGAAACCTCCCAGCTAAAAAAAGCCCATTTGGGCCTGGGCTTTTTTTTTTTTTAGTTGGGACGTTTCTTATTACATTTTCAATTTCTTCATAAATTATGCATCTGTTTAATCTGCACAACTATTCTTGGTTAAGGCTTTGTTGAGTCCAAGGATTTCAGATATTCATCAATTCTCCTAGGTTTGCAAACTTAGTAGAATATAGGTATCCCATAAATTTTGGGGGGGTTGTATTGTCATTTTCTTCATTTCTTCCTGACAAGAGTGTGTTCGTTCTTCATATGTTCTTGTAGATTAGTAGGCTTTATCCGGGTGTTGATATTGAGCTTTTTTGCACTGTTTCTGATAGAATGCATGAAATTATTTCAATCTTTTGTTTTTGTTGAGACTTATCTTTCTGTGTCCCAGTATGTGGTCCGTTTTGGAGATTCCATGGGGCTGCGTAGAAAGTGTATTATCTAGTCTTGAGGTGGTATTCGTAGATGCCTGTGTGGTCCACTTGTTGTAATCATTCACTTCAATTCACGCTCTCTTTATCCTGTATTTTCTTTGATCTGGTTTGACATCTCCCCAAACGGGTCTATAAATGGGGTATTGAAGTCCTCTACTTGAGTGGGCTGGGGATAATTTGTGCCTTCAGATCCTGGAGAATTTTCTTTACAAAGTTTGTGTGCACCTGAGTTTGGTGCATATAATATTCATGATTGTGAAATTTAAGGGGCACTGTTTCGTTGATAAAGATGTTAATAGCCCTCTTTGTCTCCTCTGGACTTCTTTTCTTGAAGTATTTTGTCTGAATTAAAGATCAGCTACTGTTTTCTTTTTGTTCCCATTTGGTTGGAATATTTTTTCCCATCCCTTCACCTTAACTTGGTGCCTATCCTTGGAGCAAAGATGGTTTCTTGTAGACAGAATAAGATGGGTTCTGTTCTAATAACCATTCTCCAGTCTACATCATGATTGGGGAGTTTCTTCGCATTAGATATTTAAGGTTATAATTGGTAAAAAAATGGGATCTTTTATCCACTCAACATTTTTGGTGTAGGTTTTCTACTTCTGACGTGTATGCTTTTATTCATTTTCTCCTTTTCAGGTTCCTGAGGATAGTTTCTCTGCTCTTCTATCCTTTGAATTGCTTCAAGCATTCTCTGAAGGGTTTGGTTTTCCACATTACTCGTTAGTTTTTATTTAGGATTTTTTCTCTCTCCTTCAAACTATAATCGACATTTTGATGGGATAGTTACCTGGGTTGGCTCTGTAGTCCTTTCACACGGTATAGCTTTGCGCCATGTTCTTCCTGGATTCATAGTTTGCCACAGAAGCTAGTTGTAATTTGAGGGTATTCCCATTATGTGTTAACCTTGTTGTTTTTCTCTTGTGGCTTTCAGAATTTTGTCGTTGTTTTGGGCATCTAGCGTTTTAACTATTGTATGGCATGGGGAGTTTTTGTTTTTTTGTATTTTTTTTTTTTGTAAATTATTGTCTTTTGGAGTTCGTGTGCTACTTGTATTTCTAGGGTTTGTCTTATTTTGGTTTGCCCTCTCTCGGGGAAATTTTCTCTAATTTCTGTTCACTATCTAATTATACCATTCTCGTGGGGTGTCTTCTCCTTCACTATCCTATGTGTGGAAATTTGTTCTTTTCATAGTGTCCCAATTTTCGGTTGTTTCCACTTTTGTGTATTTTTTAAATTTTGCATAATTTTACTGAGCTTTTTAGTGTTCTTCTCTGTTATCTCTCAGGTTCTGATTTCTTTGTTCTGTTCTCCTCATTCTGACTTCTTGACTTTTTCAATTCCTGCTTTGATTGGATATTTTTCAATTCCTTTTTCATTCATTTATCCTCTGATTCCTTTAGTTTTGTTTCTACTTCTTTTTGAGAGCTTTCGCAATCTCTTCCTGTAGCTACTTGCTTCACTGGTTGGTGTCTATTTTTTATTCAGATTGGATCTTTTCAGTGTTTCCACTCCTGTCCAGAGTTTGTCATTCTCATCCCTCTAGTTCTTTCTGACATTTGTCACTCTCTCCCTCTAGGTCCTTCCTGAGTTTTCATTCTCTCTCCTTAGTTCTCTGACTTGTTCTTTTTTTTGATTCTTTGAATATTTTTCCAATTGTTCCTCTAGATCTGTTGTCCTGGCCAACCCCAAGGGAAATCCAACTTAGGGAACTCGCCATGGGGTTGGTAGAGATTGTGTGGAATTTCTGCACCCTTTCTCATGTTGTCCCTTCTCTGTGTCCCTGGCATGNATCCAAATATCCCAACCATGAAGTAAGCTGATTGTCAAGCATAAGCAATGAATGTAAGTAACATTCATGTAAAACCAATTAGCAAGTATCTATGTCTATATTTTGAACAACCCAAGGTTCCCATAGTCCAATTGGGGAAGCTTGTATGCACAAGCATGTTGATCAAATAAGAGTCCAGTCTATATTGCTATAGTCTCATGATTCACCCCAATCTCTCTGCAGCCCTTACATTCTACCATGCCTCCTCTTCCGCGATTTGTTTCCTAGGCTTTGGGAAAGGGGCACAAGTGGGTGAGAAGCAAAGCAGTCTATTTTCTCTGGAGATGTCATTTTACACTGTTCAGGTTGTTTCCTTTCACTTCATGGGTTGACATCTTATCCAGGGTATCTTTTTTTTTTTTTTGGTCTTTTTAGAGATAGGGTCTCCCTATAGCCCCAGCTGTCCTGGAACTCACTCTGTAGACCAGGCTGGCCTTGAACTCACAAAGATCCGCCTGCCTCTGCCTCCCAAGTGCTAAGATTAAAGGCATGTGCCACCACGCCTGGCTATTTTCCTTTTCTTGATGTATTTCTCTTGCAAGTGTTTCAGACACTATATTGAAGAGGAGTCATGACAGGGGATAATCTTGCCTAGTTCCTACCTTTAAGGGGAATGCTTCTGTCTTTTCTCCATTTAGGATGATGTTGACTGTGGGTTTCTTGTATATGGATTTGATTACATTGAGGAATGATCCCTCCAATCCAATTCCTTCTAGGACTTTAAGCGTGAAGGGATGCTGGATTTTGTCAAAGGATTTTTCTGTATCAACTGAGATGATCATGTGTTTTTTGTCTTTTGGTCCATTTATGTGCTTTATGATATTTATTGATTTTTTTATGTTGAGCCATCTCTACATCTCTGGTATGTGTCAAACTTGGTCATGGTGGAGGATCTTTTTCATGTGGGTGTGTAAGCGCTTTGCAAGCATGTTGTTGAGAATTTTTGCATCTGTGTTCATTAATGAGAAGGGTCTAAGTTCTCCTTTTCTGTGGTATATTTGCCTGGTTTTGGTATTAGAGTGATGCTGGCTTCATAGAAGGAATTTGGGAGATTTCCCTCTGCTTGTATCCTTCTGAACAGTTTGAGTAATAATGGTTGTAAATCTTCTTGAAATGATTTATAGAATTCTGCTAAGAAACCTCCCAGCTAAAAAAAGCCCATTTGGGCCTGGGCTTTTTTTTTTTTTTAGTTGGGACGTTTCTTATTACATTTTCAATTTCTTCATAAATTATGCATCTGTTTAATCTGACAATCTATTCTTGGTTAAGGTTTGGTGAGTCCAAGGATTTCAGATATTCATCAATTTCTCCTAGGTTTGCAAACTTAGTAGAATATAGGTATCCCATAAATTTTGGGGGGGTTGTATTGTCATTTTCTTCATTTCTTCCTTGACAAGAGTGTGTTTAGTCTTCATATGTTCTTGTAGATAGTAAGGCTTATCCTGGTGTTGATATTGAGCTTTATTGCACTGTTGTCTGATAGAATGCATGAAATTATTTCAATCTTTTTGTTTTTGTTGAGATTATCTTCTGTGTCCCAGTATGTGGTCAGTTTTGGAGAATGTACCATGGGGTGCTGAGTAGAAAGTGTATTATCTAGTACTTGGGTGGAGTATTCGGTAGATGCCTGTGTGGTCCACTTGTTGTATCATATCATTCATTTCAGATATCTCTCTGTTTATTCTTTGTCTGGTTGACGTCTCCAAAGGGCTAAATGGGGTATTGAAGTCCTCTACTTGAGTGGGCTGGGGATAATTTGTGCCTTCAGATCCTGGAGAATTGTCTTTATAAAGTTTGGTGTACCAGAGTTTTGTGCATATATATTCATGATTGTGAAATCTTCATGGTCAACTGTTTCTTTGATAAAGATGTAATAGCCCTCTTTGTCTCCTCTGACTTCTTTTACTTTGAAGTCTATTTTGTCTGATATTAAAAGAGAAGCTACTGTTTTCTTTTTGTTCCCATTTGGTTGGAATATTTTTTCCATCCCTTCACCTTAACTTGGTGCCTATCCTTGAGAGCAAGATTGGTTTCTTGTAGACAGCATATAGATGGGTTCTGTTTCCTAATCCATTCTCCCAGTCTACATCATTGATTGGGGAGTTTATTCCATTAATATTTAAGGTTATAATTTAAAAAATGTGGATCTTATTATCCACTCACATTTTTGGTGTAGGTTTCTATTTCTGACGTTATGCTTTTATTATTTTCTCTTTTAGGTTCCTGAGGATAGTTTCTCTGCTCTTCTATCCTTTGAATTGCTTCAAGCATTCTCTGAAGGGTTGGTTTTCCAAACACGTGTTCTTTCATCTTGTTTTTTCTCTCTCCTTCAACTATAATCGACATTTTTGATGGGTATAGTAACCTGGGTTGGCATCTGTAGTCCTTTCACACTGGGTATGCTTTGCTCCATGTTCTTCATGCTTTCATAGTTTGCACTGAGAACTCAGTTGTAATTCTGATGGGTTTCCCCTTATGTGTAACTTGTTGTTTTTCTCTTGTGGCTTTCAGAATTTTGTCTTTGTTTTGGGCATCTAGCGTTTTAACTATGATATGGCATGGGGAGTTTTTTGTTTTTTGTTTTTTTTTTTTTTTTGTGCTACTTGTATTTCTATGGGTTTGTCTTATTTTGGTTTGGGGAAATTTTCATCTATTATTCTGTTCAAGATCTAATTAATACCATTCTCTTGGGGTTCTTCTCCTTCCTCTATTCCTATGATGTGGAATCTTGATCTTTTCATAGTGTCCCACATTTCCTGGTTGTTCCACTTTTGTGTATTTTTAAATTTTTCATAATCTTTACTTGAGCTTTTTAGTTCTTCTCTGTTATCTCTCAGGTCTGATATTCTTTGTTCTGTTTCCTCCATTCTACTTCTGAGGCTTTTTCCATTCCTTTTGATTGGATGAGTGTTCAATTTCCTTTTTCATTTTATCCTCTGATTCCTTTAGTATTTGAACTTCCTTTTGGAGCTTCGCAATCTCTTCCTGTAGCTACTTGCTTCACTGGTTGGTTTCCTTTTTTTATTTCAGCATTGGATCTTTTCAGTGTTTCCACTTCCTTCCAGAGTTTGTCATTCTCTCCCTCTAGTTCTTTCTGACATTTGTCAATCTCTCCCTCTAGGTCCTTCTTGAGTTTTTCATTCTCTCTCCTTAGTTCTCTGACTTGTTCTTTGTATTATTTGATTTCTTTGAATATTGTGCAATTGTTCCTCTAAGATCTGTGTCCTGGCACACCCCCAGGGAAATCCCACTGTAGGGAACTCCCATGGGGTTGGTAGAGATTGATGTGGAATTATCCTGCACCTTTCTCATGTTGTCCCTTCGTCGTTCCCCTGGCATGTGGGTTTCCCTTTGCCTGTATTTGGATGAGAATCCCAAATGCCTCTTCACTGTGTTGAAAGCTTGTTTTCTTTCCTCCTTCAGATGCCTTCATTTCTTTTTTTCCCTTGTTTATAGAGTGTTGACTTGTCTAGGTTTCAGGCTTTCAATTTGGGGGGGGGACTCACCTTTAAATACACTTTTTGTTCATTTAGATACTCTGTATCAGAAGACATGAGGAGTTCTTGGTTGAGCACTGAATTATTTTCTGAGGAATTTGTAGGACATGTTGTTGAGGGCCTTAGGCTGCTTTTCCAAACCCTTAGAATGTGGAGCTTTCTTTGGTTTGTCTGGAATGCCTGGGGCATGGGAAGCTGCCTGCTAAGAGAGGTGCTACTGAGAGCCGCTGTAAACTCACTGCACTTTAAGGACTCTGGGTTGTGCAAAGAAGCTTTCCCCTTTCCAAATTCATTCAGGCTGCTCCAGCTCTGATTAACAGCCTTCTGACTGGAGTGGGGCATTTGGTTTCTGTGTGTTTGTTTGTTTATTTGTTTCCAACTCTCTCTTGGATTTATTGCTTCAGTTTTCCAGGGCTCAACGTCTTCCCATATGTCCCATTGGTGGCTGGCTTTGATGTATTTTTCTGTTGGCTGCTTTTCTTTTTGTTTAGATCTCCTTCCTGACTACTATGGAAGATTTTACAGGGTGAGATTGAGACATAGCTGCACACTAGGAAAATGCATTGATAGGAGAAACAGTCATTGGTCCTTTGGAAAGTATTTCTTCTGAGGAGGAAAAAAATGGAGGTATTGTTGAGCTCAATCCCGTGAGTTTGATGTTTATGATGAATGTATTATACAAGAGACAATGATGAAGTGGGGAATGTGGAAAGTTGGGCCTTCTCAGGGCCTTCTTCCCTCCATCACCTCCTGAAGCTCAGATGTCTAGGATGGAGCAAATCTAAACTTAGATTTTGTTACATTTTCTATTATTGAATTTACTTCCTTCTACATTATAATTAATACATTCTTGTCTCTGTTTTCAGTTTACTGTATTCTTCTTTTTCTGGCTACTCCAAGTGGAATGTAAGCCTAGATAACTGCAGATATTTTGGCTTTTTAAAATTTATTTCACTATTTCAGCAGTAAGTACACAGGCAATAAACATATGGACTGTCCATATAAACTCAATTAGTTAACATCTTAGTTCAGTTTTTGTATAACCCAGGGTCCCCAAGTCCACTTGAAGAGGTTTGCATACACAACCATGTTGATCAAATAAAAAGAAAAGAGAAAAAAAGTCCAGTCTGTTTTTGTTGTGATCTCACAATTCATCCCTCATCCTTGGCCCTTACCATCTTATCAACCTCTTTTGTGAGAGTCCCTGGGTTTTGGAAGGGAGGCTGAGAGAGAGAGTGAGAGAAGATCCATTTTTATTTTCCTGAGGTGACACGTTAAACTCTTGGTACTATCCAAGTTTTGTTTGCAATGGAATGACAGGTCACTTAGCAATCTCCTTTTAATTCTAATAATAAATCACAAATAGTAACAAATATTAAAGGTTATAAAAAGTTACCCTATGGGCACAGAAAAAGACGCTTGGATAATATGTTGATTGGGGCATTATAACTCTTTGACAAAGGGATGTCAGTAGCTTTCTAATGTGGTCAATAGAGTCTCCTGACATTACGAGGCACCAAGGCTATAGTTTGGCCTTCTTTATTACCCCACCAGGGAGCCTGCCACAGATTAAATTGGGACTTTTTTTTTCTTTCTTGGTGTAAATTTACCAGGCTGCCATTAGTGCACTACATCTTTTTTTGGCATGAAAAAGAATAGCACCAGAAGTCTGTAATAAAGCTTCAGAGAACATGTCTTTCCAGTGGTTTGTGTAGTGCTCTCTGACACCATGAAGATCAGCTTTTGATTGATTTCCAGAGCAGGATCTCAGCATACTTTTTCCTGCACTTATCGTGCTGTATCTTCAGCAATAGGATCTTACTGTCCATTTCTTATGTGCACCCAAAGTTATAGAAAAATGGTCTTTGTTTTGGGGGTTTCTTAAGCTTCCCTGTTCAACAATTCCTGATTGGGCAGCCAAGAGCTGGCACTGAAGCCTTTATTTACCAATGCTTTTTATTTAATTATAGGGCAAAATTGCATCCTACAGAAAGGAGGCATATTCCTTCCCCCTCTGGTTTTGTAATTTTCACTACAATCAGAGCAGCCTTTCTTGTTTCCAAGCACCCTAAATCCAGATTTATAGTTTTTCAGAAGGCAAGGGTTATATCACATACCTATAAATAGGAACCACACTGAAAGTGATTGCCCCATCTTTTTAGACTTTCTCAATCTGGACTGCATACCCCTAGTTCAAGGATGTACAGCCCAGCTTTTTTTTATCCAAATTGTCTTGTTATATGGAAAGGAAATGTCAGAATTATCACTTGTGTAATACAGGGATAGAGAATTTTGTGTCCATTTAATCTAATAGCTATAACTGGAACTTCAGTACAAGTCAGGAGTGAATTGAAAATTAACAAACATTCTGTGTCCCTAATTACCTTAAAATGTTACTCTTTTCTATTCTGGAGATCGTCATACATTTTAATCTTATACAGGAGGCTTTTTATTCATACCACGAGGCTTAGTAACATGTCCTGAGAGATTTGACCCTAGTTCTTATAATTTATGAAATATTCAATATTTATTCCCATGTATAGATGGAATGGGTCTTTTGAATATACCACTATAAATTATAAAATTTTGAAATGTCCTTACAAATCTTGGGGTTGTTTCTAAATGACCAAATCTCTCCAGATGTTTACAGATGATTTACATGATTTTGGAAAAAAAGCCTGTCTGTTCAATCCAAAGATGTTTTACTTAGTGGTCAAATGTCTTAAATATAAAACATAACTAAATGTAGAAATGAATAGCTCTCTGGAGCAGAAATAATCATTCCTTTGAATCAACTACTATTCTTGAGGATCAAGAACACTATTGTGATTTAACAGTCTTAGCATACATGGCCATTTATCTATCAACAAGCAGAATACCAAAAACCTTGCCTCAAGATTCAAAAGATTGTAACCAGTAAACAGGAAGAGGTCTTATGCAATTAGCAAAATATTGAAATGATACTATATCTTTGTGATTCTATTAGTTATTTCTAATATAGACATTGTGTACTATGATAGAAGATGAAATACGCCTTTAATCCTAGCACTTAGGAGGCAGAGGCAGGCAGATCTTTGTGAGTTCAAGGCCAGCCTGGTCTACAGTGTGAGTTCCAGGACAGCTGGGGCAACAGGAAGGCCCTGTCTCAAAAAGACCAAACAAAAAAAAAAAAAAAAGAAAAGAAGGTGCAATAACTTTTGTTGAAGTTAGTTCATCAACTGTTTTCATCTTTACAATGTCTTAACATTTAGATATGAAAAAAATATACATATCAAGGTATATCTATGGCAATAGTAATTATTTTGATGTTATCTTTATTGACTGGGGGCTTAATTAAATTTTCATATAGAGATATGGTGTTAGAAACCACAAATAAGAAACAACATACATCATTTGTTTTTCTTGGACAATATCATCTCACTCAGCATAACAGCTTCCAGTTCCATCCATTTGCCTACAAAATTCACAAAGTCATCATTTTTCACTACTGCATAGAACTCTGTTATATAAATATAATGCATCTACATTATCCACTCATTAGTTGAGGGACACGTAGGTTGCTTTCAGCTCTTTACTATTATGAAAAGAACAGCAACAATCATGATTCTGCATATGCCTCTACTATAGGATGCATCCTTTGCATATACTTGATATAATCAGATCAAATGGAATAATTAGGTCAAATGGTAAGTTCATTTTTATTCTTTTAATTGTTCTCCACACTGCTTTCCATAGGGGCTGCATGACTTTGCAATTCCACCAGCAGTGAATAAGTATTCCCCTTTCTCCAAACACTCTATAACAATAGTGTTGTTTATTTTATTTTTTAAACGTTTTATTGAATTTTTGTGTATTCATACATTGTTACTCAGTCCAGTCCAGACTCATTTCCCCTTCCATGCCCCCCATCCCACCCAAGTTCATGCATTCAGCCATTCCTGCCCTGTATCTTTTTCTGATTCTTTTCAAAGTTTTTCAAAGCAAAAGATTATTGTCCTTGGGGAACATTTAATGTTTCATTTGGTTCTCTGTCCCAGTTTTTTGTTCCCTCCAATCTTTATTGTATATATACATATATATGACATATATATGTATTGGTGTATACATATATGTATATATATATATATATATGTCACATAAATACTAAAATTTTATAATCTGTACACAAACTATCATTTCCATTCGGGATTCACATTTTTTCCTTTTAAATTTATATTACTCTAAAATATGCCTACACATCCTCCACCTATATACCAAGATTACTAGGTCTAAAAATAAGTGGTGGGTTAGTTCTAGAGCCTGCTAAGGGATTTAAATTATAAGAGCACAGTTGCTTTCAGTGAAGAGGGTATGTAACATAGATGTTGCTCAGTTTGCCTTACAACTTGGTGCTTGGTGCTAGTATCCACAAGTCAGGGATAACTTTTCTGAGACTGTGGTACTATTTCACTTAGCATAATATCTTCTAGTGCCATCCATTTACCTGCAATGTTCTTGATGGCATCGTTCTTTACCACTGCATAGAATTCCATTGTGTAGATGTACCACATTTTCTCTATCTGCTTATTGGTTAAGGGGCATTTGGTTTGGTTCCAGCTCTTTGCTAGTGTGAAGACAGTTGTGATGAGCATGGCTGCGCATGTATGTTTGCGGTAGGATGAGTCTTGAGAGTGTATACCCAGGAGTTATATGACTGGGTCAGGTAGTAAGCTCATTTTGAGTCTTTTCAGGATTTTCCATACTGCTTTCCATAGTGGTTGTAAAAGTTTACATTCCCACCAGCAGTGGATGAGTGGTCCCCTTTCCCCACAACCTCCTCAGTATTTGGTATCATTTGTTTTCTTGAGCCTAGACAGTCTTATTGGAGTGAGATGATATCTTAAAGTGGTTTTAATTTGCATTTCCTTAATTATTAGTGATGTTGAACATAAAAAAAAGATGTTTCTCAGCCATCTTTATTTCCTGATTTGCTAAATCTCTGTTCAACTCTTTACTCCATCTTTTGAGTGAGTCATTTGTTTTCTTCTTTGTTTTTTGAGTAGTTTATATATTCTGAAAGTAAATGATCAATTGGATATGTCACTGGTGAAGGTTTCCTCCCACTCTATGGGTTTTCTCTTTACTTCACTGATTTTTTTCTTTCATTTTTCCTTTTGAGTTTAATGAGGTCCCACTTGTCAATTGTTGACCTCTCTTCTTGTGCAGCTGCTGTCTGATTTAGAAAGTCTTCTCCGGGCATGGTGGTGCACGCCTTTAAGCCTAGCACTCAGGAGGCAGAGGAAGGCGGATCTTTGTGAGTTCAAGGTCAGCCTGGTCTACAGAGCAAGTTCCAGGACAGCTGGGGCTACAGGGAAACCTGTCTCGAAAATACCAAAAAGAAAATCTTCTACACCTATGTTGTGTAGGATTCTGCCAACGTTTTCTTCTATCACCTTCAGAGTTGTGGGTTTCACATTGAGGTTTTTGGTCCATTTGGATTTGATTTTTGTACAGGGCAAGAGGTAGCAGATTAGTTTTATTTTTCTGCAAGTGGTGATCTTGTTTTGCCAAACACCATTTGTTGAAGATGCTATCTTGCCTCCATTGATTATTCTTGGTCCGTTTTGTCAAATTTGAAGTGGCTGAAATTGTGTGAGTTCAAGTTTGAAACTTCAGTTTTGTTCCGTTAGTCTACATGTCTATTTTTGTGCCAGTACCAGGCTGTATTTATGACTACAGCCCTGTAATATAGTTTGAAGTCTGATATAGTGATCCCCCATCTACCATATTGCTCTTTTCATTCAGGACTGCTTTGGCTATTTGGGGTCTTTTGTTTTCCATATAAATTTAATGATATTTTTTTCAAAGTCTTTGAAGAAACTCATGGTGATTTTATTTGGCATTACATTGAATCTGCATATTAACTTTGGTAGAATGGACATTTTTACTATATTAACTTTTTCCAATCCATGAGCATGAGAGGTCTTTCCATCCTCTGATGTCTTTTTCAATCTCCTTCTTCAGGGGTTTAAATTTTTTTTAGAGATCTTTGGAGTCCTTTGTTAGGTTTATTCCAAGTATTTTATTGTTTTTGATGCTTTTGTGAGTAGGAATGGAGCTTTTGGCATCCCTTAGGTACACTATCATATTATCTGCAAAAAGGGATTGCTTCACTTCCTATTTTCCAATTAGTACTCCTTTAGTTTCCCTTTCTTGTCTTATTGCCCTAGCAAGAGTTACAAACACTATATTGAAAGGGACTGGCAAAAGTGGGCAGCCTTGTCGTGTTCCTGCCTTTAAGGGGCATGCTTCTAACTTTTCTCCATTTAGGATGATGATGGCTGTGGGTTTATTGTATACGACTGTGATTATATTCAGGAATGACCCCTCTAGTCCAATTCCCTCTAGCACTTTAAGCATGAAGAGATGCTAGATTTTGTCAAAAGCTTTTCTGCATCAATTGAGACGATCTTGTGGGGTTTTTGTCAGTCCATTTATGAGATGTATGATATTAATTGATTTACATATGTTGAACCATCCATGCATCTCTGGTATGAATCCAACTTGGTCATAATGGATGATCTTTCTGATATGGATCTCTATGCAGTTTGCACGTATTTTCTTGAGAATTTTTGAATTGGTGCTCATTAATGAGATAGGTCTACAGTTTTCTTTTTTGGTTGTATCTTTGCCTAGTTTTAGTATTCAAGTGATGCTGGTCTCATAGATGGAATTTGGGAGATTTCACTCTGTTTCTATTCTTCTGAACAGTTTGAGAAATAAGGTTGCTAAGTCTTTGTTAGGAGGTTTTTTATTATGTTTTCAATTTCCTCCAGTATTATGGGTCTGTTTAAGCTGCCAATCACTTCTTCAATAAGCTTTGGTGATTCCCAGAACTGCAGATATTCATCCATTTATCTTAGGTTTTCAAATTTAGTAGAGTATAGGTTGTTGAAGTATTCTCGCATGATCATCTGGATCTTTTCATTGTCTGTTGTGATGTTTCCCCTTTCATCACACATTCTATTTATTTGGAGCTGCTCTTTATTTCTTTCAGTTAACTGGGCTAGAGATATGTCTACCTTGTTTACTCTTTCAAAGAACCTATTTTTGGATTCATTGTTTCTTTGTAATGTTTTCCTTCTATTTCATTGATTTCTGCACTTGTTTTGTTATTTCTTCCTGTCTGTTGGATTTAGGGTTCATTTTTTGTTGTCTCTCAAGTGTTTTTAGCTGCAGTGTTAGACAGTTTGTTTGCACTCTTTCTGTTTTTGTTTGTTTTCTTTTTTTATAGTTATTATTTTTTTAATTTTTATTGATGCTTTGTGTATTTCATACATCATTTTTCAATTCAGTTCAGGCATATATCACCTTCCCTTCCCCTCACCCCACCCCTACCATCCCAGATCAAGCATTCTGCTGTAACTTTTCTGCATCTTTCTCTGCTTTTTTGTTTTGTTTTGTTTTCATTTTTTTAACAATAAGTGATATTTAGTGAGTACAAGCATCCTTTATGTAAAACCAATTTGCAAGCAGTTGTGCCCAAACCCACACAGCTCATGGGTCCCACCATCCAGCAGGGGGGGCTTGTATGTTCAGTCAAGTTGATCAAATGAGTGTCCAGTCTTTATTGTTATAGTTTCACCATTCACCCCAATCACAGCCCTTACATTCTACTGCACCCCCTCTTCCACCAAAGTAACCTACCATAACAATTAGTACTGTTTAAATACCTATATATCTAATTGCGTTTGCTTCATTAGTAGGATCGAAAGGCTATATATTATACTGCTTAAATACCTATATATCTAATTGCATGTGCTTCATTAGTCGGATCAAAAGGTTATACCTGGATAAGCTGGCAGCCCATGAAAAAATACAGCCAGAATTGACTAGAGACCAAGACAACAGCTCCAGAGAAAGTAGACTGTTTTGCTTCTCATCCACCTGTTTGTTTGTTTTCTAATGTAGGCACCCAAGGCTATAAATTTTCCTCTTAGGACTGATTTTAAATTACCCCCAAAGGTTTTGTTTGTGTTGTATTGTAGTTTTAGTTTACTTCCAGGAATGCTTTTATTTCTTTCTTATTTCTTCCTTGACCCATTCATTATTCAGGAATGTGTTTTTTAGTCTCCTTGTGTTCTGGTAGGTAGTAGGCCTTATCCTGTTGTTGATATTGGGCTTTATTGCACTCTGGTCTGATAGAATGCATGTCATTATTTCAATCCTTTTGTATCTGTTGAGGTTTATCCTGTGTCCCAGTATGTGGTCAATTTTGGAGAAGATTCCATGGGATACTGAGTAGAAAATATACTCTTTCATGTTTGGATGGAATATTTGATAGATATCCGTGAGGTCTATTTGGTGCATTTTATTGTGAAGTTCACATGTCTCTTTGTTTATTCTTTGTCCAGTTGACCTATCCAAAGGGCTCATTGGTATATTGAGGTCCCTCACTATTAGTGTTTTGGGATTAATCTGTGCCTTAAGGTCTTGCAGGATTGTGATTATAAAGTTGGTTACATTGGAATTTGGTGCATATATATTTATGATTGTGAAATGTTCATGGTTAATTGTTTCTTTGTTAAAGATGTAATAGCCTGCTTTGTCTCTTCTGATTATTTTTATTTGGAAGTGTGTTTTGTCTGATATTAAAATAGCAACTCCTGCTTGCTTTTTAGTTCCATTTGCTTGGAATATTTTTTTTTCCATCCTTTCCCTTTAGGTTGATGCCTATCCTTAAGAGTAAGATATGTTTTCTTTAGACATCATATAGATGGTTTTTGTTTTCTAATCCATTCTCCCAGTCTGTGTCTTTTGATTAGGGAATTTACCCCATTTATATTTAAGGCTATTATTTTTTTAACTTTTTAAAATTCTTTTTTATTAATTTTTTAAATTTATTTCTGTATGTGTATGAATGTACTGTATGCATGCAAGTTTGTACACCCGTGTTGTGCAATGCCGCAGAGGTCAGAAGAGGGTGTCAGATTCCCCTGGAACTGGAGTTCTCCTGGATTTGGAGTTTCAGATGGTTCTCAGCCACCATGTGGGTGCTGGGGATCGAACCCAGGTCCTCTGTAAGAGTGGTCGGTGCTCTTAACTGCTAGGCCATCTCTCCAGCCCAAGGCTATTATTGAGAGACATGTGTTGCTTCTTTTCAGCCTGTTTGCATTCTTGGTCTAGTTTTGTATTTTCCTAATTATACTTATATTAATTTCTCTCTGTTACTGTTTGGGGATAGTTTGTCCTTTATTCTGTCCTTTGAATTGCTTAGAGTTTTTTGTTTTTTTTTTTTCTGAAGGATTGGTTTCATGGACATGTATTATTTCATCTTGTTTATGTCATGGAAGATTTTTCTTTCTCCTTCAATTATGATCAAAATTTTTGCTGGGAAGAGTAACCTAGGTTTACATCTACAGTTGTTTAATACTGGGAATACTTTGGTTCACATTCTTCTGGCTTTCATAGTTTACATTGATAAGTCCGCTGTAATTCTGATGCATTTTCCCTTATATGTAATTTGTTGTTTTTCCTTTTGTTGCTTTCAGTATTTTGTCTTTGTTTTGGGCATCTAGAGTTTTAACTATGATATGGTGTGGTGAGTTTCTTTTCTTATCTTGTCTATTTGGTGTTCTAAGTGCTTCTTGTATTTGTATGGGTTTGTCTTGTTTCAGTTTGGGGAAATGTTCTATTATTCTGTTGAAGATTTGATCAATACTATTGTCTTGAGATTCTTTTCTTTCCTCTATCCCTATGAAATGGAGGTTTGGTCTTTTCATAGTGTCCTAAGTTTCCTGATTGTTCCACTCTTGAATTAAAAAAAAATTTTTTTCATATTATTTTCTTGAACATTCTAGTTTTTCTACTTTATCTTCCAATGTTGATATTCTATTTTCTGATTCTTCCAATCTGTTCCTAAGGCTTTCTCCCATTCTTTCCTGTTAATTGAGTGATTGTTCAATTTCCTTTTTCATTTCATCCTGTGATTTCTTTAGTATTTCCAATTCCGTTTGGAGCTTGTCATTCTCTTCTTGTAGCTCCTTGCTTCTCTGGTCTGTTTCCTTTTTCATTTCAGCCTGGCATCTCCAGTATTTCCATTTCCTTCTGGAGTTTGTTATTCTCTCTCTCTAATTCCTTCCTGAGTTTTTCATTCTCTCCCTCTAATTCCTTCCTGAATTTGACATTCTTTCCGCCTAGTTTCTTCCTGAGTTTGTAATTCTATCCCTTTAGCTCTTTGACTTACTCTTTATATTCCTTGATTTCTTTGAGTATGTTTAAGATTCTTTTTCTAATATCTGTGTCTTGGGTTGTTTCCAAGGAAATCTCACTGTAGGAATCTTTTATAGGACTGGTAGGCAGAGTTTGATGTGTATTTATTCTGTGTTTTTCCCATTTTGTTTTTTTGTTATTATGTTTTGGGTATTTTGGTTTGTTTCATTGTTTGTATTCTGATGCAAATCTCAACTTTTTCATTATTGCTTGGAGGCTTGCTTTGCTCATTTCCTTCAGGTGCTTTATTTGTTTTCTCCTTATTTATGGAAGGCTTGCTGGTCTATGTTTCAGGTTTTCACTTTTGGTTATATATTGGAAGGTCTATCTATCTCTTCACATTCTGTTCTGAAGGTTTTACAGAAATTGGATAGGTATTAACCAGGTTAGTTCACCACTGGGTGCTATACTCCCTCCAGCCACTTCATCTAGGTTGGCTGTGAAACCTAATGTGCTGGGACTGGAGTTGTGGAAGTTTACTGTCTCTTCTACTACCTTGGACTCTACTACCTTGCACCTTAGACTCACCCCCTCTGTTTCCAATGGGACACTCCCACCTCTGCATGAGTGGGGGTGGGGGGTTGGGTTTGCTCCCTTGGCCTGCATCCAGGCCCCTCTGCTTCTTGCTGTTGCTGTGCTGGCTGGAAGACTCACCACATGGATTTCTCAAGAGGGGTGTGGTTTTGCCTAGGTGCTTGAACCCAAGTCTCTGGGGCTGGTTTCCCAAGGGCCTGCTGGGCTGCCATTCACCTCTTCTCACGCTGGGCCCCCCTCTGTGTCCTGCTGCTGCTGTCCTGGTTGGGAGGCTCCAGCCATGACCATCATGCAGGAGGTGTGTGGTTTTGCCTGGGTGCTTGAATGGAAGCCTCTGGATCTAGCCTCCCAAGCGGCCTCAGGGCCATTGCTCACCTCCCTATGTCTGTTCATTTTCTTGATCATAGCTAATCTTACCAGTGTAAGATTAAATCTTAATGTGGTTTTGATTTGCATTTTCTTAATTTCTAAGGATGTTGAGCAGTTTTTAAGGTGTTTCTGAGCCAATTTAAGGTCTTCTGTTGAGAAATCTTCATTCATATCTTTAGCCTATCTTTTAATTAAATGATTTATTTTGTTGGACCTTTTTTTTTTTAGTAGTTTACATATTCTGGATGTTACACCTCTGCCAGATGTATCTCTGTTGAAGACTTCCTCCCATTGTGTGGGTTTTCTCCTTGCTTTAATTGTTTCTTTTGCTATAAAGGAACTTTTTAGTTTAATAAGATCCCCCTTGTTGCTTGTGGACCTTCACTACTGCTGTCTGATTTAGAAAGTTTTCCTGTATCAATATGTTGTAGGTAGGTTGCTACCTATATTACCTTCCAACATGTTCAGAGTTTCAGGCTTCACTTTGAGATATTTGATCCATTTAGAGTTAACTTTTATACAAGGTGAAAGGTAAGGGTTTAGTTTCATTCTTCCACAAGTGATGATCCAATTCTGCCAGCACCATTTGTTGAAGATGCTACCCCATCCTCCATTGAGTGTTTTTGACTCCTTTATCAAATATAAGATGCCTCTTAATTGGAGAATTTAGTCCATTAACATTTAAAACTGTTGTTGTAAGAATTAAATTGCTTCCAATCATTTTGATTTCTAGTAAATTCTTACCCTAGTGTTATTTTTATTTCTGTAGTGGCTGTTTGTTTTCTGGTTTTATAGTCATCCCTGACCTCTGTTCTTTGTATTGTTTGAAGTATTTTCTGGAGGGATGGCTTATTGGAGAGGAATTCTTTCAACATAGTTATAACATGGAAAAGTTTCATTTCTTCTTCAATTATAATAGATATTTTTGCTGGATAAAGTACTCTGGATTGGCATCTATAGTCCTTTATAACCAGGAATATTTTAGACCAAGCCCTTCTGTCTTTTATCATCTGTATTTGGAAATCAGGTGTAATTTCCATAGGTTTTTTTTGTAGGTAAGTTGTTGTCCAGAGGTTTTTAGTGTGTTGCATTGTTGTTTTTGTTTAATTTCAGGAGTACTTTTTTTGCTTAATGCCTACCTTGACCTACTCATTGTTCAGGAGTGTGTTGTTTAATTTCCATGAGTTCTTGTATTTAGCAGGGCTCCTTTTGTTGTTCTTATTAACCTTTATGTTTCTAACATTTATTGCATTATGGTCTGATAGAATACATGGGATGATTTCAACTTTTTTGCACTTGTTGAGATTTGTTCTATGTCCGAGTATGTTCTTGATTTTGGAGAAGCTTCTATAGGGTGCTGAGTAGAAGGTATATTCCTTGATGTTTGGGTAGAATACTCCTTAGATGTCTGGTAGGTCCATTTGCTGTATTGTATTGTTCAATTCAGATGTCTCTCTGTTTATTCTTTGCCCAGTTGACTTGTCTACAGTCAACACAGCGGGTGTATTGAAGTCTACCACTTATAGTGTGCTATAGTCAATCTGTGACTTAAAGTCATGTAAAATTGTGTTAAGTTCTGAGCATCTGAATTTTGGGTGTATAAATTAATGACTGTAATATCGTCTTAACTGATCTTTTGATGAGAATGAAACGATCTTCTTCATCTCTTCTGATTAGTTTTTGTTTGAAGTCTATTTTATCTGATATTAGAATAGTTACTCATGCTTGTTCATAGTGCCATTTGCTTGCATTATTTTTTTCCATCTTTTCACCAAGAGATATTTCTTTTTTTTTTTTTTTTTAGTTTTATACTTTTTTTGGTATTTTTGAGACAGGGTCTCCCTTTAGTCCCAGCTCTCCTGGAGCTCACTCTGCAGACCAGGCTGGCCTTGAACTCATAGAGATTCACCTACCTCTGCCTCCTGAGTGCTGGGATTAAAGGCGTGCATGACCACACCCAGCGATATTGCCTATTTTAAAAGGTTAGATGAGTTTCTTGCAGACAAATGGTTTTGTTTCTTAATCCATCCGGCTGTCTATGTCTCTTAATTGGATAATTCAGCCCATTGATATTTCAAGTTATTTTTGAAAGATTTATATTAATTCTGATTATTTTGGCTTCTGGTACAGTCTTGCCTTTGGTTTTTATTTCCATGTTAGTAGTTTCATTTATTTTCTGTTGCTGGTTGGTTATAGTCATTCCTATCCTCTGCTTTCTGTATTGCTTCAAATATTCTCTGAAGAGATGGATTTCTGAACAAGAATTCTTTCAGCTTATTTATGTCATGAAAGATTTCTCCTTCATTTAAAATAGACGTTTTTGGTGGACAAAGTATTCTGGGTTGACATCTAAAGTCATTTAGAATCGGGGATACTTTAGACCAAGCTCTTCTCATTTTTATTGTTTGCAATCAAAAAATCAGCTGTATTCTGATAGGTTTTCCATTATAAGTGACTTGTTTTTCCTTTGTCTTCCTCATTATCCTCTGTTTGCTTTGAGTATCTAGTGTTTATACTATGATATGGCGTGGAGAATTTCTTTTCTGGTTATGTCTAATGGTGTTCTATATGATTCTTGTATTTTCACAGGTATCGCTTTCTTTAATTTGGGAAAATTTTCCACTAAATTTATGTTAAAAACCTGAGCAATACTGTTATCCTGTGAATCTTCTTCCTCTTCTCTTCCTATGATTCATAACTTTGGTCTTTTCATAGTATCCCATTGTTTCTAGTTATTCCATTCTTCTGTTTTTTTTAATTTTTTCATAATATTTACTTGATAATTCTAGTTTTTCCATATCGTCTTCTAGTTCATTCTGTTATTGAGAATTTCCCCCATCCTTTCCAAGTGGTTTGTGATGTATTGCACTTTTTTCAAGTCATGTTGAATTTTCTTCGGTGATCCTATATGTTTTGTAATTTCATTCTAGAGTTTATCATTGTCTATCTTTAATTTATCCCTATCTTCTTTTAGATCTTTCATATCTTTATATATTTGTTCTTTGATTTCTTTGAATACTTTGATTTCATTAATCATGTTTATAATGGTTCTTTTAAGGTCTATGTCCTGGGTTACAGCTAAGGAGTCTTCACTATAGGATTCTTCAGTAGGAGTAGTAGTTTTTGATGGAGATTTTTCATTTGGATTTTTCATATTATTGTTTAGCATTGTGCTGTAGGCATTTGCGATTTTTGTTGTTGTTGATCATGGTTCTGTTGTGGTGTTTAGATGTCCCTTTGTTGAGCAGAAAGCTAATTTTGCTTATATTCTTCAAGTGTTTTTGCTGGCTACTTCATTAACATACAGGTGTGGATAGTTTAGGTCCCAAGGTCTCACCACTATCCTAATGCATGATCTGGGATGGGGTGGGGGTGGGGGTGGCGGGGGAAGGGAAAGGGAAATAAGCCTAAACTGAATTGGAAAAAATGTATGAAATGCACAAAGCATCAATAAAAATTAAATTAAAAAAAATTGAAAAGAAAAAAAAAAGACAGGATAGACCAGCACCACTCCTGGAGCCAGCAAACAGCTCCCCCAATGGCCAGAGATATGCAACACCCAAGCAGGCCTGAACCCCCAGGACTGTGGAACCTGCAGCCCTAAGCCCCAGTCATTCCCAGCACTGTGGGCAGGAAATTCACCACATCCCCACTGCTGTTCATCTGGAGTCCCTTCACCAAAGTGGAGCAAACCCCAATCACCCACACAGAAAGAGGAACTCGGAGAACCAGTGCACGCTAGCAGCAGTCCACCCACTGGCCCTCCAGGGCCAGCAGCCAAGGTCTGTACAGGGTCCAACAGGAGGGAAGCCCAGTCCTAGCCAGGGATTGTCTCTGCTGTCTCCCAAAGCCTTCATGCTATGTCTGAACTGCAGTCAGGAAGGGTCTAAATGCCCTCATGACCACCTTCAACACTTCCCAATGCTCTCGGAGGTGGGGTCTACATCCCTCTCTCCCAGCTTTGCCTTAGCTGCTCAGAAATGCACACACTGCCCCAGAAGCCACCATCTTAATTCCTCTTCAGCTTTCTTAAATGTTGACATTTATATCTAAACATTCCCATCTTATAAAGGCTTTATCTGAATTGCATAAGCTTTATAAGTTTTATGTTTTCATTTCATATATCTCAAAATATTTATTTTCATGGGTTTCCTTCTTTATCCCATTAATTAGTATGTGCTACTTATTTTCTGCATATTTATTAAAATAGTAAAATCTAATGGTTTGAGAAAACTGTTGATGGTGATTTAAGAGCTCAAACACTGCTAGATTTTCACCACTGTCTTCTGCAGTTTTCCCAGGATCTGACTACTACAGGAGAGACATGGAAGTTCAAGGAATGAGAATAATTAGATATATGAATTTTACATTTTTCTGTGATTCTTGTGAATTACAGGAGTTCTAAAAGACTCAATGTTAGTTTTAGTTAGTTAGTTTTAGTTAGTTAGTTAATATTTCTAACATTTCAGAGAATTGGAAATTTTCTTACCCTTCCCTTCTGCATGTCGGTTCCCTTAAAGTCTTTTGATTTTTATAAAGAGCTTTGGGTTATCGCAATGTGATTTTCCCTTACAAAGAACAAAATCACAGTTCAGCTATGAATTGAGTCTTTCCAGATTGGGATGCTTAGGTATAACAAACCTGGGATTCAACCATTTCTTCTTTTCTTTTCTTTTCTTTCCCTAGAATTATATATTTTGATTTTATCATGGCTTCTCCATGTAATTACTAGTTATTTAAATTTTAGATAGTCTCATTACATACATGAAGAAACTCTAGATACAGTACACAATAGATATGTGCCTTGCTAGAAGTTTTATGGAGGCTACTCTAGCAGTGAATTTGCTGTTTTCCCATTCGCAGAAATCATATAGTGAATAAATTAAGAAGGTTCTTATAGGCTTTTCAGCATTAGGATGAATTTGTTAATGTTATTTTCATTCTTAGGTCCATTTTTGTTTCAATATACCTCACAGATTTCATTTATTGAGCCACATCAGTCACATAATGTTTTTCTATTATTGCTAGTGGTTAAAGACTGAAAAACTAAAAGGTCATAGAGATCAAGACCTTCAGCCAGTATTCCTGGGTTCCTGTCACTTCCAAAGAAGACAGATAAGAAGCAGTGAGGAACTGGGGGAAGCTAATTGCAGGGCAAAAGTATATAGTAACTGTGACAAGAGGTATCTCTAGGGTTTTAAATAGCCTGTTTCCTGGACAGCCATTAATTGGGAGTAGGGTTATTCCTTAGTTAAAACAGAGACTATCAGGAATTCCAGGAATGAATTGAACTTTTCCTGGATCATGGTTTACTCCTCTTTGCTGTTCTTATTTTGGGGTTGGGTGTGAGAAGGCATATATATAGTGCATGGTATGAATAGTCAGTCTGGTCAGGCAAATAATATGCAGATGCCACTGTAATGAAGTAATGCATAGCCATGTTGGCCACCACTGGTTTGTGGTGATTTTTAAGTCTTTAATTCTTTCAGGGTCACATGCTATTGTGTCTGAGGTTGTACCAGCCAATAGCCACAATGAGATTTCCTTCTTTTTGCCCTGCATTTATTTAGTGTACTTTCCAATTGCTTTGTAAGCACAACTGATTCAGCAACTTAAAGTAACAGCCAAGTAACAACTCAAAGTCTATAGGTCAAAACCCAGGTTACACATGAATATGTTAATGCTATAGGTCCATGTATAGCGAAAACCAAACTGTTGGAAGGATGCATTCTTATTAAACCTTGGCGTGTTCTTCCAGCTTTACTCAAGTTTTGATAGAATTTGATAGTCCTTAAACATAAGGTGCCTTCTCTTTCTGATTTTAGTTGTGTGTTGTCACAATGTCCCTCATACTGCTCTTAGTAAAGTTTCTTTCAGCTTCCAAACTATCAAGAATTTCCAACTCATGTTTCTCACCAATGGTTTGAATATATGCCCATCTAAAATTCATGTTAAACTTTATCTTGAATACAATAGAAGTAAACATGGATTTCAAAAGGTGATTAAACAGTTATCAGAACTAAACCTGGCAGAAATCTGATTTTGGATGGCTCAGCCTCTCGAATTATAAGAAAAAAAAATATGTGTGTGTGTGTGTGTGTGTGTGTGTGTGTGTGTCTTTTGGAGACAGGGTGTCCCTGTAGCCCATCTGTCCTGGAACTCACTCTGTAGACCAGGCTGGCCTTGAACTCACAAAGATCTGCCTGCCTCTGCCTCCTAAGATTAAAGGCATGCACCACCAAACCCAGCAAGAAAATAAAATATTTCAAATTAGGTATTTTTATAGCAGCATACTCAATCAAGATACAATTTTATGCTTTGAATATTTCAAGGAACAGATAGATCTCTTTCAAGGGCTAGCTCACTGAAGTAGGCCAGGCTCACCCAGTAGATCATATTGTAAAAATAAATTTCTTTGTGGCTTTAATTACATATGAAATATTTACACATAGCACAATTTTCAGAAATGGAAGAAAAATAGAAATTTAATATAGAAAGCAGATATCTGGGGTGATATATTGAAATCGTGTCTTATACAGAAGATAAAACATCTTTCCTTTTCAAACATCCTAATTCTGCTTTCAAGGAACAAAACCCATGTGAATTCAGTGAAATTATGCAACCTGATTGGAATGTGCTCTAGACTGTCATGAAGAAATATGAGCTTCAATTAACAGCTTTAGTATGAATTTGATGCCAGGAGAGTGGGCGGATTCTGTGTATCAAGATGGACACCTAAGTGAAACAAAATGAAATATATATTTATATTTGTTTTTCTCTCAGTGACCATTTAGTCAAAGTTAAAAATAAGTTATTTTGGTTAATAAACATTGTTATTGAATAAGAATTTCATCCATGACACCAAGTGGTTTTATTTCTCCAAAATTCTCATAAAATTATAATTAGTTATACAGAGAAGGGCTTCTGTAAGAAGCCAGTGAAGAATGACCAGTTAGACCCATTATACACAGAACTTGGGACAAGTTGAGTTTCAAAAAGTCCACAGTATATCATTATATCTAATTAAACAATGTAGTAGGCCATACATTTTGACAAATATTAAGAACATATACAGGTATTGAAATCTATGAATTACTTAAGGGAGACCTGCAAAGTCATATTACATGGGATATTTTTCTTTGTAACTAGAAGAGAAAGAAATTAGAATTACTCAAACATTTGAATAAAATTTTAGGCAAAGATCTTATTTTAGACATTATTCTTTCTCTTAAAGAACTCTAATATTGAGTAATTCTTTGTTCTTAGTGTTATTGTAATTATTATTGCCCTATATGTTGCTGAATTTTATTACTTTAATAAAACCATTGAAAATCATGTGATCCTTAATTGTCTTCCATTGTATTATACATTTATACCACTCCTAAGAAGGAGTCTTAGAGAAAATTGGTTCCCAAATTATAGAATCGCTGCTCTAACACATGATTTCTGTCCTAAAAGTTCCTTTTACTAAGTGAGCACCTCACTAACGTTTGTGAAAGTAAGCTGGTATTCTTCAAAGGATATCTGAACACAGATCTATCAAAATCAGCTGAAGGTCTGGGGTCACTCACAGAATGGCAATAAAAAGCAGCCAAATTTGAATTTTCTTACCTAGGCACAGAATCAAGCCTTAATTGCATATAGAGGCTGTATTGTTTGGGTTTTTTAATTGATGTTCTACATATTTCATACATCATTGCTCAGTTCAATTTAGGCACATTCCCATTTCCATGTCCCCAACCACACCCCTTTCCTGCATTCTGCCATACGTGTCTTGATCTTTCAGTCTTTTTTTCCACATTTCCACTTTTAATTTTATACTATTTCAAAATATGCATACATATCCTCCACCCATATACCATATACTGGGTCAGGTGGTAAGTTCATTTTCAGTCTTTTAAGAGTTCTCCATACTGCTTTCCGTAGGGGATGCACAAGTTTGCATTCCCACTAGCAGTGGATGAGTGTTCCCCTTTCTCCACAACCTCTCCAGCATTTGGTGTCATTTGTTTTCCTAATTTTGGCCATTCTTACCAGGGTAAGGTGAAATCTTAAGCTGGTTTTAATTTGCATCTCCTTGATTATTAGCTACGTTGGACACTTTCTGACATGTTTCTCAGCCATCTTCACTTCCTCATTTGTGAATTCTCTACTCAGCTCTTCTCTGCATCTTTTGATAGTGTCGGTTTTTTTTTTTTTCTGGATCCTTTGGTTTTTGAGTAATTTATATATTGTGGATGTAAATGCTCTATCTGATGTACCACTGGTGAAGATTTCCTACCACTCACTTCCTTGATTGTTTCTTTTGCAGTACAGAAACTTTTGAGTTTAATGAGGTCTGATTTGTCTATTGTTGACCTTGTTTTCAATGCAGCGGCTGTCTGATTTAGAAAGTCTTTTCCTATGCCTATGTCTTATAGGTTGCTGCCAAGATTTTCTTCTATCATTTTCAAGTTTTTGGTTTTACATTGAGGTCTTTGATCCATTTGGAGTTGATTTTTATGCATGGTGAAAGGTAGGGATTCACTTTCATCTTTCTACAAGTGGCAATCCAGTTTGCCAGCACCACTTGCTGAAGATGCTGTCTTTCCTCCATTGGGTCTTAATGGCCCCCTTATCAAATATGAGGTGGCTGAAATTGCATGTCCTCAGGTTTGGAACTTTAATTTTGTTCCATTTATCTACTTGTCTGTTTTCTTTTTGCCAGTACCAGGTTATTTTTATTACAATAGTCCTGTAATATAGTGTGAAATCAGGTATGGTTATTTGCCCCCTGTGTTGCTCTTTTTGCTCACAGTTGCTTTGGCTCTCCAGGGTCCTTTATTTTTCCATATTAATTTAAGTAATATTTTTTTCTAATCTGAGAAGAAATTCATGGGGAGTTTTACTGGGATTGCATTGATTATGCATATTAGTTTGGGTAGGATGGACATTTTCACTATATTAATTTTTCTAATCCATGAGCCTGGGAGTTCATTCCATCTTCTGGTATCTTCTTAATCTCCTTTTTCAGGGATTTAAAATTTTCATTGTAGAGATCGTTTTTGTCTTTGGTTAGACTTCTTCCAAGGTTTTATTTATTTATTTATTTATTTATTTTTTTGAGGCTATTGCTAATGGGATGGTGTCCTTGTATTCCTTCTCCATTTACTTATTGTTAATTTTTGTATCCAGCTACTTTACTAAAACTCTTGATCACTTCTATGAGTTTCATGGGGGAGAATTTTTCTTCCCTTATGTGCACTATCATATTGTATGCAAAAAGGGATAGTTAGACTTCCTCTTTTTCAATTTGTACTTCTTTAATTTCTTTTTCTTTTATTATTGCTGTAGCAAGTGTTTCAAGCCCTATATTAAAGAGGAGTGGAGATAGGGGGCAGCCTTGCTGGGTTTCTGATTTTTAAGAGGAATGCTTCTGATTTTTCCCCATTTAGGATGATGTTGGCTGTGAGTTTCTTGTATATGGCTTTGATTATTTTGAGGAATGTTCCCTCCAGTCTAATTCCATCTAGGACATTAAACATGAAGTAATGCTGGATTTTGCCAAAGGTTTTGTTCTGTGTTGATTGAGATAACCATGTGGTTTTTGTCTTTCAGCCTATTTATGTGTTTTATGATATTTATTATTTTGCATGTGTTGAGCCATCCCTGTATCTCTGGGATAAATCCAACTTGGGCATGGTGAATGATCTTTTTGATGTGTGCCTTATGTGGTTTGCAAGTATTTTGTTGAGAATTTTTGCATCTACATTCATTAATGAAATGGGCCTATAGTTTTCTTTTTTGGTTGTATCTTTGCCTGGTTTGGGAATTAGAGTGATAATGGCTTCAGAGAAAGAATTTGGGAGATTTCCCTCTGTTTATTTTCTTTTGGACAATTTGAGTAATAGTGGTTGTATGTCATCTTTAAAGTTTTTATAGAACTCTGCCATAAATCCATCTGGGCCTGGGCATTTATTAGTTGCGAGTGTTTAAATTGCTATTTTGATTTCCTCATAAGTTTTGGGTCTGTTTAAGCTGTCAATATCTTCTTGAGTAAGCTTTGGAAAATTCCAGGATTTCAGAAATTCATCCATTTCTCTGCAGTTTTCTAATTTAGTATAGTATAGGTTTTTAAAATACTCTCGCTGGGTATGGTGGCACGTGCCTTTAATCCTAGCATTCAGGAGGCAGAGGCAGGCAGATCCTTGTGAGTTCAAGGCCAGCCTGGTCTACAGAGTGAGTTCCAGGACAGCTGGGGCTACAGGGAGACCCTGTCTCGAAAAGACAAAAAAATAGTCTCATATTATTGTCTGAATCTTTTTGATGTCTGTCCTGATGTTTCCCTTTTCATGTTGAATTCCATCAAGTTGGAGCAGCTCTTTCTTTTGGTTAACTGGGCTAGAAGTCTATCTATCTTGAAGTCTAGAAGTCTATCTATCTTTTGAAGAAACAGCTTATGGATTCATAGATTCTTTTTATAATTTTCTTTGTTTCTAATTCATTGATCTCTGCTCTAATTTTTGTTATTTCCTCTTGTGTTTTGGGTTTAGGATTCAGTTGTTGCCTCACAAGTGCTCTCAGCTTCAGTATTAGATCATTTATTTGTTTTTTTTTTTAATGTAGGCACATGGTGCTATTAATTTCCCTCTTAGGACTGCTTTTAAAATATCCCATAGGTTATGTTGTGTTGTATTGTCTTTTTTATTTATTTCCAGGAATACTATTGTTTCTTTCCTTATTTCTTCCTTGACCATTCATTGTTTAAGAGTGCATTGTTTAGTCTCCATATGTTCCTGTAGACAGTAGGGGTTATTCTGTTGTTGATAATGAGTTTTATTACGCTGTGATCTGAAAGAATGCATGGGATTATTTCAATCCTTTTACATTTTTTGAAGTTTTCTTTTTTGTTCCCAGTATGTGGTCAATTTTGGAGAATATTCCATGGGCTGATGAGTAGAAAGTATATTTTCTGGTGTTTGGGTGGAATATTGTGTAGATGACTGTGCAGTCCATGCCTCTCTGTTTATTCTTTGTCCAATTGACCTGTCCAAATGGTTCTGTGGAGTATTGAAGTCTCCTACTATTAATGTGCTTGGATTAATCTGTGTCTTAATTTCCTGCAGAATTGAGATTATAAAGTTCGGTGCACCAGAGTTCAGTGTGTATATATTCATTTTTGGGAAATGTTCATGGTTATTTTTTCCTTTTATAAGGATGTAATGACCCTCTATGTCTCTTCTGATTATATTTACTTTGAAGTCTATTTTGTCTGATATTAGAACAGCAACTCCTGCTTTCCTTTTGGTACCATTTACTTGGAATATTTTTTTCCATCCTTTCAACTTATGCTGATGCCTATCCTTGAGGGTGAGATTTTATTTTTGCAGACAGCATATAAATGGGTTCTGTTTCCTAATCTATTCTCCCAATCTATGTTCTTTGATTGGGGAGTTTAGACCATTAATATTTAAGGTTATTGTTGAAAGATGTGTGTTGCTTCCTTTCACCTTATTCTCTGTTTGCACTCTTGGTTGAAGTTAGTATTTTTTTCAGTTATACTGTTATTAATTATTCTCTCTAGCTGCTTGGGGATAGTTGCTCCTTTCCTCCGACCTTTGAATTGCTTTGAGTATTTTCTGAAGGGTTGGTTTTCTGGACATGTATTATTTCATCTTGTTTATGTCATGACAGATTTTTTTTTTTCTCCTTCAACTATAATTGACATTTTTGGCGGGTACAGTAATCTGAGTTGGCATCTATAGTCATTTAGCACTGGGAATATTTTCGTCCATGTTCTTCTGGCTTTCATTGTCTGCATCAAATAGTCAGCTGCAATTCTGATGTGTTTCCCTTTATATGTAACTTTTTTTTTTCTCTTGTGGCCTTCAGTATTTTGTCTTTCTTTTGGGCATCTAGTGTTTTAATTATGATATGGCATGGGTAATTCCTTTTCTGATTTTGTCTATTTGGTGTTCTATGTACTTCTTGTATTTGTATGGGTTTGTCATTTTTCAGTGTGGGGAAATTTTCTTCTACAATTCTGTTGAAGATCTGATCAATGCTGTTTTCCTGGGATTCTTCTCCTTCCTGTATCCCTATGATGCGGAGGCTTGGTCTTTAATAGTGTCCTACATTTCTCGATTGTTCTACTCTTGTGTGGAGTTTTTTTTTTTTTTTCATAATCTTTACTGGAGCATTCTTGTTCTTCTATCTTACCTTCCTGACTTGATATTCTATTTTCTGCTGCATCTAATCTGTTACTGAGGCTTTCTCCCATCCTTTCCTGCTGATTGGATGTGTGTTCAATTTCCTTTTTCTTTTCATCCTGTGATTTGTTTAGTATTTCTATTTTCTTCTGGAGCTTGTCTTTCTCTCCTTCTAGATCCTTGGTTCTCTGCTCAGTTTCCTGTTTCATTTCAGGCTGGGATCTTTTCAGTGTTTCCACTTCCTTCCAGCATTTGTCCTTCTCTCCCTCTAGTTACTTTGGATTTTCTCATTATTTCCCTTTAGTTCTTTTTCCTTGATTTCTTTGAGTATGTCTATAATTGTTCTTTTAAAATCTATCTCCTGGGTTACCTCCAGAGAGATCTCATTGCTGGAGTCTTCCATAGGACTGGCAAATTTTGGTGGGGATTTACTGTTTGCTTTTCCCATGCTGTTGAGTTTTCCTTGTGCTTTTGGCATGTGGATTTCATTTGCTGATTGAAATCTGGTGCAAAATTGCAATGTTTCTTCTTTGGGTTGAAGGGATGTTCCTCTAGGTTAACTGAGGAGTGGCATGTTTGCTGTCTCTTCTTTTCCCTGGTGACCCCAGTCTCTATAGCTGTTCCCATAATGATGGCCACTCTAGCAGGTTGGGGGGTGGGGGTGGGAGTGGTTTGGCCTGCTGTACACAGTCCCTACCTCAGCTGTAGTTGCAAATGAGTCACACAAAGGTGCCTGAATTTGCCTGCACTTTTATAAGTCCAAGCAGTAAATTGAGCCTCTGCTGGGCCCCATGGGCACAGTCCCTACCTACAGCTGTCACCCAGGAGTCCCTCAGAGGTTTGTGGAGGTGCCCGCACCCTTACAGGTCTAAGCAGGAAGTTGAGCCTCTTGCAGCCTCCTGGGTACAGTCCAGTCCCTGCCACTGGCTGTAGTCCTGGAGTCTTGCAGAGGTACATGGTGGTGCATGAGGTGCCCGCACCCTTACAGGTCAGAGCAGGAAAGATGTCTCTGTTTTTGTACCCATCAGTCTACCTTCTAGAATCTTACATTCTGAAGACAGTGCTGGGCATTCTGAGATCATTTAAGAAAAATACTGAAGGCTATAAAGCATAGTATCTCTTAGAGGTAATTTAGAACTCAGTGCCATCAAAGACATATGATATATAATATAAAATTCAGAGGGCTGGAGATGTGTCTCAGCAGTTGAGAGCACTGGATGCTCTTGCAGAGGACCTAGCTTCAGTTCCAAGCATCCACATGTTCCATAGCTCCAGTTTCTGGGAATCCAAGCCCTTTTCTTACATCCACAGGCACTGCACAACACAAGAACACTTACACACAAGCAGGCAATACATTTATATAGAAAAATAAAAATAATAAAAATAAAATATTTTCAGTTTACATTATGATTCTATTATAATATCAGATTAAATACAATATGTACTCAATTTTCATACATGCCATTTTCTATTTTATTGCATTTAATTAATAGTTAGCCTCCCTGGTCTTTGGTCTCAGTCTCTCAGAGATACTGGCCCTTTAATAAGTACCATTCATCTTGAACACATCTGCCACACTCAGGCTTGTCCATGTCCACCACTCTCAGGCTTGATTTGGTCCTACAGAAGAAAACATTTTATTCTTTGTAAAACCAATTCCATTGTCAATTAACAGCTATTATCGAAACAGTTTCTAACAATTTTAACCTAACTCTTACTCTTGTAACTTATGGTAAGATTTTACTTGATGTCTGAAACCACACATAATTAAATTACTCAAAGGTTTAAAAGTAGCTGCTACAGTACAATTTTATCTGCTTTATTAATAACTCCCAATACAAGTGAAGTTGATCATGGTTATTTTCTTAGTTGTGATAACACATGCATTTTCTTAATTTTTGAGATAATAATGTAGTCAATCTAGCTAGTGTGCTAGGAAATAGACAGATTAAATGAGATGGCCATAAGCAAGGAGATTATAATTATATCATTAACTGCATGAAGTATTCTATAATTATCCCTACTTTGTCCTTACAAAATATTTCCAAAGAAAACAAGAAAGCTAACTCAAGGATGTGAACCAGCAGGTTATACTGCCTTCTGGTTATATAGGAATCTAAAAAGCATTTATACAGACACTGTGTGATTTACAGTATTGCTTACACATTTCTAAATTGAACTTAGTTCATTAAGAAAAAGGAGACTTCTTTCCCCAAGGCCAACTTTTCTGCTTTCATAAAAGATGGTGATTCTATTACTATGTATAATTCTAATTAAACAGTGTATTTCTTCAACTACTCCAGATATTGATTGTAACCACCTTTATAAGAAAAAAAAAACATTTATAGGTAGCATTACTAATACTTGTGATTTTCTTAGAGAGCAAAAGATGTAGCATAACATAATCTGATAGTTCAGATCCTGAAAATAAGGAGTTTTAAGGTTTTATAAAATTTTATGTGTAAAGCAATGATTACAATCACTGAAGTTTCTTCAACTTCATCTGCTCATTAGTATTGGCATTTGATTTCTTTTCTTTTTCT
Organism: Rhizomys pruinosus; assembly: GCA_009823505.1. NCBI lineage: Eukaryota > Metazoa > Chordata > Mammalia > Rodentia > Spalacidae > Rhizomys > Rhizomys pruinosus. The sequence continues at coordinate 815,095 of VZQC01005024.1, forward strand.
TTTTTTTTTTTTGGTCTTTTTGAGACAGGGTCTCCCTGAAGCTCCAGCTGTCCTGGAACTCACTCTGTAGACCAGGCTGGCCTTGAATTCACAAAGATCCACCTGCTTCCTCCTCTTGAGTGCTCGAAATAAAGGTGTGTGTCACCACGCCAGGCATTGATAAGTGATTTGTAAAGACTTGAGTTAGTCCATGTAAAACAGTATTAAGATTGAAATTCAATACATTTTTCTAGAAAAACCAGCATTAGATTTAATCATTCTATTCATTCATTCTTCCTTCCACTTAGTCTATTAATAATAGAAAACTGAGAGAGGTATAAAAAGATCCAAGCTTTGGCTGGGCATGGTGGGACATACCTTTAATCCTAGCACTTGGGAGGCAGAGGCAGGTGGATCTCTGAGTTCAAGGCCAGCCTGTCTACAGAGTGAGCTCAGAACAGCTGGGACTAATAGCCATGTAAAAACATGTTGGCCATGATTTCCATGAAGTTATAAGAAATCTGCACTGATGGGTTGAGAAAATATTTTTCAGAGTCATGTTTGGGATAGTAAGGAACAGAGGAGAGAACACAGAAGGCATAAGATCAAGGCAGGTCATTAGGGAAGTAACAAATCTTAAATGTGAGAAACAACATGAATCTGCTTGGTCTACTCTATTCCCAGGACTTTTAACTATTCACAAAGAGCAGGTGGCAGTACACCAGAGAGAATATAACCTCCAAGGATGTAATATATGTAAATTCTAAAGCTGATATTTTTTATAAAGAATAGTGTGAATCACACTTCTACATGGTTAGTACCCTGACGGGTCATCCATCAGCAAGTAGTTATTTTTAATCTATTCTTAATCACGTGTGTATGTGTGTATGTGTGTGTGTGTGTGTGTGTGTGTGTGTGTGTGTGTGTGTGTATGTATGTATGTATGTTGGAACAAAAATAATTGTAGAAGATGTCATAACTTGTGATGGTCTTTGCCGGCACAGGGGGAGTGGGAGTGGGAGGGTCTAGAAATAATGTATAATGTAAATACAGGACGCGTGTATGATATTGTAAAAATTTAATACGATGAGAAGTGGAAGGTCCTTGCTGTTAAAGACGTACCATATATTAGGCACAGGACTTGGAGCAATATAACTGGAAACAGAAAGCCTCCTCCCTGAAGACTAACTCTCAAAGTATCAGAGGTAACTATGCAAGCTGCTAAGGGAGAAACCTAAACAATGGTCCTATGCAGGTGTGAAGCCTAATAAAGAACAATGACTGGTCCAGAAAACTACCATTACCGGTACTGAACTTTCAATATGGATGAGTAGATTGTATATGCTTATCCTTTTATAATTCGAGTTCCAAAATAATCACAGTGTTCAGAATTTTTAAAATAAAGCATTCAAAGAAAAAAAAAGAAACAGAACTTTAATCCTTAATTTGCAGTAAAAATTTAGCCCATTGTGACCTGGGGGAAGAATTTAAAAAATCAAAAGTAGATTTCATTATAGTCCTTTACAATTATTATTATTCAGACTGAGTGAGAAGCTCCAAAGTTTTGATTCAAAATCAAGAGATAGAAGTAAAACCACACATCTTTTACTGTAATCATAGGAAAATTTTTATTGCTTTTTGCCTGAAACAGAAGAAACTTAGTATGTTGCTTGTGGAGATTTTTTTTCCTATTTTATGCTTCAAGGCTAAAGAAGGAAAAGCAATATAGCTTTATTAGCATTCTTCTATGAGAATCAAAATTAACATCTTAAATCATACACAACACAGGTTTTTCCAGAAACTTACCAATTTCTCAGTTAGGTGCTTGTAGAGGCACTTTTACAATGAGTGGACCCTAAAGAGCCATTTGATTATACTATAAGCGTCTAATTCCATAAAGACTTTATAAATTAAGTGTTGATTATTTGCTTTGCCAAAAATTCTTCCTTTCCCCAAAATTTCACTGGAATTTATTTAGCTGGCTACCTACTCTGGAGTATTTAAATAAGGCAGAGCCCAAGGCTACTGTGGAAATCTTTTTCAGAAGTTTAATCTGTTTCCATTTTAAACTTCCTGTATTAAATATAACCTTCATGGAGATTTCCTATTCACATCCATTATATATTTTAAGTGATCATCTACCCCATGAATTTCATTACCCAGTGGGTCCCAGATAAGATCAGACTAGACAAAATGAAAAATGTCTCTAACCACATTCACAGAACAATAACATAGTCTTCAAGTGTTCAAAACCAACTCTTTATATTTTAAAATATTTTATTAAATGCGTGAGATATCATAAATTGTATTTTGATCATATTCACCTCCTACCATTCCCCTTAATTGACGGTTACTATGTCATGCCACATCGCAGCGATGCTTGAATAATGACAACCTGACTTTTTTTTATTGGTGCTTTGTGCATTTCATACATCATTTCATCATTTTCCAATTCAGATCAGGCATATTTCCCTTTCCCTTCCCCCCTACCCCCACCCCATCCCAGATCATGCATTTTGCCATAACTGTCCTGCATCTTTCTCTCAGTTTTTTTTTTCATTTTTTAGCTATAAGTGATGATCCATGAGTACAAGCATCCTTCATATGAAACAAGTTGCAGGCTGTTGTGCCCAAACCCCCACAGCCCCACCATCCAGCAGGGGTGAGGGGTTGTATGTTCAATCAAGTTGATCAAATGAGTGTCCAGACTACATTGCTGTAGTTTCATCATTCACCCCAATCGCAGCCCTTACATTCTACCATGCCCCCTCTTCCGCAGATTGTTCCCTAGGCTTAGGAAAGGGGCACAGGTGGATGAGAAGCAAAACAGTCCACTCTCTCTGGAGCTGTTGTCTTGGACTCTGGTCAATTCTGGCTGTTTCCTTTCATGGGCTGACAGTTTGTCCAGGAATAACCTTTAGATCCTACTAATGAAGCACAAGCAATTAGATATATAGGTATTTAAACAGCACTAATAGTTATGGTTGGTTACTTTGGTATAGACACAATGTTTGGATGATATGTTAATCCATGAATTACATTTTTTCCTGTTAAATATGACAGGGTCTTACTGTGGCTTATAACATCTCCTAACCTGTAGAGGATGTAAGCTTGTGGCATCAGCCATGGGTTATTCCTCCAAGGAGAGAGCCAATAGCCAATTAGGTTTGGGATATACAGGCATATGGCTGACAACCTGACTTTTAGCATCCGGTTTAGCTAGAAGGAGCAGAATTGTTCTGAGCCCCTGTTTCTTCAGATTACACTTAGAATCAAAATGCTGAACAAGAGTTTCCTGGATATATACTGCTTTTAATAAAACAGTATATATCCCGCATAAAATGTCAGTGTAAAAGTGGAACTGTCTAATCAGAGGATTATGTCCCTACTGACCTCTATTAACCTATTATTGTGCACAAAGAACCACAAAGAATTCTTAATTTAATCTCCATTGTTTTAAACATGAATTAGAAAACCTTTGCTGCTTCCAGTGAATATGAAACACATATCCATAGTTATACCTTGTTTGTGGTCAAGAGCAAGTAAGTGTCATGAGCAATATGTTTAGGTTAATGAAAGCTCCAGGCTCAACGAGCTTGTCAATTTTAATAACAATCTCATGTAAGATTAACCTTTCGATTACAAAGTTAAATAAAAGTCATTTATTCATATTACTTCCATTTGGTAAGTCATTCTTACATTTAACTCTTTCCACATCCACCTCTATCTCCCCATAATAATATGTATGTATGTATGTATGTATGTATGTATGTATGTATGTATGTATCTATCTATCTATCTTCTATCTATCTCTATCTATCTATCTATCTATCTATCTATCTATCTATCTATCTATCATTTATCTACCTACCTACCTATCTATATATAGATAGATATAGATAGGAAGATAATTTAAGAGCCTATGCACTCCAATTTGTGCTGTCCATAGAATTCTGGATGTGGTGCTATCCACTGGAATGTGGCCAACATACTAAATACCATGCTTCTAAAGAAAAATGAAATTTCCTATTCCAGAATCCATTACCTATTCATAGTACTTGAGCTATGGTCAAAGTGCAAAATCCCATACTTCTCCATGCTAAAATTGATTGATCTTCAGAAGTGATTGATTTGTAGGTCTTGTATAAAAAATCACAGTAGCTGTGGGTTCATGAGTGCAGCAGTTCTGTCATGTCCAGAAGTATGGTTTTGCTATATCCATTCCCAGCCTCTGCCACCTTCAATCATCTTTACCCTCTTCTACTTCAACTGTGGTCCTTGAGCCTTAAGAAGACAAGTGATGCAGATTTCTAATTTGTAGGAAAGCATATCACAGTCGCACTCTGCATATAATCGGTTGTGAGTTTCTGCATTAACCATTGTCTCCTCCACAAAGAAACTTCTCTGTTGACATTTGAGAGTTGCACTAATCTATAGGAAGGGATATATGAATTTAGAATGCAGTGTGATACTGTAGCACCAATTCTTTATTTGTTACCAGAATGTAGCAATTTAGTCTTAGCAGTTTATTGTGTTCCTTGTCTTGACAGCAAAAGAAGAAATTAAGTCAAAGATAAGGAAGCTTCCAGTGTATAATTCATCTCATCATAAAGAGATGCTGAAGGAACTATTTTAGGAAAAAGCAAAACATGGAAAAGAAAAAAATCAAAGCCATCAGGGACACTGAGATAAGGGGATTATCCAGAGTGTGAGAACATTGTTAAATATAAATACAAGGAGTTAGTGGCTGAAGAGACCTAGAGGATAGTGAACCGGATGAATTGTGGAGGTAAAATAGTTCACAACATGAAAAAGCTTTTGAACATGGTGCCAAAGAGACTGATGTTCATGCACAACAAGCAGGAACTATTAAGTATTTTCAATATTTGAGTACTATAACAATATTTATTTTTTTCTCTGACTAACACAAGTGCATGGAGATTGAATCTGAGAAATATACAGAATGTTTTAAAATATCTGAATAAAATGAGGATATGAGCAATACTACAATCTTGGGGCAAGAAATCAGGGGGCAAATTAAGATGCATGAAAAAAGTGCAGAATCTCCCAAACACATAAATGTAGAATGTAAAAGATGTGGACACTGATCCCCTGAGGCCCTCTGATCCCGACGGCCCTAGCATCTAACCCAAGTTGAACTGGACATTCTACAAATTGGAGAACAGAAATTATGAAAATTTATTTTTTCTTTATCAAGATTTGTTGCATTTGGGATTCATTGTTTTCAACTTTATTCAGAGTAGCAGGAATTATTCAACTTTGCTTATTTCACTAATTGTATGAAAGGTCATTTTGGCTATGTGTTAATATGAAGAACAATTCATTATCTACAAGAAATTTTAGCTGTTAGTTTCTTACTGACTTAAATTTCTTTGTAATTTTTCCCATGAGGAAATAAGTTCCATGTTATAAAAGACAATCACCTGTTTATATTTATTTGATTAGAATTTAGTGTTGGAAAAGTCTTCTTATTATCATGGTAGAATTTCATTTGTATGTGATGTCACATGTTATTATTTTTCCTGCTTCATTATAAAAAAAATCTTGGATAAACACATCATACAGACACCACTTTGAAATGCAAGGGGCAGATGTTTATGCCAACTAAGTGACTTCAAGATGGAAGATAGTTGGTTATGTATATTTATAATTATTCATAGTTAAGTAAACCATTATTCACATATGACTGTAGTTCTTGGTCTCATAAGTGCTAGGGAGCTGCTGGCCTCTCCCCAGCCACATCAGGCCAGGAAACTGGTTTACACAAACACACAGGGAAGACTCTGTGTCCCCAAGCTGTAAGCCTTTGCAATCACCCAACCAATTTGTGGAAACTACCCGCATGCTTGCACAAGGCAAAACGCTAGCTGAAATATTAATAGTTCCATGATGGATCATGAAATATCTCAGAGATCTCTGGCTGGTAGTAAAGCTCATAGGAATTTTCTTTATTCAAACAAGTTATACAGCTATATAGGGTTAAGTCAGGTAGCCCTCACTTAGAATGGCATCACTTCCCAGTAGTCAATATCAGAGTTCTACCTTACCATGCACCACCTCAGTGGTGGGGCCAGAAAACAGGTGGGAGAAGGAAACAGTTCATGGGAACAGTGTGCCCACCTGCATATGCACAATGCAGCTCAAACTCAGGACTGCAGTCCCACATATGACTAAGTATCCAGCAGTTCAAGAGTATAAATTCCTGAATTTTGTACAAGGAGCAAGAAGGTTTAATAGAATGACTCATATATTTAATCTAATATACCTATTATAAACTCATTCCGTATGTGCAAGTATCTCCCTAGTCCATATTCCACTATTAACATAGGCTATGAGAAAGAAATGTGTTGACATAAATGGAGATAGAATAAAATAAGAAGTAAACAAGAAAGTTGTAAATTCTAGTGAATAATAATGGACAAAGAATATTTTTTCACCATATTAGAATTCATGGTGAACACTACTACTAATCCATATGCAGTTCTTTCTTAACTTCTAGATGATTCTGTACATCAAGAGTGTGTTAAAATAACTGTACATTTATGCCCCAGGAAAATCTTTTGATATTAGAATAGGTGAGACTATTAAGAAGCCTATGTTCTTTCTTTTTTTTAAATAATAATGAAATTTATTTGGAGTTCCTTGAAACAGTTTACCAACAAAATCAATTCTTTTATCATTTGAAATGCTCCTACATGTTCAGTAGCAAACTACGTGGCAACTTTTGGCCAGATTCTTTCTAAATCGTATCAAAGGCTTTCTACTAAAAAAATTTATATTTCTATTGAATTTTGATTTTTTTTCTTTTTTGTGTGCTCTTATTGATGTTTTGTGTATCTCAGACATCGTTTTCAATTCAGTTCAGGCAAATTACCCTTTCCCTTCCCCCCACCCCACCCCAGGTCATGCATTCTGCAATAACTGTCCTGCATCTTTCTCTCGGTCTTTTTTTATGCTTAGGAATTCATATTTTCCTCCATTAATTTTATGTTATTCCAAACTATGGATACATACTCTCCACCCATATACAGTAATTACAGAGTATGAAAGTAAATGGTGGGTGGATTCTAGATCCCAATGAGAAATTCACATTATAACAACATAGTTGCTTTCAGATAAACAGAAATACAAAAATAATTGTTGTTCAGCTTGACTTTCATCTGGGGAATTTGGTGTTAGCATCCACAAATGAGGGAAACCATTCATCATTTGTTTTTCTGGGACTGTGTTACTTCACTCAGCATAATGGCTTTGAGCTCCATCCATTTGCTTACAAAGTTCATAAGGTGATGATAGTAAACACTTCTCCCATATCTGCAACTTCTCTTATTGCCCTATGTCCAAATTTAATGTCCTCTAGTACAATATATTATATATGATGTAATATATACCTATATAATATATTCTATATTTAATGTCTTATAGAGTCAAATTTGTGCTTCCAAATGTGTGTTCATGCTCTGTAACCTGGTTAACATACCAAGAAAGAGTGTCTTCTGCTCCTTCTAGTAGCCATCTGTTGCTAAAATTTCCTTAGATGGGGTTTGTGCTTCCTACCCAGTTCTTCAGGTCCATGCTGAGATTTGTTCTGGTTTGAACTTGCATGGGACTAGTGGTTTCACCATTTCTTTGATTTCATGTATGTAACTGGCAGTCTATGGAAAACTCTACTTTTTGTGATCATCTACTGCCTCTGGCTCTTACCCACTTCCTGTATCTCTTCCCAAAGTGATCCTTGAGGCTTGGAAGAGAGAAGATTGACTTAAGTATCCTTTTTATGGATAGGGATTCTTCATCCTATTGCTCTCTGCACATATGGGTTTCTGTTTTAATAGCCATCTGACCAGGAAATGTCTTTGGTAAGTAGAGAAGTACATTAATCTATGGGTATGACAATAAGTCAATAAGGATCAGTTGAATGCAATAAAAATTAGTATAAATATAGCATTACTTTCTACCCTATCCTGTACTATATGAGTAAATCTTAAAACATAAGTACACAAGACTTAAGTATCCAGAAAATCAAAAACATAAAACCCTGGATTTTAATGGGTATTGCATTGAACTTGTAGAGTGCTTTTCATAGGATGGCCATTTTCACTATATTAAGCCTACTGATCCATGACTATGGGAGGTCTTTCCATCTTCTAGTAGCTTTTTCAAATTTTCTTTCAACTTCTTATGATTCTTATTGTACAGGTCTTTCACTGCCACTGTTAGATATTTTCAAATGTATTTTATGGACTGTGAGGCTATCACGAATTGGGTTGCTTCCTGAAATTCTTGATATTTTTGTTGGTGGTGTATAGGAAGGTGATTTGGGGGTATTAATTTTACATCCTTCTAGTTTGCTGGATGTTTTTATCATCTATTGGAGATTTCTCATGGAGTACTAATGATCCCTTATGTACAGAATCATATTGTCTGCAAACAATGACACTCTGACTTCTTGGAAAAAAATGTATTCCTCTTATCTCTGTTATCTCCTTCATTTGTCTTATTGTTCTAGTTAAGAGTTCAAGTGCTATACTGAACAGGAATAGAGAGAGTGGACATCCTTTTCTTGCTTGTGAGTTTAAGGGGACTGTTTCCACTTTTCTCCATTTTAGTAAGATGTTAGCTGTAAGCTTGTGCTATAGTGCCATTATTATATTGATGAATATGCTCTGTTTGCTTAGGTTCACTATGATTTTATCATAAATGGATGTTGAATTTTGGGAAAGTATGTATCTAATGAGATGATCATATGGTTTCTGTCTTGGAGTCTATGTATTTATATATGTTGAGCCATCTTTGCATCACTGGGATTAAACCAAATTGATCATGGTTGAGATGCTGTATTGATAATGTCATTCTCCACTAAACATTTCAACTGATCTGAGAGGATTAGCTGCATTATCTTTTTTGATAATATATTTTAAACATAAATTTTGAAGCCGAGTGAAAAATATAATATCCCCTGTTCCAAAATGATGCTCCTACATTATAAATCACTTTTTCTTCATATAATCATGCTTTCTGGACAAGATGCTTGTGTTTGTGTTTTAATGACATCTTATACAAGAGTTAATAATTTTAAATAATTTATATAAATTTTACTCTTCAACTTCATATTGCACAATGCTCAGTTCAAAGGTACTGAGTCTCATTCATTGTTAGGCTGGTGCTTTCTTGAAAATACACTGATTAAGAGTAGGAGGATGTTATTAAGAAAATAGGAATCAAAAGCTGGCCTCCAGCTATGAGACAGAACATGCTATGTTTGTATTTCTGGGTCTGGATTATCTCACTCAGAATGGTTCTCTCCCATTCAATACATTTACCCGAGAATATCATATTTTTTTATGGACTGTAAGGACAGGTCCAGATAGCAGAGTGCATCTAAATAGTATCAAATTTTATTGCATGAAAATCTCAATGAAAACTTAAAAATATATGAAAAAAGGCACAGAAGTTTCTTCTTCAGAATTAGACATTTTAGTAGAGATTAATATTACACATATGTAATCTGAGTCTAATAGTGAGATTTTTTTAAATTCTGAGACAGATGAATGGAGATGAGACTTTCAGTCAAATAACTACGGCGCTTTCCTACTAAACCTCCCATCAGGAGCTTCATTCACGTGTTTGCTACAAAGTATATTTGCTCTAAGTATATTTCTGAGATACATGCAGCTTATTATAATGCATTAGTGAAGGACTAACTCTTCCCATCATGCACCTGTATACTTGTGCACTGAAAGTTCAGCAAAATGCAAAGCTAGAATAACCTTGCCTTGAATCCTCGTTTTTTCATAATATTATAACACAATTTATAGAAAATTATACACATACAATTTCAGTACAAAAGGAGAAATGTTTAAAAAAGGATAGAACAAAAACTTTGATTGTATAACAAACATAGATAGCCTACACAAAGATTTGTGTCAACTCTAAGGATGTATAACTTTAATAAAATAATTATTATGAATAAATAAAAAAATAGTGCTAATAAATCATTATTCAATAAAAATATTCAATGAGAATATACATTCTATTTTTTGTACATTAAAACTGGACTTCTGTTTTCATTCAAATCCCTGTAATTAAGGCTACTCTCCACTATTTTATGAAATGTTTTGTTTTGTTTCAATTTTATAAATGCTGGTCAGAGGTATAAACACCTCAAGTAGAAATATTGGAGAAATTGTATGCCTCAAACAGTAATTGAATTATCAGTAACTATACCTGAGTGTTGTTTGTTTTCACCTATGAATTCTTGCAAAATTCAGGAAGATTCTTAGTGAAACGTTGGCCATGCTCTTATTGTGGACTAATATCAAATCACTAAGAGTTTGAGTCACAAGAAATAGAAGTCCTTGAATTCTATCAAGTGTATTATATGCTGGCAAAAAAAAAAAAAAAAACCTCTCACAGGGCTGTTTGTAGTATTTGACATTGCCATGTAGGCATGCACTCCTCATAAAGACTAAAGAGGGAACATTTCTGGAAAACTTTCCTAAAACACATGCTTATGTGCACCTTTGCAATAATACAGCTTCAGTCTGACCATTCATTTGCTTTACATCTTAATTTGTCTCTGTTTAAACTCTACTTGGTGGCTGGCAGGGATGCCTTCACATGAGAAACTGTGAGTTGACACACTAAATGAAGCTGGTCATAAACTAAATCCAAGGTCTATAATCTATTCTCTAACCTGAGAATCTGTTGAGAGTAAAGTGGGTTGAATCATCAAGCATAAACATAGTTGGGGCTATGCATAATGAGAGCACAGAATGTAGGTCTTTGTATGACAAAAATCAAGAGTAGCACACCTGCAAACCACATCACAGCTAGATGCAGGAGAAGTGAGTTACTCAGATACATTATGGGATGGGGCTCACAAGAGAGGCCATGCAGACCTCTGAAGCAGTGACCAGCCCCCTAGAACATGCTGTGTATTTGTGAGACTGGTGAGAAAATCTGAAGGCTTGAAGGACAAGGTTGAAGAGGGGCATGTTCTGCACTAGCCAGGAAGTCTGATTGAGATAATTTGACCTACAGTTCTTTCATGTTCACATAAAATGATACAAGCAGCAAAATGAATATATGTATATAAGTAGTCTGTTTTATATTCTTTGTGAAAAAACTGGTCTTAAATATGATATGTTATGTGTTGGTACAAATTTCCATGTATTAATTTGTTTTCCACACTGCAAATTAACATGCTACATTGTTATTCTGAATGGAGTGATATGTAGACTCATTTTTCATATCATTTTGGAAATACTGTTTGTTACAAGCCAATATGTGCAAGAAAAAGTCCTTGTTTCATAGAAAGCTGAAAAGTGAAGATAGTGAGATAATAATGTAGGTCGGTTACATTTTGTAACTGTATTAGAACTACTATTGTCAGTTTAGACACACTTCATAAACTTGTCAAGGAATTATGTGCAAACCAGATGTCTTCAAAGTTGATAGCTATGGACCAATTTTATCTTTGATAAAGACCTGAAAAGATGCTTGCAAGAGAGTGTATTTTGTACCCTAAAGAAGGAAGGAAAGTTTATGGTAAACTGTGGTCTAAGAAAACAGTTGGGTGTTTTAAGTAAAAGGATTTCTTTTAGTTGAAAAAAGAAGGGAGAAAATAAAATTTGCTGTAATTAGAATTACCTGATGTTTTCCAAACTTCCTCTCTCCTTTCCTAAACCTTCCATTGGAAAAGAAATCACGCATTTATGCAATACTGATGTGATGTTAATTCCTCAACAGTGTTGTGCTTCAGCTGCCAATGTTGGATGATGAGCCATTTAGATTCAGTTCTTAAAAGGACAAAGCCAAGCACTTCAACAACTGATCTTTTTGTAACCTGTGTATTGTTTGACATGCTTACATATTTTTTCAAGAACCTCCAGAAGCTCCACGTCACCTGCTCCTCAGATCAGAAGGTGATTGTGGCTTTGGGTGGATATTAATCAGCCACAGCACTGCCTGGTCAGAAAGAGCAAGTGTCCTAGCCTTTTACCTCATGAGACCTTGTGAGTCCATCCAGCGTAGGTCCCAAGGGAACTGAGTATGGGACTGGATTGCCCAGCATGCCTCAGGTGAGATTACAAATGCAATGTTCCATCTGTGTCTGGAAGCTTCTCTTGTGGGGAGTAGACTGGGATCAGTAAGTCAGAAAGGGAGGGCAAGGAAGTGGTGGGAGATGGTGGCCCCTAAGAAATTAGCCATTGAGATTTCAAGAGCAGGAACTAGAGGGCAGCTAGAGGGTTGGGTACAGGTAGCCCACCTGGGTCTCATCCATGTGGGGTGACTAGAGAGTCACAAGAGGGGAGCTGCCTGGGATCTGGCTAGTCCTCTCTACCCCAAGAAAGCAAATGGTTAGTCAAATGAGCTTTTATATTGGTAACCCGCCCCCTACATTCTTTAACATAAAGAGAAAATAACGTGATTATATGTGGGTGTAAAATCTATGGGTGAGTGTTTTATTCATGATTCAAAGGGTACTATTACCAGGCCCCATCTTTGCACCTATAAAGATGGGAAAGGACACATAGTGGTGAATGTGGTTTCCATTTTGAGCAACACAAATATGATCTAGGTGTTCTGATAGAAGGAGGAATCTATATATGTTGAAGCATCACTTTAGTCTTTTAACTTAAGGATAAGCTGAGACGGATACTGCAAGAATCCAGTAATATCTTTAATGAGGCAAAAAGCTATTGCTTTTTGAAACACTAGGGGTGGAAGGTGAGTCAAAGGAATTTTTTTTTATATTTTGTAATTTTTTTTTTCTAAATTTGGACCTGGTCCAAAGTAGTATAATTATACAAGCAATGTTTGCCAAAAACTAATCATGAACAAAAATGGAAAAGACAAGTTGTTCAAAGGGAAGAATAAAGCCATATGGTGTGGAAAAAGTCAGTAAAATGTTCAATTGAGATGAAAAAAATGACTAATTTTAGAATGTTTTCAGGTAATTGCTGGAAGGTTTTTCCACAAGACTGTGTACCTAACAGCAAGCTTTGTTGAATTAAGCTTCTATTTTGATTAGATTTTTACTCAGCCACAGCTAACAAAAGAGCTTCTCTCCTTACATTATAGCAGATTTTTTTTCCCTAATACCTAGGTTGGACAGAATCTTATATATGTGAATAGTCACTGCAAATACCTTAGGTTATTTTATATTCTATCAAGTATTTACAAAGTATCAAGAGTTTGGAAATCTCATGGTTTTTTTTATCTTGATGCAATATATATTCTGCTTCCAAAATGATTCTTGAACGTGATGCTTACGGCTATACTGTACATATACCAAATATTTAGTTATATTATTGTATAACTTTGGAAAAGATACCACTTCAGTTCTTGTGCTTTTATTTCCAAGACAGACATGTAGGGAAAAGTTTAAAATATGGTGTCGTTTAAAAATCAGTAAAAATTATAGACCTTGAATATTTTATCTGAGGTAAAGTTGGGAGAAGAAAACAGTAGATGGTTGAGGTCTATTTCTTGAAGAGAAAAAAAGTTTAAAAATGGATGTAATAACCATTCCTGCTCTTTTCTGTATTTTAGATATCTCATCTGCACTATTTAACTTTAGTTAAGTGTATTAATACATAAACTTGCTTTTATTCCAATGAGAAGAGAAGAATCAAGAAATGGAAGAAGAGTTGCAGTTTCCTGTCTACAAAGAATCCTAGGTGTCACTCCTAAAACCATGAATTTCTAGCTTCAGGTTAAGATTTGTTTTCTACAATGTTAACTCAGGTTATATTTTTTTACGTAATTGCATATCAGGAGTCATACATTATAAACCTCTTATTATCTGCTTTTTCTATTTGTCCTGATTATTTTAAAACTAATACATGAGGTTGTATATATTGATCATTTATTCAATTTATTGATGAATATTTCATTCTTTAGTATATATGCAGATCTTCTTTTCAGATTTATGATATTAAAAAGGCCTTCATGAAAAAAAGTATGGAAGTTTTTAACTAACATATTCAAATTTTTTTGAGTATACAGGAGTAGAATTGATGGATCATATAGTAGATAGGTATTTACAATTTTTAAAATTAAATTTTTTGCAGTGATATTCATGGCTGTAGTATTTAAGATGTCCATTTCCTGGACAACACCAAACATATGTGCTCATGAATATCACTATATGGACAAAATTTAAAAATGAATTTCTCAAAAGATATCCATTTTCTCTTTACGTTTCACATTAGTAGGCACAGTCACTTTTTCAGTTTAAATATTACTCTATTCATATATAGTGACATTTAATCGTGGTTTTAAAAAAGTCATATTGATGAATAGTGATACTATTTTCCTATGCTGAGCCATCCATATAAATTCTTTAGTGAACTGTCCTAACACTTGCAAATTTTTATTGAATTGGTGATTTTCTTATCAAATTTAGAGTCCTTTATATTTACTGATGCATATCTTGTCTGATACAAGGAAATGTACATCATTCACTCCATGGCTTATGTTTGCATTTTCTTAACATTTCTCAACATAAAAACTTCAAAGAAGTTTTGGATTTGGATATTGTCTACTTCATGCTTTAATTTTTTATTTTATTTTTTTTTATTATTTATTTATTTATTTTTGTATGTGTATGAATGTACTGTCTGCATGCAGGTCTGTGCACCCGTGTCGTGCAATGCCGCGGAGGTCAGAAGAGGGTCTCGGATTCCCCTGGAACTGGAGTTCTCCTGGAATTGGAGTTACAGACGGTTCTCAGCCGCCATGTGGGTGCTGGGGATCGAACCCGGGTCCTCTGCAAGAGCGTCGGTGCTCCTAACCGCTAGGCTATCTCTCCAGCCCTACTTCATGCTTTTATATGGAGTGTTTTAGGGAAGCTACCTAAGGAAATTTTGAAAAGTCATATTTGACAATGATGTATGCAATGATTTCTTACAAAATGTATAATTTAGGATTAGTATTTGGGGATATAAGTCTTACATGAAGGATGCTTGTACTCACAGATTATCACTTATTGTTAAAAAAATGAAAACAAAACAAAACAAAGAAGGATGCAGAAAAGTTATGGCAGAATGCATGAACTGGGATGGGTAGGGGTGGGGTGGGGGGAAGGGAAGGGGATATATGCCTGAACTGAATTGGAAAGTGATGTATGAAATACACAAAGCATCAATAAAAAAAAAAGAACAACAACAAAAAAATAAAGATAAAATATCATCTTGCATAGGCATACCAATTTGTTATAATGACCTATTTTTGTAGATTATCCTTTCTCCACAGATTTATTGCAAATCTTTTTAAAACACTTTGCTATATACCTGTCTCAATTTCTGATTTTTCTTGTTCTTTTAAAAAATATATATATAATATTATTGGTTCTCTGAGAATTTCATAGACTGTGTGAGGCTCCTATCCAGACAGTCTCCTATCTTTACCCACATCTTACTACCCTGCCCTGATATCATGTCCTTTATTATAATTCTTTATAGGCCTGTACAGTATAATTTGTTTTTCCCTAATGCTTTTAAGTGTGGGTCATACCCTGGAGCCTGGGCCTTATCATACCCTGGAAGAAAACTGACTTTGTCTCTACCAGGAGCTATCATTTTTCAATAGTTCTAGGCCAGGAGCTTATTACTCACCTCCTCTATTCTTACTGAGTTTTTGTTTGGCTTGAGCTTGCACAGATCTTATACATGTTGTCACAAGTGCTGTGTGTTCATGTGTGCAACTGCAACAATTTCTTCTTATTCAATCACCACTTCTAGCTCTTAGAATCTTTGTGTCCACCAATCTGCAATGATTCCTTTGTTCTGGAAGGAGAGGTTGTGATGTAGGTCTCACATTAAAAGGTGAGCACTCCATATTCCCTTATTCTCTGTAAATTTACCACTTGTTGGACTTTATATTAATTTCCATCTGCTGCATGCAGAAGGTTCTTTGGTGAGAGATGAGAGATGCACTAATCTATGGATATAACAGTAAGCCATTAGTGTCAGTTTACTACTATGTTTATTTTATTTTATTTTTTAAATTTTATTCATTATTTTATGTGTATGAGTGTACTGTCTGCATGTAAGTAGGTGCACTTTTGTCGTGCATTGCTGCGGAGGTCAGCAGAGGGTATCGGATTCCCCTGAAACTGGAGTTAAAGATGGTTCTCATCTGCCATGTGGGTGCTGGGAATTGAACCAGGGTCCTCTGCAAGATCAGTTGGTGCTTTTAACTGCTGAGCCATCTTTCCAGCCCCACTATGTCCATTTTAGCAGAATAGTAGTAATAGGCTCCTTCCTGTGGCCTGTGACTTGTCTAGCCACAGGTTCTTGTGAAGCAGACCATAAAACCATGTTGGTTACTCCTATAACTTTCATGCAACTACTGAGACTGCAGGCAGGCTGGTCCCTATGGTATTCCATAGAGTTAAGATTTGGGTAAGATCAATGACTACTTTTCTCTTTTGGTAGCATGTTTTACGCCTTCTGGCACTATGATAGCTAACCAATACAGACGAAGCATTAAGGCTAGTCCCAGCTTGATATATACCATGCTTCCCTTAAGAACAATTGTTTTTTACTTTAGGGTATCATATGTAGTATTTAAAAATTATTTTTTTAATTAGTTGATATATAGGATCAAATATCAATTCATGTCCATAATTAATCTTGCCTATTTTCTAAACTCATTTATTATCTTCAGCAACATTTTTAGGTTTAATATTTTCATGGATAACTGATTATCTGCAAATAAATAGACATTTATGTGTTTATCAGTCTAGATGCATTCTGTTTGTGTTGCCAAATTTAAATGTTACCTCCTGTGCAGTGTTCGGTGAAAATACTGAGAGTCTTGACATGTTATTGATCTTAGGAAAAAAAAACACAAAGTTATGTTTTGTGATGCATTTTATTAAGTAAGATGTTGTGCCTAATTTCCTACTGAATAATGATTTCCATTTAATAATACCTTTTTGGTGGAATAATTTTACCTATTTTTAATGATCTTAGGAAAAAAACAAAGTTATTTTTGTGATGCATTTTATTAAGTAAGATATTGTGTCTAGTTTTCTACTGAATAATGATTTCCATTTAATAATACCTTTTGGTGAAATAATCTTACCTATTTCTAGTGTAAAATTTTTAATGAAAAATTCTAAATACTATTTATGTATCTATTGAGATGAGCTTAATTTTCTTTTTTTCTATCTCCTTGAAATTAATTGAGTTGATTACTGAGATTGGCTTTAGAATTTTAAGCCATTCTTGTATTATTAATTAATCTGTCTTGGAAATGAGTTGCTTCCTGTTTTGTTTGCTGATGAATAGATTTTTTTTTGTAGAAACATTGATTACATTTATTCTTAATGACATCATGCATGTCTTAATGCATTCTGATTACTCTCACAGTAGATAGTCTTTTATGGCACTCCCAACCACCTCTGTTCTTCACACTCTCCTACAAGTTACTTCCCCAGATTTTGTTCTGTGACTCACTGAGTACAACCTGGATCTTCTGGGTGGCCATAGGCTTGAAACTATCCATTGGAATATGACAGATACATCAGTGATTAAAAATGGAAGATACTGGTGGCGAATGCCTTTAATCCTAGCACTTGGGAGGCAGAGGCAGGCGGATCTTTGTGAGTTCAAGGCCAGCCTGGTCTACAGAGTAAGTTCCAGGACAGCTGGGACTACAGGGAGACCCTGTCTCGAAAAAACAAAAAAAAAAAAAAAAAAAAAAGGAAGATACTGACTGCCTCTCCCTCAGAATCCATCTGTAACCAATAGTTGAGTAGGTAGGTGTAGGAACCCATGAGCTTTCTGGCTCCATGGCTGTTTACAGGTTCAGTTAGTTTGCTGGCGCAGTGCAAACAGCCTTGATTTCTATGAGGTCACAATTGCAATGGTTTTGTAATGCCACCCACTGTTCTAAGATGTGCCCCTAGACCAAGAGAGGATTATATAAGTATCTTATTTTTCATTGAGCACTAACATATCACTTATTTTCAAGACCTTGAAAAGCCATGAGTCTGTTTTGACCCCCATTTATTGCAAACAAGAAACTTCTCTAAAGCTGAGAGAAGCATTGTATATAGTTATGAGTTTAACTACTTACATGAGAGTTTGGCACCATATCAGTTTAGCTCAACAACAGAAGAAATTGCCTACTAGATCCCAAGATCTCTAAAGCCATGGGCTTTTGACTGGTTATAGTGACAGGAATGTATTACGTCCTACGGAGTGGGACTCAATTTCAGTCAGAAATCCTTCAGTTTTCCCCATAACAGTGGTACTACTATTGCAGTAGTGAACACATACAACTGCTTTGTTAGGTTGTGGTTGTGGTTCACATAATGCACAGTCAGGTCAGATCTTCGATTCCTTTTCTATACCAATGGCCCGGAAATCACCTTCTGGCACTCTGAAAGTTAGCACAGTGAGAAGGCTTCCAGCAATAACTCGAAGTGGTGAGCAACCATGGGGAAAGCTGAGAGCTTGTAGAGTTTCAGAGCCTCTGGGCTCAGAAATAACATTTTGTACTTATGCTACAGTATAGATTGATTTAATCACTCTATGCTTTGGGTTTAGGGCATTATTAACCGTATTCTTTCTTTTAAGTTTTGAAAATTTTCATTAATATTTAGTAATATTCATGTGTTTAATATTTTTCTGTAAAAATATTTTATTTATAAAATCAAATTTCACATAGATATGCATCAATTGAAAGGTTTTTCTTCTACTTTTAGTAATTGTTAAGTACTTTTAATAATTTTTAAATGTTATTTAATTTTTGAGGATTTCATATGTAAGTATTGCATTTGCATTATTTTCATCTCTCCCATTCCCTTGTCAACTCCTTCATATTACATATAAATACACACATTAACTTATAAATATAAAAATGCATATGCACATACATAATATATAATATGTTATATATATACATATTATATATATACATATTTATATATTTTTTTGTTTTGTTTTTTGGTCTTTTCGAGACAGGGTTTCCCTGTAGCCATCTATATCTATATCTATATCTATATCTATATCTATATCTATATCTATATCTATATCTATATCTATATCTATATCTATATCTAAATCTATCTATATATCTAATTCTATATCTATATATATATATGGATATATAAACTGGGTCTATTTACTGGTGTTCATAACTACCTGTGTTGGGGTATCTATCATAATGTGGATAACTAGAAGGAGCTAGTCATTGTAGAAAACTGATTCTTCCCTCCATCAGCATCGACTAATTGTTCACAGCTCTTCATCTTGATTTGTCACCCCATGAAAATCCTCCCTATCCACCTTGATATGTCAACCATTTTCTTAGCACCTAGTATTTTGGGGGGAAATTTTGCAAGTTTCATATAAAACATTTTGATTATATTTATTCCTCCTCCTCCCCTCCATTTACCTTCTTATACACCCCACCAGTCTTAATATATTCTGTCATGTACATTAAGGTTTATGGAGTAAACATTATGTCACGAAATGTCTTTTAGTGTCAGCCTATCTATTGCACCCTGGTTAACTTATCTATCATCACACCCTTAGAGAAAACTAACTCTTGCTCTCTCAGAAGTTATAAGTTTTCAAAAGTTATCCAGCTAAATGTGGGACTTCAAACCCACTCCCCTACTTCTATGGTGAGATTTTATCTGGTGTGAGTTTCCTTTGATCTTTTACATGATATTACCATTGGTCTAAGTCATGATTTCCCACCGGTTGAGCATATATTGAATCCAATTTGGTTTGCTTTGAGTTGTCCCAGGATCTCCCTCTTTTGAACTTCTTCCCAATTACCCCTTCTCAATGTTCTGATTGTTGTGTATATGCACATACAAATATTCTGAGCTATATCTACAGATGAGAGAACATACGGAACTTGTTTTTGAGTCCATTACTTCACTTAGTATAACAGTCTGTTCATTCTGTTCATTTATCTGCAAATTTTCTGGTCTCATTTTTCCTTACCACCTAGTAGAACCCATTGTGTAAATGTACCAGTTTCAGTATCCATTCAACAGGTCAGGGTCATTTTCATTGTTTCTAATTCCTGGCTATGGTAAATAGAATGCCAACAAACATGGCTGAGCAATATGTTGGGTAATTTTGAAGAAGCAGTATAATTTGATTATGTGGTAGATATGTTTCTTTCTTATTTTAAAAGAACCCTCTGCACAGTTTGGCTCCATGGTTGTACCAGTCCTCTATACAGTGGCCCTGAGCCTTAAGTCTTTTCATTCTGGTTGGTAGTAAATGACAGTTTTTGTTCAATCTAGTCTCCCTGCAAAGCATTATTCCTGAACATAAATATGGGTGGTCCTTCCTTGGCTTAGATCAACTGCAGACTTACAGAATAGTTTCCTCTCCTGTGGTTCTATTTTTGATTTCTTTAAACTCTCTTTGCCTTTTCCACTGCAGAGTCTGTGTTCCTCCCCTTAGCTTAGATACCCTACTGCACTGTTCTTAAGTGCTCCCTCTCATTCTGGGAGATGGCCATCTTTTTTAGGAGGCAGAGAACTTCAGCGCTTACAGTTTTAGCTCCCAGACTGTCACATCATTGAACCTGATCACTTTAGTTCTTGAGTACTGAAACTCTTCGTTCAAATAATTTGCTTAATTAAACTTTCTTATTATTTCAGGAAGAAAGTTGAATCTAGTTTTGATTACTTCATATTTCTAGAAGCAAACATCTTTGCCATAATCTTTGTTATATTTTAATCGTATATAATATTAATTGGGGGTTGTGGATCGTGGCTTTAAGGTGTTCTTCCTTGGACCTCTAGTGACTGCAGATTCCCTGGATTGCTCAGGCCCACAGGACAGCAAGCCAGGTACTACTGGTGGGTGGGGGGAAGAGGAGGGAGAAGGTACTGGGAAGCCTGGAGAGAAGTGGAAGGATGAACCCAAGAAGGAGCTGGGAGAAATTTCACGGCGGCGGGGGGGTGGGGGGGGGGCACGGACTTGGTTTATTGGCTACAAGTGAAGGGTTTTATACTAAAGCTACCTTGCTCTGGGCAGGGAATGGGGGTCAGAGGGTATGAATGATGCTAGGGGAGGTGCAACCCAACATGGCTCCTACTGGGGGCAAGAAACTCCCAGGTGTGCTTTTGGTAAATAGAAAGTGTGACATCTAATCTGCCCAGTACATAAAAAGGGGGCCCTCAGGATATGGGGGCCTCAGCAAATGGAAACCGCCCATCCAAGCTCCTCAAAGAAGCTTGCAGGATGGTGGGCACAGGACCCCACTGTGCTGGAGCTAAACAGAATCCCACCTGGACAGAGGATAGTGCTCAGTGATACAGTGATGGCATAGCATATAAAGTCCTGATTTTAGTGCTATAAAATAATAATAATAACAGTAATAATGACAATAACAATATAAATACATGTGTTACCTAAAAACTCTGGAAAGAGCATTTTAAGAACTTGAGAGAAAATGAGCAGCATTGGTTAATGAGTAAAATGAAGGGCACCAGACTCATTCAAGGTCTGCACTGGAGCTTCTTTCCAACCTGCCTTCACTGCTCACCCGAAGTGCTCTATCTCCTTCCTTGAAAGTAGGTATTGATTGCTTTAGTGTTTTCCAAATAGAAATTAGGTCATATAACTTCCAAGACTTAACAAATTTCAATCTTTCTCATTACACTTTAATAAGGACCAAAACAATATAGATAGCATAGTCAGTTTCTTACCCACTTCCTCATGAAAATGCTGAGTTTAGGGGTTCTTGTTTTTGTTTTTTTCTTTTTGGCTTGGGCCTATATAGGACATGAGTATGCAGTCACCATTGCTATGGGCTCAGTTGAGTACCTGAAAAGCTACTTGGAAAACTGTTTTGTTGTGGTCATCTACCACTTTGGTTATTATTATCTTTCTGCCCATTCTTCCTCAATAATCTCTGAACCTTGGGAGTAGAAATTTGATTTAGATGTTCTATTCAAGGAAAAGAACTCTGAGTACTCTTATTTTCTGCATGCTGGGCATTTGTAGTTCTCTGTGATAATCTCCATGTGCTGCATGAAGAAGCTTCTTTGTTGAGGTCTAAGAGAGTTTTGTTCCATAGATATAAAACAGCAAGTCAATAGGAGTCCCTTTAAATGTACAAACAATAGTATTAGGCTCCCCTCTATGGCCTGTGACCTGTCTAGCCTCAGAATTCCAAGCCTGATATCAATGTCATATATGGGGTCCATCTTAAGAAGCAGACATTAATCAAACTAGCAAGTGGTTGGTTATCTCCATAATATTCATTCCACTATTGTACCTGTGAACATATCTTGCCAAGCAGGTTGTTTTAGCTCACAGGATTCATACATAAGTGGAGTTTAATATTAATTTTATCTTCAGGTAACATGCATAGTACCTTCCTGCACTATGACAACAAATAGTAGAAATGAGACTTTGAAGTAACCACCCACTGGATTAAAGGATGTTTATTTTGCAGTTCATTTATGTAGTATATTTAGCAATATGGCATCACCATCAAGATCTGGTGGGTAAATGAGAGCAGAGTCAATGGACAGTAGTGTATGGGAACCTTGGTCAACATTGTAAAAGGAGGGAGTCCATTTCTGGCCTGAGGATTTTTCTTTTGCTAACCTCTGATATCTAGTAGGAGCAAAGAACTCATGTTAGAAAGGTCACACACTTTAATCTTTTTTATAATGTACATGTCTATATTTTAAGAACCTTCAATAGTGGTAAGTTTCCATACAGCTTTCTCCTTTTTGTTTTTCCTCTTTTAGTTGTTTATTTTTTAAGGGATTTTACAATATAATAAGACAGTTGTTTTCAGATAACATTAATGTTATTCAGTTTGCTGTACAATTAGATAATTGGTGCATTTTTTTTGAAGTGAGCCAAATTATTAAGCATAAGCAATGAATGTAACATTCATGTAAAACCAATTTGCAAGTATCTATGTCCAAATTTTGAACAACCCAAGGTTCCCATAGTCCAGTTGGAGATGCTTGTATGCAGAGGTATGTTGATCAATTAGGAGTCCGGTCTATATTGCTGTAATCTCATGATTTACCCCTATCTCTCTGCAGCCTTTATATTCTACCACACCTCCTCTTCTGCAATTTGTTCCCTAGGCTTTGAGAAAGGGGCACAAGTGGGTGAGAAAAAAACAGTCTATTTTCTCTGGAGATGTCATTTTGGACTCCAGTCTGTTCAGGTTGTATTTCCCTTCATGGGTTGACAGCTTATCCAGTGATACCTTTTTAGTCGTACTAACAAAGCACAAGCAATTAGATGTACAGGCATTTAAGCAGTACTAATTATTATGTCAAGCTAAACTGTGAGCATAGACACAGATGCTTGGATGGTATGCTAATCCACAAACTGTGGTTTCTCTATAAAGGGTGACAAGTTCTTATTGTGGCTTATAACATCTCCTAACTCCTAGAGGACATAAACTTGTGGCATCCACTGTGAGTTATTCCTCCAAGGAGAGAGCTAATAGTCAATTAGATATGGGATATATATAGAATTATATATAGACACATGGCTGCCACTGTTGCACAGTATCTCCAGGAAGTTGAGATGTAGCTGATACTGATGGATGAGTCTTGCTTGTCTCTAGGAGACCAATATTTTGCTGTATTGTTTTAGTGGCCTTTGGTAGATGTTGGCTAGGGGATTCAACCCTCCCCCCAAAATTATAAAGGCCTTTTGCCTATAAGTGAGTTATATGCAAGGAGAAAGGCAGTAAGTCCCTGTTGTTGAAGACCTGGTGTGAGCATGAAAAAATGTTGTGAGATGTCACCAGCTTTCTCCTTTTTAATAAAATAATTTTATTCATGTTTTGTGTATTTCATACATCATATTGCAGTTGAATTTATACACATTCCCCTCTCCTTGCCCCCACCCCACCACTGTTCATGTATTCTGCCATACATGTCTTACATCTTTCTCTTAGTATTTCCAAAGTTTTTTCTCTGCAAAGGCTTGTCGTTTTCAGCAGAATTTAACTTTATCAGTCAGTTCTTTGACCCAGTCCTTATGCTGTTGTTTACTACCCTTTGCATTGCTCTAAAATATGCCTATATAACCATCACATATGAATGAAAATTATGACCTCCAAGAATAAACTGTATGTTAATTCCAAGATATGTTTAGGCATACACATTTTTCTTTTTTATTTTATATTACTCTAAAATATGAATACATAACTTCCACCCATATATGGTAATTACAATGTCTGAAAATAAGTGACAGGTCAATTCTAGAGCCTATTAAGTGATTCACATTATAACAGCACAGTTGCTTTCAGATAAAAATAAATATAACAATAACATTGTTCAGCTTGCCTTTCAGGAGATTTGGTGTTAGCATCCACAAATGAGGGAAACCATTCACCAATTGTTTTCCTGGTGCTGTGTTACTTCACTTAGCATAATGACTTCCACTTCCATCCATTTACCTGGAAGGTTCATGATGTCCTCGTTCTTTACTGCTGCATAGAAATCCATTGTGTAGATGTCCCACATTTTTGTCATCCGCTCCTTTGTTGAGGGACATTTGGGATCATTCCAGATTTTCATTATTGTAAAGAGAGCTGAAATAAACCTAGATGTGCATGCATTTTTGTGGTAGGATGAGTGTTGAGGGTATATAAGGAGGAGTGCTATGGGTAGGTCAGGTGGTAGGCTCATTTTGAGTCCCAGGTCAGGGAAGAAATAATGAACTAAATAAAAGTATTCATGGAATTAATGAGAAAGACAATATAACACAATAAAAACTGTGGGATACTTTATTTATTTATTTATTTATTTTATTTTGGGGGGTCTTTTTAAGACAGGGTCTCCCTATAGCCCCAGATGACCTGAAACTTTACAAAGTAGTCCTAAGAGGGAAATATATAGCCCTAAGTGCCCACATTAAAAAAAAAAGAAAAGAGATAAATGATCTAACACAACAGCTAAAAATACTTGAGAGACAACAATAAATGAACCCTAAACCCAACAGACAGGAAGAAATAATAGAAATCAGAGCAGAAATCAAAGAAATAGAAACAAAACAGAACAAAAAGTCAATGAATCCAAAAGCTGGTTCTTTGAAAAGATAAAAAAAAAAAAAATAGACGGACCTCTATCCNCAGAGGCAGGCGGATCTTTGTGAGTCAGGCAAGCCTGGTCTCTACGAGTGAGTTCCGGACCAGCTGGGACTACAGGCGAACCTGTCTCTGAAAAGACAAAAAAAAAAAACAAAAAAAAAAAAAAAAAAAAAAAAGGAAGATACTGACTGCCTCTCCCTCCGAATCCATCTGTAACCAATAGTTGAGTAGGTAGGTGTAGGAACCCATGAGCTTTCTGGCTCCATGGCTGTTTACAGGTTCAGTTAGTTTGCTGGCGCAGTGCAAACAGCCTTGATTTCTATGAGGTCACAATTGCAATGGTTTTGTAATGCCACCCACTGTTCTAAGATGTGCCCCTAGACCAAGAGAGGATTATATAAGTATCTTATTTTTTCATTGAGCACTAACATAGCACTTATTTTCAAGACCTTGAAAAGCCATGTAGTCTGTTTTGACCGCCCATCTATTGCAAACAAGAAACTTCTCTAAAGCTGAGAGAAGCATTGTATATAGTTATGAGTTTAACTACTTACATGAGAGTTTGGCACCATATCAGTTTAGCTCAACAACAGAAGAAATTGCCTACTAGATCCCAAGATCTCTAAAGCCATGGGCTTTTGACTGGTTATAGTGACAGGAATGTATTACGTCCTACGGAGTGGGACTCAATTTCAGTCAGAAATCCTTCAGTTTTCCCCATAACAGTGGTACTACTATTGCAGTAGTGAACACATACAACTGCTTTGTTAGGTTGTGGTTGTGGTTCACATAATGCACAGTCAGGTCAGATCTTCGATTCCTTTTCTATACCAATGGCCCGGAAATCACCTTCTGGCACTCTGAAAGTTAGCACAGTGAGAAGGCTTCCAGCAATAACTCGAAGTGGTGAGCAACCATGGGGAAAGCTGAGAGCTTGTAGAGTTTCAGAGCCTCTGGGCTCAGAAATAACATTTTGTACTTATGCTACAGTATAGATTGATTTAATCATCATGCTTGGGGTTTGCGGCATTATTAACTGTATTCTTTTTCTTTTAAGTTTTGACAAATTTCTTAATATTTAGAACTATTCATGTGTTTCAATATTTTTCTGTAAAAATATTTTATTTAGAACAATAAATTTCATATAGATATGCATCTTCAATGAAAGGTTTTTCTTCTACTTTTTAGTAATTGGTTAAGTACTTTAATAATTTTTAAATGTTATTTCAATGTTTGAGGATTCATATGTAAGTATTGCATTTGCCTTATTTTCATCTCTCCATTCCCTTGTCACTCTTCATATACAATAAAATACAAATAACTTAAAAATAAATCACACAACATCAAGCAATATCATGTGAATCATAATAAATATGTATATATATACATATTATCAATATATAATATAATTATAAAAAAAATTTTTTGTTTTGTTTTTTGTTCTTTCGAGGAAAGGGTTTCCCTGTAGCCACTATATATCTATAATCTATATCTATATCTACTATCAACTAAGCTATAGCATAGCTATCTATTCTTATCTGCTAAATCTGAATCTATAGACTAATTTCTTAGTATATATATGGCATTATCAAACTGGGTCTATTACTGGTGTTCATACTACCTGTGTTGGGTATCTATCATAATGTGATAACTAGAAGGAGCTAGTATGTAGAAAACTGATCTTCCCCCATCAGGCATCGACTAATTGTTCACAGCTCTTATCTTGATTTGTCACCCCATGAAAATCCTCCCTATCCACCTTGATATGTCAACCATTCTTCTTAGCCCTAGTATTTTGTGGGGAAATTTTGCAAGTTTCATATAAAAACCTATTTTGATTATCATTTTATCCCTCCTGCCTCCCCTCCATTTAACCTTCTATACAACCCCACCAGTCGTAATATGTATTCTGTCATGTACAATTAAGGTTTATGGAGTAAACATTATGTCACGAAATGTCTTTTAGTGTCAGCCTATCTATTGCACCCTGGTTAACTTATCTATCATCACACCCTTAAAGAAAAACTAACTTGCTTTCTCCGAAGGTTATCAGTTTTTCAAAAAGTATCCAGTCAAATGTGGGAACTTCAACCCACTCCCCTACTTCTATGGTAGTCTGTGATCGTGGTGTGAGTTTCCTTTGATCTTTTACATGATATTACCATTGGTCTAAGTCATGATTTCCCACCGGTTGAGCATATATTGAATCCAATTTGGTTTGCTTTGAGTTGTCCCAGGATCTCCCTCTTTTGAACTTCTTCCCAATTACCCCTTCTCAATGTTCTGATTGTTGTGTATATGCACATACAAATATTCTGAGCTATATCTACAGATGTGAGAGAACATACGGAACTTGTTTCTTGAGTCTTATCTTCACTTAGTATAACAGCGTGCATTCTGTTCATTTCTCTGCAAATTTTCTGGTCTCATTTTTCCTTACCACCTAGTAGAACCCATTGTGTAAATGTACCAGTTTCATATCCATTCAACAGGTCGGGTCATTTTCATTGTTTCTAATTCCTGGCTATGGTAAATAGAATGCCACACAAACATGGCTGAGCAATATGTTGGGTAATTTTTGAAGAAGCAGTATAATTTGATTATGTGGTAGATATGTTTCTTGTCTATTTTAAAAGAACCTCTGCACAGTTTGGCTCCATGGTTGTACCAGTCCTCTATACAGTGGCCCTGAGCCTTAAGTCTTTTCATTCTGGTTGGTAGTAAATGACAGTTTTTGTTCAATCTAGTCTCCCTGCAAAGCATAATTTTGAACATAAATATGGGTGGTCCTTCCTTGGCTTAGATCAACTGCAGACTTACAGAATGTTTCCTCTCCTGTGTTTCTATTTTTTGATTTCTTTAAACTCTCTTTTGCCTTTCCACTGCAGGAGGTCGTGTTCCTCCCCTTAGCTTAGATACCCTACTGCACTGTTCTTAAGTGCTCCCTCTCATTCTGGGAGATGGCCATCTTTTTTAGGAGGCAGAGAACTTCAGCGCTTACAGTTTTAGCTCCCAGACTGTCACATCATTGAACCTGATCACTTTAGTTCTTGAGTACTGAAACTCTTCGTTCAAATAATTTGCTTAATTAAACTTTCTTATTATTTCAGGAAGAAAGTTGAATCTAGTTTTGATTACTTCATATTTCTAGAAGCAAACATCTTTGCCATAATCTTTGTTATATTTTAATCGTATATAATATTAATTGGGGGTTGTGGATCGTGGCTTTAAGGGTTCTCCTTGGACCTCTTAGGACTGCAGATTCCCTGGATTGCTCCAGGCCCACGACAGCAAGCCAGGTACTACTGGTGGGGTGTGGGGGCAGGGGGAGGGAGAGTGTACGGGAAGCCTGGAGAGAAGTGAAGGATGACTCAAGAAGGAGCTGGGAGAAATTTCACGGTCGGCGGGGGGGGGTTGGGGGGGCACGCTGATTGTGGTTTATTGGCTACATGAAGGGGTATTATCAGCTAAAAGCTACCTTAGCTCTGGCAGGGAATGGGGTTCAGAGGGTATTGAATGATGCTAGTGGGGTTGCAACCAACATGGCTCCTACTGGGGGCAAGAAACTCCCAGGTTGTGCTTTTGTAAATAGAAAGTGTGACATCTAATCTGCCCAGTACATCAAAAATGGGGCCCTCAGGATATGGGGGCCTCAGCAAATGGAAACCGCCCATCCAAGCTCCTCAAAGAAGCTTGCAGGATGGTGGGCACAGGACCCCACTGTGCTGGAGCTAAACAGAATCCCACCTGGACAGAGGATAGTGCTCAGTGATACAGTGATGGCATAGCATATAAAGTCCTGATTTTAGTGCTATAAATAATAATAATAACCAGTAATAATGACAATAACAATATAAATACATGTGTTACCTAAAAACTCTGGAAAGAGCATTTTAAGAACTTGAGAGAAAATGAGCAGCATTGGTTTTAATGGAGTAAAATGAAGGGACAAGACCTCATTCAGTCTGCACTGGAGCTTCTTTCCAACCTGCCTTCACTGCTCACCCGAAGTGCTCTATCTCCTTCCTTGAAAGTAGGTATTGATTGCTTTAGTGTTTTCCAAATAGAAATTAGGTCATATAACTTCCAAGACTTAACAAATTTCAATCTTTCTCATTACACTTTAATAAGGACCAAAACAATATAGATGCATAGTCAGTTTCTTACCCACTTCCTGCATGAAAATGCTGGGTTTAGTGGGTTCTTGTTTTGTTTTTTTTTCGTTTGGCTTGGGCCTATATAGGACATGAGTATGCAGTCACCTTGCTATGGGCTCAGTTGAGTACCTGAAAGCTACTTGGAAACTGTTTGTTGTGGCATCTCCGCTTTGGTATTATTATGCTTTCTGCCCTCTTCCTTATAATTCTGAACCTTGGGAGTAGAAATTGTGATTTAGATGTTCTATTCAAGGAAAAGAACTCTGAGTACTCTTATTTTCTGCATGCTGGCCAGTTGTAGTTCTCTGGGTAATCACCAGTCTGCTATGAAGAAGCTTCTTTGTTTAGCGGTCTAATAGATTTTGTTCCATAGATATAAAACAGCAGTAGTCATAGGAGTCCCTTTAAATGTAACAAACAATAGATTAGGCTCCCCTCTATGGCCTGTGGACCTTCTGGCCTCAAATCCAAGGCCTGTATCAATGTCATATAGTGGGGTCCATCTTAAGAACAGACATTAATCAAAACTAGCAGGGTTTGGTTATTCCCAATATATTCATTCCACTATTGTCCTGTGAACTATCTTGCCACAGCAGTTGTTTTAAGCTCACGGATTCATACATAAGTGGAGTTTCAATATTATTTTATCTTCAGGTAACATGCATTACCTTCCTGCACTATGACAACAAATAGTAGAAATGAGACTTTGAAGTAACCACCCACTGGATTAAAGGATGTTTATTTTGCAGTTCATTTATGTAGTATATTTAGCAATATGGCATCACCATCAAGATCTGGTGGGTAAATGAGAGCAGAGTCAATGGACAGTAGTGTATGGGAACCTTGGTCAACATTGTAAAGAGGAGTCCATTTCTGGCCTGAGGATTTTTCTTTTGCTAACCTCTGAATTAGTAGGAGCAAAAGAACTCATGTTAGAAAGGTCACAAACACTTTAATCTTTTTTTATAATGTACATGTCTATATTTTAAGAACCTTCAATAGTGGTAAGTTTCCATACAGCTTTCTCCTTTTTGGTTTTTCCTCTTTTAGTTGTTTATTTTTTAAGGGATTTTACAATATAAAAGACAGTTGTTTTCAGATAACATTAATGTTATTCAGTGTTGCTGTACAATTTAGATAATTGGTGCATTTTTTTTGACGTGAGCCAAATTATTACGCATAGAATGAATGTAAGTAACATTCATGTAAAACCAATTTGCAAGTATCTATGTCCAAATTTTGAACACCCAGGTTCCCATAGTCCAGTTGGATGCTTGTATGCCAGAGGTATGTTGACCATTAGGAGTCCGGTCTATATTGTCCTGTAAGCTCATGATTTACCCCATCTCTCTGCAGCCTTTATATGTCTACCACACCTCCTCTTCTGCAATTTGTTCCCTAGGCTTTGGAGAAAGGGGCACAAGTGGTGAGAAGAAAACAGTCTATTTCTTTGGAGATGTCATTTTTGGACTCCAGTCTGTTCAGGTTGTATTTCCCTTCATGGGTTGACAGCTTATCCAGGTAACCTTTTTATCCTACAAGAAGCACACAAGCAATTAGATTATAGGTATATAGTATTTAGCAGTACTAATATTATGTCAAGCTAAGCTGTGAGCATAGACACAGATGCTTGGATGTATGCTAATCGCAAACTGTGGTTCTCTATAAAGGGTGACAAGTCTTATTGTGGCTTAAAACATCTCCTAACCACTAGAGGACAAAACTTGTGGCATCACTGTGAGTTATTCCTCCAAGGAGAGAGATAATAGCAATTAGATATGGGGATATATATAATATATATATTATATATATATATATATTATACACATGGCTGCCACTGTTGCACAGTATTCCAGGAGAGTTGAGGATGTAGCTGCTACTGATGGATGAGTCTTGCTTGTCTCAGGAGACCAATATTTTGCTGTATTGTTTAGTGGCCTTTGGTAGATGTTGGCTAGGGGATTCAACCCTCCCCCCAAATTATAAAGGCCTTTTGCCTATAAGTGAGTTATATGCAAGGAGAAAGGCAGTAAGTCCCTGTTGTTGAAGACCTGGTGTGAGCATGAAAAAAATGTTGTGAGATGTCACCAGCTTTCTCCTTTTTAATAAAATAATTTTATTCATGTTTTGTGTATTTCATACAAATCTTATCATCTTAATACCCATTCCCCTCTCTTGCCCCCACCCCACAACTTCATGGAATTCTGCCATACATGTCTTACATCTTTCTCTTAGTATTTCCAAAGTTTTTTTTCTCTGCAAAGGCTTGTCGTTTTCAGCAGAATTTAACTTATCAGTCAGTTCTTATGACCCAGTCCTTATGCGTTGTTTACTACCCTTTGCATTGCTCTAACATGCCTATATAACCATCACATATGAATGAAAATTATGACCTCAGAATAAAAACTGTATGTTAATTCCAAGATATGTTTAGGCATACACATTTTTCTTTTATTTTATATTACGCTAAATATGAATACATAACTTCCCCACCCATATATGGTAATTACAATGTCTGAAAATAAGTGGACAGGTCATTCTAGAGCCTAGTTAAGTGATTACATTATGACAGCACAGTTGCTTCAGATAAAAATAAATATAACAATAACTATTGTTCAGCTTGCCTTTCAGGAGATGTGGTTGGTTAGCATCACACAATGAGGGAAAATTCCCACAATTGTTTTCCTGTGCTGGTTTTCTTCCCTTAGCTCCAAGACTTCCACTTCCATCCATTTCCCTGGAAGGTTCATGATGTCTCGTTTCTTTACTGCTGCTAGAAATCCATTGTGTAGATGTACCCCACATTTTTGTCATCCGCTCCTTTGTTGAGGGACATTTGGGATCATTCCAGCTTTTCATTATTGTAAAGAGCTGAAATAACCTAGATGTGCATGCATTTTTGTGTGTAGGATGAGTGTTGAGGGTATATAAGGAGGAGTGCTATGGGTAGGTCAGGTGGTAAGCTCATTTTGAGTCCCAGGTCAAGGGAAGAAATAATAGAAAAAAAAAAAAAAAAAAAAAAAAAAAAAAAAAAAAAAAAAAAACAAAAAAAAAAAACTGTGGGATACTTTATTTATTTTATTTATTTATTTATTTTGGGGGTCTTTTAAGCATGGGGGGGTCTCCCTATAGCCCCAGATGACCTGAAACTTACAAAGTAAGTATTCCTAAGAGGGAAATATATAGCCCTAAGTGCCCACATTAAAAAAAAAAAAAAAGAGATAAATGATCTAACAAACAGCTAAAAATACTTGAGAGACAACAATAAATGAACCCTAAACCCAACAGACAGGAAGAAATAATAGAAATCAGGGCGAAATCAAAGAAATAAAACAAACAGAACAAACAAAAACAAACAAAAACTTTGAAAAAATAAAAAAAAAAAAAAAAATAGACGGACCTCTATCCCAGTTAACCAAATTAAAGAAAGAGATACTCCAAATCAATTCTATTGAGGATGAAAGGGGAAATATCATACCAATGAAAAGACCCAGACAATCATATGAGAATACATAAAAACCTATACTCTAAGAAATCTGAAAACAAGAGAAATGGATAAATATCTGAAAACCTGGGAATCAAAAAGCTTAACTGAGAAGACTTAAACAGTTTAAAGATTCCCATAATATTTGAGGAAATTGTAGATGTAATAAAAACAGCTTCCTCACTAAAAAAAAGTCCAGGCCCAGATGGTTTCACAGCAGAATTCTATAAAACATTTAAAGAGGACTTAACAGCAATTACTACTCAAACTGTTCAGAAGGAAACAGGAAATCTCCGCAATTCCTTCTATGAATCCAGCATCACTCTAATACCAAAACCAGGCAAAGACACAACCTAAACAGAAAACTATAGACCCAACCCATTAATGAACATACATGCAAAAATTCTTAACAAAATACTTGCAAATCATAAAGAGACCCACATGAAAAAGTCCATCCATTAAGATCAAGTTGTGGGGCTGGATAGATGGCCTAGCAGTTAAGAGTGCTGACCGCTCTTACAGAGGAACCGGGTTTGATCCCCAGCACCCACATGGGGGCCAAGAACCGTCTGAAACTCCAATTCCAGGAGAACTCCAGTTCCAGGGGAATCCGACACCCTCTTCTGACTCCCGCAGCATTGCACAACACGGGTGCACAAACTTGAATGCAGCAGTACATTGATACACATACAGAAATAAATAAATGCTGGCGTGGTGGCGCACGCCTTTAATCCTAGCACGGGAGGCAGAGGCACATGGATCTCTGTGAGTTCGAGGCCCCTGGTCTACAAGTGAGTTCCAGACGCCAGAGCTACAGCGAGACCCTGTCTCAAAAAAAAAAAAAAAAAAAAAAAAAAGATCAGTGTATTCATACCAGAGATGCAGGGAGGTTCAAGGTTCAATATATAAATCAATAAATACAAATAAAACCTAATGGACTGAAAGACACAAATCTCATAATCATTCGGTGATGCAGAAAAAACCTTGACAAAACCAGCATCCCTTCACGTTTAAAGTGCTGGAGGGAATTTAAGTGAAGGGAACATTCTTTAACATGATCAAAGCCGTATACAACAAACTCACAACCAACATCATCCTAAATGGAGAAAAATTAGAAGCATTCCCCTTAAAGGTGGGAATCTGGCAAGACTGCCCCCTATCATCACTCCTCTTCAATGAAGTGCTTAAAATGCTTCCTAGGGCAAGAAAGAGAAATTATAGGAGTACTAATAGGAAAAGAGGAAGTTAAACTATTTCTTTATGCAGATGATATGATAGTGTACATAACGGATGCTAAAAACTCTACCAGAAAACTCATAGAAACGAATAAGAGTTTCGATAAAGTGGTGGGATACAAAATTAACCTAGAAAATCAGTAGCCTTTCTTTACACCAAAAATAAGCAATTGAAGAAGGGCTATAAAGAGAACTCCCCACTCACAATGGCCTCAAAAGAATAAAATACCTGTCAATAAACTAACCAAAGACATCAAAGATCTCTACAACACAAAATTTTAAACCCTGAAGAAGAATTGAATGACATAAAAGATGAAAGGACCTCCCATGCTCCATATTGGGAAATTAATATAGTGAAAATGTCTCAATCTACCAAATTAATATACAGATTCAGAAAATCCCAATCAAAATCCCCATGATTTTCTTCACAGATCTTGGAAAAAAAAAACTTAAATTCATATGGAAAAACAAAAGACTGCAAATAGCTAAAGCGACCCTGAGTGAAAAGTGCAATACAGGGGGGATTACTTTACCATACTTCAAGTTATATTACAGGGCTATAGTCATAAAGACAGGCTGGTACTGGTAAAGCAAAACAAAACAAAACAAAATAACAACAACAAAAAAAAACCCAGCCATGTTGACCAATGGAACAAAACTGATGATCCAAACTTGAGCTTATACAATTTCATCCATGTCATATTCAACAAAGGAGCCAAAAATGCTCAATGGAGGAAAGGTAGCATCTTCAGCAAATGGTGTTCACAAAACTAGAGAGAAGAACAAAATTAAACCCCTACCTCTCACCTTTTACAAAACTCAACTCCAAGTGTATCAAAGATCTCAGTGTGAAACCTGAAACCCTGATGGTGATAGAAGAAAAAGTTGATAGCAACCTAGAAGACATAGGCCTAGGAAAAGACTTTCTAAATCAAACAGTAGCTGCAAAGGAAATAAGGTCAACAGTTGACAAATGGGACCTCATCAAACTCAAAAGCTTCTGGACAGGAAAAGAAACAATCAAGGAAGCAAAGAAAAAACCCACAGAATGGGAGGAAACTTTTACCAGTGATACATCTGACAGAGCATGAACATCCAGAATATATAGACTACTCAAAAAACAAAGAAGTAATAAAACAAATGACATACTCAAAAGATGGAGTGAAGAGCTGAAAAGAGACTTCACCAGTGAGGAAGTAAAGATGACAGAGAAACATCATAGAAAGTATTCAAAATCATTAATAATTAAGGAAATGCAAATTAAAACCACTTTAAAATACCATCTCACTCCATTAAGACTGGCTCAGATCAAGAAATCAAAAGACACCAAATGCTGGAGAGGTTGTGGGGAAAGGGGAATACTCATCCACTGCTGGTAAGAATGTAAACTCCTATAACCATACAGCTTTTTCTGAAGGCATTTACTGTTACCTATGACTCCTGATACTTCTTCCTCTGATGTGCTCTACTATTTCCCCCATTTAACCCTTCTTAGTTCATTAATTCCCTTTCTCTATTGACTCTATTCTACCCCTGCTCCCTGGAGTACCCCTTCATAACTGTTCTTAGTTTCTTGATCTCTCTTGATTTTCAAATTGAGACATGCATATCTAAGAAAAATTTCAAATCTAGCATCCAGATATGAGGGAGAACATGTGATACTTGTCTCTTTTTTTTTGGTCTTTTTGAGACAGGGTCTCCTTATAACCCCAGATCTCCTGGAATTCACTCTGTAGACCAGGCAGGCCTTGAACTCACAAAGATCCACCTGCTTCTGCCTCTGGAGTGCTAGGATTAAAGGCGTGTGCCACCACACCTAGCTGATACTTATCTTCCTTATTCTGAATTTCCTCACTCAGGATGATAATATTCAGTTCCTTCCATTTAACTGCAAATTTCACAATTTCATTTTTAATATAATGCTTTTATTGATGTTTTGTGTATTTCGGACATCATTTTTCAGTTCAATTTAGACATATTCCCGTTCCCCCCCGACCTCACCCCAGATCATGCACTCTGCCATAACTGTTCTGCATCTTTATCTCAGTTTTTTTTGTTTGTTTGTTTGTTTAGGAATTCAAATTTTCCTCTTTTAATTTTATATTAGTCTAAAATATGAATACATACCTTCCACCCATATACAGTAATTACAGAGTCTGAAAATAAGTGGCAGGTCTATTCTAGAGCCTGTTAAGTGATTTACATTATAACAACATAGTTGCTTTCAGATAAACAGAAATATAACAATAATGTTGTTCAGCTTGCCTTTCCACTGGGGGTTTGGTGTTAGCATCCACAAATGAAGGAAACCATTTAAAAATTTTTTTTAATTTTTTATTTATTTATTTATGTGTATGAGTGTACTGTCTGCATGTAGGTTTGTGTGCCCGTGTCTTCTTTTCCCTCTGTATTTCAAAAAGAAAAAAAAAAAGACTAACTCATGTGTTTTAAGATGTCTTCCAATATTCTTTTTTTAAAGTTAATTTTTATTAAGCGCATTTCATACAACATTTCTTGATCAAATTTATACTCATTCCCCCATCCATGCCCACCCCGCATGCCCCCCTCCCCTGGCTAGAGCTCATGGATTCTGTCGTACACAAGTCCTGTCTTGTATCTTTTTCTCAGTCTTTTATAACCTCTTGATGCACAAGTTTACTGTTTTAGTCAATTCTTTGAAGAGGTTTTTCTCTCTTTTTTTCCTTCCCTTTAATTTTATATTATTCCTAAATATGCATATATACACTCCACACACAAATCAAAATTACAAAACTGAAAATGAAAATAAACTATAGGTTAATTCCAAAACACATTTAGAAATTCATATTTTAACAGTAAAGTTGCATGCAGTTAAAAAGAAGTATAACTTTATATTCTTCTTTTTTTAGAATATGAATACACATCTTCCAGCCTTATATGGTAATTACTGTGTGTGAATATAAGTGGTAGGTCAATTCTAGAGCCCATTAAGAGATTCACATTATAATAGCACAGTTGCTTTCAGGTACAATGAAATATAATAATAAAGTTGCTCAGTTTGCCTGCCAACTGGGGATTTGGTGTTAGCATCCACAAATGAGGGAAATCCTTTGCCTTTTTTTTCTGGGACTGTGTTACTTCACTTAGAATAATGGCTTTGAGTTCCATCCATTTACCTGCAAAGTTCATGATGTCATCTTTCTTTACTGGGGCATAGAACCGTGTATGTAAGATGTACCACATTTTTTTGTTATCCATTTTAGGTGAGTGGCATTTGGGTTGGTTCCAGGTCTTTGCTATTGTGAAGAGAGCTACAATAAACATAGCTGTGCATGTATCTTTGTGGTAGGATGTGTCTTGTTGGTACATACCCAGGAGTGGTTTGGCTGGGTCAGGTGGTAGGCTCATTTGGAGTCTTTTGAGGGTTATCCACAGTGGGTGTAGGAGTTTACATTCTCACCAGCAGTGGATGAGTGTTCCCCTTTCCCAACAACCTCTCCAGCATTTGGTATCTTTTCTTTTGTTGACCTTTGCTAGTCTTACTGGAGTGAGATGATAACTTGGTTTTATTTCTAAGTAAAGATAATTCCTAGTGCTCAAGAAAGCTAATTTTAGAGAAATAAGAAGGGGCTGGCTTGACATTGAGCCTTAGTGCCTTTTCCATTAGCTATGGTCATCTGAATAAAGTATGTTGCAAGATCTCTCTCCAGCAGGACACAGGTGCACAAACCTACACGCAGACAGTACATTCATACACATAAAAAAATAAATAAAAAATATGTCTCTCCTGTATTGTCATCAATATTTATATTTCTGGAGTTTAAAGATATATATATAGCATTTGAATGCTATGCCTGAATCTGTGAAAGTGCACTCCTGTTGTGCAGCACTCGCATAAGTCACAAGAGGGTGTCAACGTCCCTGGAACTGGCAAGGACAGTTGTTAGATGCCAAGTAGGTACTGGGAATCCAATGCTCGTCCTCTGCAAGAGCAATCAGTGTTATTAATTGATGAGCCATATCTCAGCACCAGTTTAAAGATTCTTCACGGTCTGCTTTACTTTCAGATAGGCATTTATTTTAAAAACAGATTAACAATCTTTTATTAAACATCTACTGATTTCAGGCTCACCTCTTTGTAATAATGTGTCTCATCAATTCACATCTTTGTCAAATGAAAGTGATGCAGAGTTAAGATGTGTTTTGTACTGCATTACTGTTGCCTGTTAAATCATATGGATCTTTAGATATGAAAAGTTCGGGGAATCCTAACATGGCTTTGCTCTGGGAATTCTTACTGGTCTGTGGCAGATTGCTTAACAGTGATTTAATGAATGGAACAGTGGCAAAGCTGCATCCTTTTTACACTTACTGTTTTATTTCTGTTGCTTACTAAAATAATCACGACATGCTGATGTTTTAGCTGCCATAAGTCATTGGGTAGGGTGAAGACAAGTAGGCACTAGAAGTATTCATGGGAATCGCTGCAGACTGACAGCCTTTGCCTGAGAGTATTACTGTATTTGAAGTTGTTATACGATTGGTTTGACCAGAAAGCAGTTAGCAGGTCACATTTGCTAACAAAAGTATAAGGATAATTAGAATGACTCAACAGAGTAAAGAAGCAAAAGTTAATATAATACTTGGTTGTTTAAACAATTCTAAATGCCAAACATCTTCTTTTGTGAAGTTATGAAGCAATATTGTGTGAAAAAGAAGGACAGGGAACAGGATGGATGTCAGTTTGGAATCCTGAGGTTAATTAAGTGGGTCATGAGATAATGAGAAATGACAATGAGTGTTAGGGCAGATTTCAACATAACTTCTTGACATGGAAATTTCTATGATTACCATGTTCATTGTAAGTACAGACAAAAGTAACATTTTTATATTGCAAGCACAAATGAAAGTAATTTTGTATTTCTTTTTTTTCTTTTTTTGGTATTTTTGATACAGTGTCTCCCTTTAGTGCTGGCTGTCCTGGAACTCCCTATATAGACCAGGGTGGTCTTGAACTCACAGAGATCTGGTTGCCTCTGCCTCCTGAGTGCTGGGATTAAAGGTGTGCACCCACACACCCAGCTATAACTTTGTGTTTCTATTTACATTTATATTATTTGTAAAATATATTGACAGCTGATCTCTCACTTTTCTATATTATGCTTTATGAAAATGATACAGTTTAAAATTTTCTTCAGGTTTTTCTGCAAATGGATAACATAAGCTGTTCTTTACTGTGGTATGAACTCTAGAAAGAAGCCCAAATTGAGAGGTCACTTTAGTATTGAATAAAAGGAATGACAAGGAATTGACCCAGCAAAATAAACATTTGCAGGGACCATAGTATCAACTTCCAGTGTTACACTGATGTCTGCAAAACTTAAAACTTTCAGTGCAGTCAGAAATAAGTCCTAGCACTTTGTCTGTAGCTATTCCTTACAGCTTATATGTAACTGCTACTTTCAAGTATATAAATAATTAAAAAAATTGTACTCTAAGAATATCTTCCACCTGACTGTCCAGGTACTTATGCTTCATACACATCTATTATTTTCAATGCCAATGAGCATAAGAGGGTCAAACATAGCAAGTGTTTTATAGGAAATGTCACATTTTGGCCATATTGAAGATGGCATTAGCAAGTGAAAGCAGAGGCTAGATATTTTATTGGAGGTTCTAAGCAAAATGTCAGGATAAGTTTAGTAAATAAATTTGGCTCCTTCATATATATATAATTTGCCAAAGGGGTACTTCCATTAGATCTCAATAATAGCAAACATCAAAAGATAAGAAAGGTAGAAACCAGAGTGTGTCTGTGTGGCTAGGCCTTTGAGAAAAGGCATTAATTATAATATGGGAGGATGACAAAAACAAGGGATTTATATAATGACAAAAACAAGGGATCTACATAAATAAAATGATAAATTGCATAAGACCTAAACATAATATCTATGTGTTAGACATTGAAAATAAAATATTCTTCATAGGTTCACATGTTTAACAGATAGTCCAGAAACTGGTGCTATTTTGGCAGTTGCTGAAAAATTTAGGAAGAGGGGCCAAACTAGAGGACTTAGTAAATGACACTGTGCTCTTAGGCCTCTATCCTGCCCAGGCCTTTACTGTACTGTCATCTCATTTTCTGACTTCCATGGAATGAGGAGTTTTCCTGGACCACAGAGGTATTCTCTGATTTAATACCCTACCACAAAACCAGAAACACGGCCAAGTGATCTGAAATTGTGAGAGAAATTAAATATCTCATGATTTCATATTTCTCACAGGTATTTGTCACAGTTAAAGAAAATATAACTAAAAAAAAAAAAAAAAAAGGCACACGCCTTAATCCTAGCACTTGGGAGGCAGAGGCAGGCGGAGATCTGTGAGTTCAAAGCCAGCCTGGTCTAAACAGAGTGAGTTCCAGGAAAGCTGGAGCTATAGGGAAACCCTGTCTCAAAAAAAAAAAAAAAAAAAAAAAAAAAGAAAGAAAATATAACTAATTCAAGTTTTAAATATATATCCTCAACTTAAAAATCACATTTGCCCTTTCTCATCACTCCCCAGATTTATAAATATTCCCTGGAATCTGCACTTAGAATTCTAAAAGCTATCATAACATTAATATTTTCAACAGAGTTCTTTCTTGCACCTCACCACAAATGCGTCTTCTAACAGATTTCACCTTCTCAGGAAATGAGACTTCTCTTTACTTAGTTTTTTAATTTTATAACTATGAAGAAAATTAATGCATGAAATCTGTTGGTGTGTATAT
Source organism: Rhizomys pruinosus (assembly GCA_009823505.1). Lineage (NCBI taxonomy): Eukaryota > Metazoa > Chordata > Mammalia > Rodentia > Spalacidae > Rhizomys > Rhizomys pruinosus. The sequence continues at coordinate 855,790 of VZQC01005024.1, forward strand.
GAAGGGGTGTCTATGAGGGACGGTATCTAAATTTGATTAGGATTTATTATATGAGATACACAAAAGAGCAATAAATAATAGACATACGCTAAGGACTGTGAGGTCACCATTTATGTTTCTCTCTTTATCTCAAATATTATGAGAATTATCAATAATTGTAGCTTGAATGTCACTTCATTAACTTATTTTGATAATAATAGTTTAAGTATCATCATTTCACAGATGTAATATTGCATTTCTCTGGGATAATCCCAAGTTAAGTCCTCTTTGGATCATTTAAGATTTATTTTTCTCTGATGTTATTCTTCTAAAACAAAATCAGGTGCTTTTATATTTAATTTTCTTTGAACTATCCAAAGCCTTTCCTTCATGCTAAGTATCCCATTGAGTCATTATTTTGCTCAATAGGGTCTTAAGTAGTCTGTCTGCTTCCTCTCCATCTTTTATAAATATATTTTTGTCATTTGTTCAATGTGTTATACTCAATCTGGCATAGATAATTATTATAATGAACTAGCCTCAAGTATTATGAATTTGTTGTGTTATTATGTGTGATAGTTAGATATGTGAGCTCATAAGTTTAGAAGCCATAGAGGGACATGTAAACAGGTATTCTATACTCACAAGTGCTACAGAGGGTCAAACATGTTAAATAAAGTTACACAGAAAATGCCAGGTTTTGACCAGCTTAGAGATGACAACAGCAAGGGAAAGCAGATGCTGCATCCTTCACTGAAGTTTCTAAGCATGATATCAGGACAAGGTCAACAGCTCAGATTCACCCATTTGGAATAAATCTCATGGGTTCTATATTCTAGGGTTCTGAGCTGCTGAGTATTGGTCATACAGTGGTTGAGACAGAAAAACATTGCTTCTTTTGTTATAAGGGATAGAAAAAGAAGTCTGGCTCTGTGTGGATTACCTTTTATATTACAAAGTTTGCTCTTCCTAGATCCTTTGATAACTATAGGAATTGACTAGCTGAGATTGATGCCATCATTCTATCTATCTATCTATCTATCTATCTATCTATCTATCTATCTATCTATATTTTGAAAACAGTAAATATGAATGCTCTTTAACTGTTTCATTCACTATTTCTTTTGCCTGGAACTGACTTCTTCATAGATCATTTTTCACATGTTTTTCTGATCTACGCTCAAACTTTCTGTATTCCACTTCTTTCCTGACTACTCACCAATCACATCTTAGTAGTGTCACATTGTAGCTGCTACCTTAGCACATTTGATGTTTATTTCTTTTCTTACCAAAAAATTGGACAAAACTGTAGGTCAGCAATTTGTTGGCCACATATTTATAGAGATTTAAAAATTTATAACAGAATGATTGCTTCTAAAATTCCATTAAATAACATTTTATTCAAATATTTTTAAAATATAAATTTCTTTATTTTGGGGTGTGACGGGGGGCATGGAAAGGGATACGACACTAGATTCAATCGAGAAATGATGTATGACCTATGGAAAAAGTTTAATAATAATAATAATAAATTGAAAAATATAAATTACTTTTAAAAGGAATTTCTTATGGACACATTTTAAAGATGATGTGGTCTCAAGATGTGTTTGGGCCATTTATTGATTACATTTTGGATTGTGGATATTTTATTGTCAATGTAGGCAATAGTCATAAAATATGTTTGAGCATAAAATGACCTACTTTTTTTTGTTGTTAAGAGGGCTGGAGAGATGGCCTAGCAGTTAAGAGCACCGACTGCTTTTGCAGAGGACCCGGGTTCGATTCCCAGCACCCACATGGTGGCCGAAAACCATCTTTAACTCTAGTTCCAGGGGAGTCCAACGCCCTCTTCTGACCTCCACGGCATTGCACGACACGGGTGCAAAAACTTACATGCAAACAGTACATTCATACACATACGAAAATAAATAAAAATTTAAAAAAGAAATGTAGATTAGCTGGTGGTGGTGCATGCTTTTAATTCTAGCACTTGGGAGGCATAGGCAGGCAGATCTCTGGTGTACAGAGCGAGGTCTAGGGCAGCTGCGACTAAAGGGAAACCCTGTCTCAAAAATACCAAAATAAAGGTAGCTTGAGTGTTTGAGAATGCACACACACACACACACACACACACACACACACACACACGCACACACACGGTGAGGGGGGTTGGCAATGTCCAGGAGTAAAGCATAGATGTCATAGGAGAAAGCAGTGTAAAGACTAGCATAATATCTGACTTTTACAAAAAGACTTTTGAAGATGTAATGGTAATCCTTATCCTAATTTTTTTCTTCTAGTAATCATGTCATGCAAGCACCATTTTCCATTATTTTATAGATGAGAATATTGAATTTCAGAATATAAGTATTTTATTTCAGAGTGTATTTACTTGGACAAATAAATTTTTTGGCCAAGAATAAATGTATATATGTGGATTAGTCAGCAAGTTTGACTCTACAACTATTATTATGAAGTGTTTGTATTTTAAGAGTTTTCTTTACTATTTTTCATAAAAATATTTGCCAGCATCTCATGTAAAGCAGTCTCCCACTGAAGTGACCATGAATGATTTCTGGCCTGAGGAATACAGATACAAATTGAAGTTTTGCTTTTATGATATCACACCAATCAGTAATATAGAACTTTGTGAGTTAAGAGGACTATCAGGTGAAGTTTGGGGGGCTGCTAAGTGTAAGGGTTAAAGGGAAAAGATTGAGGTGAAGAATCAATGACTCTTGATAGACTTAATTAAGGCAAACAACCTGGAAAAGAGATGATTTCAGATACTTTCCTTAGAGCACCAAATGTAGGGAAACTTATGGTTGGCTAATATCTAATGTATCTTTGGAAATTTAATCTCAACAATTAATTGATAGATGTTGAGTAAGTAGCAAGTTTCAATCTATAAGTCTTATTATTGAAATACATTATTTCAAGATTTGTGATTGCTACTCTTATGCAAAATATTTGCAAGCATCAGACAGAAAGTACTACCCCACTGAACTAAATGTGAATAATTTCTGGCTTAAAGGAGGTAAATATATCCTCACAGCCAGATTTCCTGAAAATCACTGGGATTCCGTTGCTAGGCCAAGCTCACGTTGGCTTCACTACAGCAAGAATAAGTAATGATAAATGGTGGGATATCAAATTAGAGCAGATGTCTAGCAGGGTGCCTTAAGGATTGGTCCTGGGCCCAGCCTCATTTAATACCATCATTAATGATCTGGAAAAACAAGTGAACTCTATGTCCAGTTTGGAGAGGTGCTGTAAAAACAGGGGAGGCAGTAACCTACAGATATGATTGATTTCTTCAAACAGACTAGTTATAAGTGCTTCGAAGGACAAAAGTTATATAGTTCAGACTGTAATTAGATGTATTAGTAGCAAAATAAAAATACACAATATATCATGTGTTTTAGTGTTTTCTAACCTTTAACCCACAAACCAGAAAGAAAGCGGAGTAGTTACTTGAACTCTAGTGAAGAGAAGTCAGTTTTGTAGGAAACAAGACCAATGTGCCAAGTGTCACAATGTATTAGTAGCTGATCATTCATAGACAAATTAGTATATAATGTCCAAATAAGAATAAATGTCTAAATGTATAATACACTAAAATGTTTGGAGTAACAGCCAATTCATGGTAGAATTTTTTGAAAAATAATTTCTATGATTAGAGATTGAAGTGCAGAGATTCAAGTGCCATAAATTTAAGCTCATTCAGAATGAATTTGTGACAAGCATTATTTCAGAGCTATCTGCAGAGGTACCACAGATGTCACAGTGGGGCACAGAGACAGAGGTTGGTAGGATAATTTATGTTCTCATCTTTCATTGCAGTTCCAGATATATTGTGGAAAACCTTGACAAGAGGGAGAATTTTGCATTTAATGAGAATAAGGGCTTGACGGATAAAAGGTTTCATTCAAATACCTGTATGTGGAGGCAGGCAAAACTACAATCAGAATCTAGGTCACTGGATGAGAAAGATTCATGGTCTTTCTTTTAACCTTACCAAAAAGAGATTTTCCAAATGATTTATTTATTTATTTATTTATTTATTTATTTATTTATTTATTTTTCTTTGACTTAGTGGGAATCCTGTGAGAAAGTTTCCACAGTGAAATTTGGGCAATTCTAAACCAAGATCATGAAAAGTCTGTTTCATAGTCTTCAGTCTCTCACTTTCAACGGCTGCTAGAAAGATGGTAATTTCACTGAGTCTGTGTTACTATGTTTGGGGGGGGTCCATGTTCATCCTGTAATTAATGGGCAGTATGAAAAAATAAATTTCTTTAAAATTATATTGAATTGTTAATGATGTGCTCTCTGGTGTGTCTTGACTGATAAAACAGGATGAACTCAAATAATTTTTACAAAGAAAAATATAGAACTCTCCTTAAGGATATTGAAATGGCTGAGCTCCAAAATTCTAAGGATATGAGATAATGAAGAATAGTTCACTGGCATTAAGAAATCTTCAAGGGAGGATATACTGATGCAAACGAATCATAAATAGCAACACCGGACTGATAGTCACTAATGAGAATCGGATATTTCTCAACTTGTTTTTGATATAGAGCATTTCCATCTTTTTTTTGCCCTTCTTTAAACTGTCTATTATTCTAATATTTTGGAAACCATTGAATAAAGCTGTGTTCATTTTCATTTTCCTTGAAATTATTCTGAGATAAGGTCAAAACTTGCATTCCACATATTTTTTTCACTAAAATTATTGGACATTGTTTCATGGACATTTACAAAATTTTCCTATTTCAGTTGTGATAGATTTTTGCATTTTTATCTGGACTATGCTCCAGATGAAACTCCATTTGATCTCCAAAAATCTGAAACAGTGCTACTTCCATCCCTTTCCTTCTGTGCATTTTATCATACTTTCCCTGTTCAAAGTGGTTCTGCTTCCTATTCTGAAAGAATGGGATGGGCCAAAGTGGGAACCTCTTGCTCTTAGTTAGTCTGTGAGCAAATTTATTTCATGTGATTCTTCATTCCAGCTGAAATCAGTTAGAAATCTGTAACTTTCAAACCAAATCTTCCAGTAATATATTCAGAATAACACATCACGGCAAGAGTTCAAGGACACTTTATATATACAATTGTCTCTCATGTCCTTTAATTACATATTTAACTAAACATATTAGTAGACAGTAAAATTAGCAAATATATCAGAAGTAAAATATTACCACATAAATGAAGTGAGTCTGTACAAATGATACAAAGAACAAAACAAAAATGAAATACTTCATTTATACCAGGGCTCAAATGCCGCTTAGAGTTACATCTGGTTCTGAAGCATTTTCTTTTTTTTTTAATTTCAATTTATTTGTTCATTATTTATTTATTTATTTATTTACTTATTTATTTATTTTTGCCAATGTTAATTTCAGGTTTCTTTATTGTCCTTCATGAAAAAGTTTTCCATCTGCCCATGGCCATCTGTTAAAACAGTGCATATCATAGCTGCTCCTATCTTCTCACTTATTTTCTGTCTCTTCTGTATCTTCACCTTTTTTTATTTTTTTTAATAATAAGTAATAAGTAATGAATACAAGCATCCTTCATGTAAAATCAATTTGAAAGCAGCTATGCCCAAAGTTATACAGCCTGAGACCCCCATCGTCCAGCTGGAGGGGATTGAATTTACAATCATGTTTATCAAATAAGGGTCCAGTCTATATTTCTGTAGTTTCATAATTCACCCCAATCAGAGCCCTA
>VZQC01005024.1:869399-887524 GCA_009823505.1 Rhizomys pruinosus
TGAATGGTGAAACTACAGCAATATAGTCTGGACCCTCATTTGATCAACTTGATTGAACATACAAGCCTCCCCCAGCTGGATGGTGGGACCCATGGGCGGTGTGGGTTTGGGCACAACTGCTTGCAAAATGGTTTTACATGAAGGATGCTTTTACTCATAAATTATTACTTATTGTTAAAAAAAGGAAAAATAAAGAATAAAAAAAGAAAAGGGACACAAGTGGGTGAGAAGTAAAACAGTCTACTTTCTCTGGAGATGTCGTTTTGGACTCTGATCAGTTCAGGCTGTTTCCTTTCATGGGTTGGCAGTTTATCTAGGAATAACCTTTTATTCCTACTGATGAAGCATAAGCAATTAAATATACAGGCATTTAAACATTACTAATTATTATGGTAGGTTACATTGTTATAGACACAGATGTTTGGACGGTATGCTAATCCATGAACTATAGCTTTTCTCTAAAAGATGACAAGGTCTTACTGTGGCTTATAACATCTCCTAACCAGTAGAGGACGTATGCTTGTGGCATCAGCCATGAATTTTTCCTCCAAGGAGAAAGCTAATAGCCAATTAGATTTGGGATGTACAGACATATGGCTGACACAGCTGCACAGTATTTCCAGGCAGGTGAGGTGTAGCTGATGCTGATGGAGGAGTCTTGCTTGACTCAAGGAGACCAATATTTGCTTTATTGATTTATTGGCCTTTGGAAACCCTCTCTGGCATTCCAGAGACCAAATGTGTATTTACAGGTGTGGTCTTGACACATCTTTCCCATGCTTACAGCAGGTCTTCAACAGCAGGGCCTTACCACCTCTCTTCTTGCAGGTATCCCAGTTTGCTGGCAAAAAGCCTTTACCTTTTTGGGGGCTTGGGTCTCCTTGCCAACATTTCCTTGGCAGAATAATCCATTTCTGATATCAGAGCTCTCCTGTATTAATATATTTTGCTTAATTACCCAGCTTATAAAGACTTTAGTAGCATATTCAGCTCTGACACTTTATATTTTGAAGACATGCTCCCTGGAGCTGAGTTGGCCAATGGTTCAGAAATGCTTACCTAAATTACAGTGGAAAAATGTACACACTAAGAAACGTTACAGGGCTGGAGAGATGGCTCAGTTAAGAGCACTGGTTTCTATTGCAAAGGAACTGGGTTTGATTGCCAGCACCCACAGGGTGGATAAACATTCTCTGTAACTTCAGTTCCAAGGGGTCCACTGCCCTCTTCTGACCTCCTCCAGTACTGCATGACACTCCTGCACTTAAAAAAGTGAAGGAATACACTCATAAACATACAAATAATACATAAAGAATATTTGAAAATTCCAACAGTTACAAATGTGTTGTTTTTCCCTTCAACAACTTTATTAGCTGCATCTTTGAATATTAAAAGGTTATTTCCCTTCCAACTGTCCAGAGCCTCCACTCCTTGAACTCAGTACACCTGCAACTGATTTTCTAAACTGCCATTCCTTATAGGTGCTCAATTCGAACTTTGGCTAATTCCATACTGCTTCTTCCATACTTAAAGAACATTTATTTGCTCTAAGGTATATTCTGGTATACCATGGTAATTCTACTTCCAAAACACAAATATATTGAGATTATATCATTTCACTAATAGATGTTTGTATATTATTTTTCAAGTTGGCTATAAATATTATATTTCATGTTTTAGCTTCTGAGATGTTTCAACATACAAAAAGTAAAAGAAATAGATTATTAATCTCTATTTAATCTCCTCAACATTGTTGAGATTCAAACAGATCCTTCTTCTACCTCTTGCACAGCTCTATGCAATTCTGCCAATTTATATTTTCTTGGAAGGAATACAGGATGGAAGGTTAATTTTACAGAGGGCACTTTATCTATGCAGCTATGGAGAAAACTTAGGGGAAATTTTTTGGTGCTGCATTTGCTTTGGTGACATGATGTTCTTGTTAGTAACCCCTCACCCACATTCCTGTAAGACCAATTAGCTCATTAGTTCATCCAGCTAAATTTGGTTGGAATTGCTACTTTGGTATCCCCTTGGAGCCCTATCTGGTCTGAGTAGATATTTGTTCACATCGTCTTAGAAACAATTCGCACAGATATGTAGTAAATTATTTCCCTCAATTTTTTGAGATTTTAGGACTGCAAAAGGTCTTTTAATACATTTTCAGTGTTAGAATAACAAAGAATACATCCTCTCTAATTTTCTTTTTTAAAATGTTCATTTATATATTTATGTCTATCTTATGTATGAATGTTTCACCAGCTTTTTTTTTTTTTTTTGTAAATGAACAATATGTAAAATACCCTCTCAACCCCCTAGAACTTGTGTTATATATACTTGTTAGCCACCATGTGGGTGCTGGTAACTGAACAGGGATCTTCTCAAGGAGTAGCTATTGTATTTAACTGCTGAAGCATCTCTTCAGCTCCCCTCTCCAATTGTTAATGTAGTCCTTTAATGGATCCTAGTATACCCAAGGAAGTAAGCAAATTCTAAATATATCACTCCATGAATGCTCCCAGAGTCAATATACCCACATCCTTCTATCAGAGGAAAATTTCCATAACAAGAATCCTATACAAATACCCCTCAACTGGTGAGTGGATAATGAAAATGTGGCACATCTACACAATGGAGTTTTATGCAGCAGTAAAGAAAGAAGACATCATGAACTTTGCAGACAATGGATGGAACTAGAAACCATTATGCTAAGTGAAGTAACACAGTCCCCCCAAAACAAAGGAGGAATGGTATTGCTCATTTGTGGATGATAGCACCAAATCCCTAGTTGAAAGGCAAGATGAAAAATGTTAATCCTATATTTCTCTTTATCTGAAAAAATCTGTCTGCTTATAATATGAATCCCTGAACAGGCTCTAGAATTAACCTACCACTTATTTTCAGACTTTGTAATTGCAGTATATGGGTGGAGGGTATGTGTTCATATTTTGGAGTAATATAAAATTAAAGAGAAAAAAATGAATTCCTAAACATATTTTGGAGTTAACATACAGTTTGTTTTCAGAGGTTGGAATTTTGGTATATGGGTGATGTATATATGGAGATGTTTTGGAGCAATGCAGATGGGAGCAAAAAACAACAGCAAAGGGACTGGGACAAATAACTGACTGAAACAGTGAACTTCTGCCTGAAGCAATGGGCCTCTCCAGAGAAAAACTTTGGAAGGACTAAGAAAAAGATGCAGGACATATATGGCAGAGTGCATGAACTGGGGTGTGGTGGGAGCACGGAAAGGGGAATGAGTCTGGATTGGATTGAGAAATCATATATGAAATGCACAAAATATCAATAAAATATTTTATAAAAGTCCCCTATTTATGTCCCCTTAGTGTATCCTCTATGAGTTTTCATTGTTCAAATCCATTTGAATTCTAAATATCTTAGCTTTACTCCCACTGAATTATTAGTTTCTGGAGAGAGAAAAAATGCACACTTTGGTATGAAAATGTCCTAATCATAATGTAATGTAGACAGCATGATTTTTTTAGTAGTGATTTAGTTTATTTTTTTCAAGCACCACAATATTTATTGATAGATACAAGTATATAAAATCAGGGCATGATCATAATTTGATAAATTAAGTAGACTTAATTTCAATACTATAATAAGGGAAAAGTTCAAATTCTCATCTTTTGTTTCACACCCACAAAAACCACTTCAAGGGCATTAGCCATCTCTCAAATCTGATCAGTTTTGTGCAAGTAAACCATGTTTCTTTTTAAAAAGGCTTGTGCACTTGCCCAGGCTCAAGGATATTGAAATCTAGCACATAAAGCCCATTACTAGAGGTAGAAATACAGGAAATATACTATTATGGCAATTACAGTTAAGAGAACCAAATATATAATCTAATATTGCAATAACTCAAGTACTACTGAGCAAAGTGCATTTCTACAGTATTCAGTGTTGCTATTCAGTTTTCTAACTTTAAACAGCCTATGATAACTGGCAGCAAAGAATGTCCTTGCAATAGACTGCCTCGGCTTGAGAATTTATGATGTAATTATTGCATGCTGCTAATGTACTATCTAAACATTAAAGATATTCCTAAAATATTTGATGGTAAACTATCATTATGGCATTACACTACAAAAAAGCCTTATGCAGAAGGATACCCTTACTGATGTGCTTCTGCTTTAAATATTGTGCCCCCAAATGTAGTTCAGTAAGCACACACCCTGTCTTGATCCCCCTGCATTGGCCTCCATGATACCAAGATAATCTAACAATAGCAGTCCATATTCTGAGGAGGCTGAATTCCCATTAGCTGCTTAGTTCACAAGCTGGGTATCTCAGCAGTCCTCAGTCCACATTGGAAGGCTAAAAAGTAAAAAATAAGCTGTATCTCATGTCTTTGAGGAGTGCCAAAAGCAGTGACAACCACAGAGCATATGGGCCTGCCTGTAAGAATTGAAAACAGGCCAAACAACGGTGCTCTCTACATGATTTTTTTGGTGTTTTTGAGATGGGGTCTCCCTATAGCTCTGGATATCCTGGAACTCACTCTGTAGACCAGGCTGGACTTGAACTCACAGAGATCCTCCTGCCTCTGCCTCCCAAGTGCTAAGATTAAAAGCATGCACCACCACACCCAGCAACAACATGATTTTTAGTAGGATCCTGTGATATTGTTATGTCCACCCAGCTTCCTGGTTCTGCCTAGTATAAAGAACTGTGTGTTGAGTCAAGAGAGTCTTCATTTAAATTTTAGGTAAAATCAATATTTTTTTATTACCAACCAGAAGGCTTTCATCAGTGGTATATCACCAAAATATGGTGAATTTTTGTAATAATTTCACTAGAGCTTAGAAAATGAATCATTTCCTGCTTTTTGTCAACCACACAATAGCTCTATTAACAGGGACCCCAACATTGACACAAGAGTGTCAAAGATTATTATAATGCACGTATAAAATATTTGGGATAAAATTACTCTTTCTAGACAATGGAGTTAGTGACAGGTTGTTTAAAAACATCAACAGTGCACTTATTCCTCTCAGCAACTTTATAAGAAAGCATTATAACATAGTCAAGATTATTGTCATTGCTGTTTTTAATTATAGCTACATTTTTCTTTTGTGTTTTCACTACTGGATTGTAATGACCGTTTACATGTCTCAATATAACACACTACAATTAGGTACTTTTTGAAAACAAAATACTATAGAATTGGATGTGTGTGTGTGTGTGTGTGTGTGTGTGTGTGTGTGTGTGTTTATAGTTTTTCCTATAGGAAAGACTTTGTGAACTTAAATGACATCTTGCCTAGAGTCATGTGTGTACTAAGTGGCCAAACTCACATATTAATTGGGGACCAAAGAAAACTCTAATAGAGCTGAATTCCTTCAAAAGCTTATTCTCCTCTTCTGTTTGTTAAATTCTCGTAATTTGAAAATATATTTAAATTTCTCTTTGATCCTGAAAGTTTTGATCTTTTCATTCTTTGAAGTCTTTTATTTCCACGGTGTTTAAGACGCTTTTTTTAAATTAGAAAACTTTAAAAAAATAATAGAATTGATTATTGGAAGGATTCATATGCCTTTTTAAATTTTTTATTAAAAAATATATATTGACATGGAGACTGTGGCCATATGAGCCTCTAGGAGGATGCTGATGTGACTGAGGAGGGTCTTTGCATCCTAAAAATCATGGAGAGAGGGAGAATATATTCTTGACTTTTCCACCCACTTTTATCTTTGTTTATACTCAATAAACAGAAAACTAGCATTTCGTGGGTTATCACTAATTATCTGTGTTGATTAAAAGTGTAATAAAGTTAGAGGTGATTTAAATGATTTAAATTAGAAGACTGATAGAGAAAGCTAGAGTTGAAATGGAACAAAAAGGACAATGAGGAAAAGGAAAAGAAAAACAGACAAATAGCAAGGAATGATTCTTTCAATCTCTAATGAATAGCTATAAAATTTAACCACATGTTTAGTTAAAACAACTCTTCAAATACCAAAAACTTGATGTCAGTAGTAGAGCTATGAGTATACTCTGCTATGCCTGGCTTATCAGAAATGCATGTATAACTCAAATACAATCATAATATTCAAAATAAATGTAGTATAATGAATAGTACTTAACATAAATGGACACCGATTTTGGAAATTAGACATAAATGTACTAGTACAAAATACATTTCTACATAAATAAAATACTAAATAATCAACTGAAATTAACTCCAGAAAGAACCAGATACAAGAATGTATGTCCTAAGACAGAATTTAATTCAATGTTCTCATCTGCAACCCAACATATAATCTATAGAGATGATACACAAAGGTTTGCAGTTAAAATACTTTTACTATAAAAATTTCAAATTTGTTAACTATCTAACTAAAAAATTAAGAACTGACAAAAGAAAGTAAAAGGAAAGAAATAGTGAAGTATGCATTATAGTAGATAAACTTTTGTAAAATATTCACTGTACCTGGGAACATTTCTAATTTCTGGTTCTCTTTTCTCATTTGTATATACAACCTTTCTTTTATGACTATATTGTATTTTATGATAAAATTGCTTTATTTACTTCTGTAATGATCTCAACGTTATACATATTTAATTTAGTTTTTACATTATTTCCAATATTGAGTGTATAGTTGTTACTGTTGTTATGTACATGGGTAGATGTCAGTGCACATATTAGAACTTTTTAAATTTCCTTTTCTTGCCTTATTGCTCTAGCAAGGGTTTTGAGCACTACATTGAAAAGGAGTGGTGACAGGGGAAACCTTGCCGAATTCCTACCCTTAAGGGGAATGCTTCTGTCATTTCCCCATTTAGGATGATATTGGCTGTGGGTTTCCTGTATATGGCTTTGATTACATTGAGGAATGATCCCAAAAGTCCAATTCCCTCTAGGACTTTAAACATGAAGGGATGCTGGATTTTGTCAAAGGCTTTCTCCGCATCAGTTGAGAAGATGGTGTGGTTTTTGTCTTTCAGTCCATTTACATGTTTGATGATATTTATTGATTTTGATATGTTGAATCATCCCTGCATCTCTGGTATGAATCCAACTTGGTCATGGTGGATGATCTTCTTGATGTGGTTCTGTATGTGATTTGCCAGTATCCTGTTTAGAATTTTGGCATCTGTGTTCATTAGAGAGATGGGTCTATATTTCTCCTTTTTGGTTGTATCTTTACATGGTTTTGGTAACACCGTGATGCTGGCTTCATAGAAGGAATCTGGGAGAACTCCCTCCGTTTGTATCCTTCTAAACAACTTAGGTAGTAATGGTTGTAAGTCTTTTTGGAATATTTTATAGAATTCTGCTGTGAAACTGTCTGGGCCTGGGAATTTTTTCTTTGGGAGGCTACTTATTACATCTTCAATTTCTTCATGTATTATTGGTCTATTTAGACTGTCGATCTCTTCTTGGTTGAGCTTTGGTGATTTCCAGGATTTCAGATATTCATCCTTTTCTTCTAGGTTTTCAAACTTAGTAGAGTATAGGTTTTTGAAGTATTCCCCTATGATTGTCTGGATCTTTTCATTGTTTGCTGTGATGTTTCCCCTTTCAGCACAGATTCTATTGATTTGGAGTTGTTCCTTCTTTCTTTTGGTTAACTGGGCTAGAGGTCTGTCTATCTTGTTTATTCTTTCAAAGAACCAACTTTTGTTTTTTTTTTTTTTTTTTTTATTAATTTTATTTATTTCTGTATGTGTGAATGTACTGTCTGCATGCAAGTTTGTGCACCCGTGTCGTGCAATGCCACGGAGGTCAGAAGAGGGTGTCGGATTCCCCTGGAACTGGAGTTCTCCTGGAATCGGAGTTTCAGACGGTTCTCGGCCGCCATGTGGGTGCTGGGGATCGAACCCGGGTCCTCTGCAAGAGCGGTCGGCGCTCTTAACCGCTAGGCCATCTCTCCAGCCCTCAAAGAACCAACTTTTGGATTCATTGATTTTTTGTGTGTTTTTCTTTGTTTCTATTTCATTGATCTCTGCTCAGATTTTTGTTATTTCTTCTTGTCTGCTGCCTTTAGGATTCATTTGTTGTTGTCTCTGAAGTACTTTTAGCTCCAGTGTTAGATCATTCACTTGTGCTCTTTCTGTTTTTTTTAATGTAGGCATTTAGAGCTATAAACTTCCCTCTTAGGACTGCTTTTAAAGTGTCCCATAGGTTTTGCTGTGTTGTATTATCATTGTCATTCAGTTCCAGGAATGTTTTTATTTCTTTCTTTATTTCTTCCTTGCCCCTTTCATTATTCAGGAGAGTGTTGTTTAGTCTCCATGTGTTCCTGTAGGTTGGAGGGTTTATCCTGGTGTTGATATTGAGTTTTATTGCACTGTGGTCTGATAGAATGCATGAGATTATTTCACTCTTTTTGGGTTTGTTGAGTTTTCCCTGTGTTCCAGTATATGGTCTATTTTGGAGACTGTTCCATGGGGTGCTGAGTAGAAAGTATATTCTCTGGTGTTTGGGTAAAATATTCGATAGATATCTGTGAGGTCCATTTGGTGTATTGTATCATTCAGTTCAGATGTCTCTCTGTTTAAACTTTGTCCTGTTTATCTGTGTAAAGGACTTAGTGGGGTATTGAAGCCCCCTTCTATTAGTGTGCTGGGGTTAATCTGTGCCTTGAGATCCTGAAGAATTGTCTTTCCAATTTTGGTGCACCGGCGTTTGGTGCGTATATATTCATGATTGTGAGATCTTCATTGTCAATTGTTCCTTTAATAAAGATGTAATGGCCCTCTTTGTCTCTTTTGATTTCTTTTGCTTTGAAGTCTATTTTGTCTGATATTAGAATAGCAAAAAATGCTTTCTTTTTGTTACCATTTGCTTGGAATACTTTCTTCCATCCCTTCACCTTACGTTGGTGCCTATCCTTGAAACTAGATTTTTCTTGTAGACAGCATATAGATGGGTTTCATTTCCTAATCCATTCTCCCAACCTATGCCTTTCGATTGGGGAGTTTAGCCCATTAATATTTAAGGTTATAATTGAAAGATGGATGTTGCTTCCTTTCATCTTATTATCCATTTGGACTTTTAGTCTCTGATTCGACTCCTAAGGTTATGTTTTTATTAGTTTCTTTTCCTAGGTGCTTGAGGATAGTTGCTCCTCTCTTCTGCCCTTTGAATTGCTTCAAGTATTTTATGAAGAGTTGGTTTTCCAGACATGTATTCCATCATCTTGTTTATGTCATGGAAGATTTTTCTCTCTCCTTCAAGTATAGTCGACATTTTTGCTGGGTAAAGTATTCTGGGTTGGCATCCGTAGTCCCTTAACACTGGGAATGCTTTGCTCCATGTTCTTCTTGCTTTCATGGTTTGAGGCGAGAAGTCAGTTGTAATTCTGATGGGTTTCCCTTTGTATGTGACTTGTTTTTCTTTTGTAGCCCTCAGAATTTTGTCTTTATTTTGGGCATCTAGCATTTTAACTATAATATGGCGTGGGGTGTTTCTTTTCTGATCTTGTCTGTTTGGGGTCCTATGTGCTTCTTGTATTTGTATGGGTTTGTCTATTTTTAGTTTGGGGAAGTTTTCATCTATTATTCTGTTGAAGATCTGATCAATACTATTCTCTTGAGATTCTTCTCCTTCCTCTATTCCTATGATACGGACGTTTGACCTTTTCATAGTGTCCCATATTTCCTGGTTGTTCCACGTTTGTGTATTTTTAAATTTTTCATAGTCTTTATTTGAGCTTTTTAATTGCTCTGTGTTATCTTCCAGATCTGATATTCTTTGTTCTGCTTCCTCCATTCTACTTCTGAGGCTTTTTCCTTTCCTTTCTTCTTGATTGAATGTGTGTTCTAATTCCTTTTTCATTTCATCCTGTGTTTTTTTTAGTACTTCCATTTCCTTTTTGAGCTCCTCAATCTCTTCTTGGTGCTTCTCAATCTCTTCTTGGTGCTCCTTACTTTGTTGGTTGGCTTCCTTTTTCAGTGTTTCTACTTCCTTAATGTGTTTGTTTTTTTTCTCTCTCTAGTTCTTTCTGGAGTTTGTCAATCCCTTCCTTTGGTTCTTTTTGAAGTTTGTCATTGTATCCCTCTAGGTCCTGTTTGTCTTTTTCATTCTCTCTCTTTAGCTCTCTGAATTATTCTTTATTTTCTTTAATTTCTCTGCATAGGTCTGCAATTATTCCTCTAAGGTCTGTTTCTGGGGTCACCTCCAGGGGGATCCCATTGTTGCTATCTCCTACAGCATTGGTAGAGCTTGGTGTGGAATTATCCTGCACCTTTCCCATGTTGTCCCTTCATCTTGTCCCTGGCATGTGTGTTTCCCTTTTGTGATTCAAATCACGAATGCCTTTTCAGTGTGTTGAAGGCTGAAGGCTTGTTTTGTTTTGCTTGCCTCCTTCTGATACTTTTTTTTCTATTTTTTTTCCCCTCATTGTTTATGGAGTGTTGACTTGTCTAGGTTTCAGGCTTTCACTTTTGTTTATATATTGGATATTGGAAGTCTAAATCACTCTTCCTTTCCTGTTCTGAGGGTTCTCCTAAAAAAATCCACTTGGATACTCTCTCCTCAATTCCAGTTGTTGTTGGGGGAGGGGGCGGAATGCCTGACTTAGCCCATGCCCCAGTTATCATTTTAATAAAGATGTGATGAGTAGTTTTTTTTTAAACATAACCCAAACTAGAGTCCCATGAGAAGAGGGAGCTCATTTAAGGGATCTCCTCTATTAGACTGGCCTGTGTACCTGTCTGTGTGGAGTTTTCTTAATTGCTAATTGATGTAGAGATGTGGAGCTCACTGTGGGTGGCACCACTTCTGATAAGGTGGGTCTAGGCTGTATATATAAAAGGGAGTTGAGCAATCCAGAGAAGCAAGCCAAAAAGTAGCATTACTCCATGGCCTCTGATTCAGCTCCTGCCTCCAGATTCCTCTCTTGTGCTCCTTCCCTGATTTCTCTCAGCAATGGACTGTAATCTATAAGCCAAGTAAACCCTTTCTTCTCCCAAGTTACTTTTTGGTGGTGTTTTAACACAGCAGTAGAAACTAAACCAGAACATAAGATGATTCTATACAAAAATAAATTTTCACGTTTGAACTGTGGTTCTGCCTAGTTTTCTGCAATGCACATTTTCCATAGCAAATAAAACAAATCAAGATGTTTATGTTTCATTATTTGAATGTTCGGCATTCAAACGAGTCCAAATTACATTAAGTTTTCTTCAGCTTTATTTAGTCATAGTGCAAGGGCCTTGTGGATGCACTTCTTGAGTTATATAATCATGTGGGTCTTCCATATTACTTAAGGACATCAGGGAATATGCTCCAAGGAGAAGCTTTCTGATCGCAAGTGCTGAAAGGTTTGCAAAATGTGGTGCTTTTTTACAAAGTTCAGTAAGCATGCCTGATAATTGTGGGAGCTCATCCATTAAATAAATAAGAGGACTGGGAATAGCTATAACATAATAAGTTAAATCTTCTAGAAAATGGATAGAACAGTGAAGGTAAAATAATCATTGAAACTAGGTCTCTGGAGTCACGTGATTATCACTAATTGTAGTATGGCTGGGTAGTATGGTACACCAGTGCTCTTATATAGTCTTGTGCTATTTGTATTATATGGTATTTGAAAGGTTTTTAGGTTATGCCATTAAGGTCCTTCCTGGGGTCATATCCCAGATTTCTTAGTGTTCTTCCTGACAAACATATACACTTAATAACTCTATTCCAGAGCTTGAAAGTGCCTTCAGGATTTACATAATTGTGTACAGATAGTTGGATTTGAATTCAGCACCAATCTTTTATATTTTTGTTTGCTTTATCAGGGCAGAAACAATACTCTCTAGAAACAAACAAAAGTTAATATGCAAAAGTGGGGCCCAAAAATTGTTTTCAGTATAAATTTCTTTTTCACACATGTAGTTCAAGCATTTATCCTGGTTTCAGTTAGTCTTAAGAAAAGAAATGTATGCCGATCTATATCAAGATGGCTCTCACTGTCCCTACACCCACTTTCTCAGATTGTATCCCTAACAGTCTGCCAGGGTTCTTTATCCTTGTGCTGCAGAGGAAGGCTTTTTTTAGGACTAACCTATTCATTCAGAAGTAAAAGTGGAGGAGAAAGAGCAGAAAGAGAAGGAAGATGAGGAGGAGAAGGAGGAGGGGGAGAAAGACTGCTCATAGTGAATCCTTTAGGGATGAGGTTAAATATAAGGAAGAGTGAAGCAACAACAGCAGTATTTGAATACAGATCAGACCAAAGTCTATGCAATTGCTATTCTTCTCATTGGATGAATGGGAAAAGAAAATAGTCACAATTATTTTAAAAAATCAAATAGCTGTACACAATTGAAAATACAGTACTGCTCTCTTTGTTGTTCTGCTGAAAACATTCATTTTCCAAGGTTCTATTTCATATGAGAAAGAATTAAAACAGCAGCTTTGAAAATGACTCGGGTCAATAGCTTCTATATTGTTTCTGCTGTCTGTAATTACTTCTTTTTGATCATGGCCAATGCTTCAAATGGTCAGGTGCTGTGCTGTAGGAGGAGGAAACAATGGGCTATTTTATGAGCTTTCCCTGAATCTTTTCAATGCAATTATGTGAAATACATATTTACTACATCACAAATTTCTCTTTTCTGGCTTTCTGTTATAAGAGCTATGAATTTTGGATTGTGGTTCATTGGGACAAAGATGAAAATACTGTATCTCTCAGTAAGTACATTTCTGAAGAAAAAAAAATACTTTATAACCCTGATCTCTGGTATGAGGTTCATTTGAATTTTAATTCTATAAGAAAAATGCTGGGTTATATAATAGCTTTTTCATTGTTTTTACTCAGTTTCAATTTTTATTTACATTCAGTAGTGTGATCTAAATAGATGTAAACACACACCCAGGGGTATACAAGTGAATTTTTATTTCAATAAATTGCTCCTGACAATTTCAACAAACATGACAAATAATGATATATTTAGCAGAAAAATATTCAATTAACATTAAATTTCAACTTGCTTCAATATTCTGTCTCTGTTGCAAAAATTCTTCCAGATTTTATGAAATATTGAAGAATTTTACTTTGCTAGCTCTGGATATTAAATGTGCCTGTTGTAACAAAAAAATGACCATTAACTATTACATGCTCATGCACTGAAACTGTGAGTTTATTTAAAAAGCAGGCAGAACATAAATACCACATAATAAATGTTCATCTGGAGTTCAGTTGGTCACACTCAAGCCTTTAACCCCAGTGCTCTGGAGATAGATGTAAGAGGTTCTTTGTGAAGAACCCCAGCTCATCCTGGTCTACATACCCAGTTCCAGGCTAGCCAGGGTTACATAGTAAAACCCAGTGCTTAAAAAGAAAAAAGAGAAGAGAAGAGAAGAGAAGAGAAGACGAGAGGAGAGGAGAGGAGAGGATAGGAGAGGAGAAGAGAAGAGGAGCAATATCAATACGTTAATGTGAATTTATTATCCATATTCTAAGAAATAAAATCTGATATTTTACTCACTTCAAATATTTATTTAGTTATTTATTTAATTTTTGGTCTTTTTGAGACAGGGTCTCCCTGTAGTCCCAGCTGTCCTGGAACTCACTCTGTAGACCAGGCTGGCCTTGAACTCACAAGGATCTGCCTGCCTCTGCCCCCCGAGTGCTAGGATTAAAGGTGTGCGCCACCATGCCCGGCTCACTTCAAATATTTATAACAGCACTTTGCTTTAAACCAGTGCATACATGTTTACTTATATATCACTTATGCTTCAAGTGCCTTGCCTATGGCTCAGTAAATTTGCTGCCATTATTTCAGTTGTTCTCCTGGAATTAGACATTAAATAAATTTGATAAGATTCATAATTTTTAATAACCAATCACATCAACTGACAGGGGCTGTCTGTCCTTAAGAGGGACTTCTGAGCCATTCATTACTCTATGATGGCGTGCATTTATTTCTAGTCAGTGTTTCTCAAACCTTCAGGCTCTTTATTATCTCTTTAAATGCTACAATTATACCTACTATTTTCTTTTTTTTTTAATTTAATTTTATTTATTTATGTGTACGAATGTACTGTTTTGAGTGTAGGTCTGTGCACCTGTGTCGTGCAATGCCGCAGAGGTCAGAAGACGGTCTTGGAATCCCCTGGAACTGGAGTTCTCCTGGAATTGGAGTTACAGACGGTTCTCAGCCGCCATGTGGTTGCTGGGGATCGAACCCAGGTCCTCTGCAAGAGCGGTCAGCGCTCTTAACCGCTAGGCCATCTCTCCAGCCCTATACCTACTATTTTCCAGGGGGTTAAAAACATGTTAAAAATAATTCTAAATGATAGACTTTTTCTTGATAGGTGTTAGGAGGTGATTTTTTTTTCAAACTCTCAACGCAACGTTGACATAGTATTTTACTGATAGTCTGTGATTCTTTTTTTAATATTTTTTAATTTTATTTTATTTCTGTATGTGTATAAATGTACTGTCTGCATGCAGGTTTGTGCACTCGTGTAGTGCAATGCTTCGGAGGTCAAAAGAGGGTGTCGGATTCCCCTGGAACTGGAGTTCTCCTGGAATTGGAGTTTCAGAAGGTTCTCAGCCGCCATGTGGGTGCTGGGGATCGAACCAGGGTTCTCTGTAAGAGCGGGGGGCTGGAGCGATGGCCTAGTGGTTAAGAGCGCCGACCGCTCTTGCGGAGGACCCGGGTTCGATCCCCAGCACCCACATGGGCCGAGAGCCGTCTGAGTCTCCATGTTCCAGGAGAAGCTCCAGTTCCCAGGGGAATCCGAGACCCTCTTTCTGAACTCCGCGGCATTGCACGCACGGGTGCACAAACCTGCATGGCAACAGTACATTGATACACATAAGAAAATAAAATTAAAAAAAAAAAAAAAAAAAAAAAGAGCGGTCGGCACTCCTCTAGACCGCTAGGCCATCTCTCCAGCCCTAGTCTGTGATTCTTGTTTGTGTTTCAGTCAGTTATCATGATGTGCATTTCTATTTTCAGATTAAATTTTAGATGAATAACTTTTGTACTGTTAAAAGAGCCGGGCGTTGTGGCGCACGCCTTTAATCCTAGCACTTGGGAGGCAGAGGCAGGAGGATCTTTGTGAGTTCAAGGCCAGCCTGGTCTACAGAGTGAGTTCCAGGACAGCTGGGGCTACAGGGAGTCCCTGTCTGGAAAAAGACCAAAAAATTTAAAAAAGTAGGTACTATTTCAATATTTTTTATTTATGTGTACAAGTGTATTGCCTGAGTGTGTATAAGTGCATCCATGTGGTGTAATGTCCGTGGAGGTATGAAGAGGGTCTAGAAAACCCTGGAACTAGAGATAGGGTGGTTGTTAGTGTTCATGTGGGTGGTAGGAACTGTACCAGGATCTTCTATAAGACTATCCACTGCCCTTAACTGTTGAGCCATCAATCCAGCCCCAACAGTAGGTATTTTAAATACTGGAAAACCGAGGGTTTATTACTTGACTTACTCCAAGCCAGTGGGTCCTCACCAGTGATGGCACATACCTTTAGTCCCAGGACTTTGGAGATTTAAACAAATATCTATGATACTGAGGCCAAACTGAGTTGTGTACATAGCAAGTTCCAGGCCAGTAGGGAATATATTGTGGTCTAAAATATAATCATTTGGTCGTCGTTTAGTCCTTAGGCTTTAGCCACTAGTAGGATGGGGGGGAATGGTGAGAATTCACCCAGAGAGAAAGAGAAAGAGAGACCAGGAGAAGCTCCTTTTATTGTTGCCAATAATGTGTTTAAATACTAAAGCTGTCTTGCTCTGGGCAAGGAAGTGAGGGCAGGAGGGTGTGAATGAGGGGGAGGGAAGTGTGAGCCATCTTGGCTTCTACCAGGGGCAGCAGAGCTCCTGGTTGTGTGTATACTAACTGGAGGTGTGACATTTATTCCATTCATCAAAGGAAAAGCCTTCAGGGTCTGGGACTTTGCTGAAATAGTCAAGGCAGGAAATACTGCATTATCCCAACTTCAAGGAGCTGCAGGACAACTCACAGAAGCACCAGGGACAAAGCTTATTGCAGATTCCTGCCTCAAGCCAGACAAAGTCTCTTTACCACATTACATAATGAAACCCAGTCTCAAAATAAACAAAGAAATAAACCCAAATCAAACAAACATAAAAGAAGCAATCCTATTATTTGGCTAACCATATTTTAATATTCAGGTAAATCAATATTTTTTCATACTTTTATTATTTTTTTATTTTTTGTCTTTTTGAGACAGAGTCTCCATTTAGTCCCAGCTGTCCTGGAGCTCACTATGTAGACCTGGTGGGCCTCAAACTCACAGAAATCTGCCTGCCTCTGCCTCCCAAGTGCTGGGATTAAAGGCGTACACCACCATGCCTGGCCATACTTTTATTTTTAAAGAACTACAATGAAAACTATTGCATTTAAAATGAAAAAAATAGGGGCTGGAGAGATGTCCTAGCAGTTAAGAGCACCGACTGCTGTTGCAGAGGACCCGGGTTCGATCCCCAGCACCCACATGACAGCTGAGAAACATCTGTAACTCCAATTCCAGGAGAACTCCAGTTCCAGGGGAATCCGACACCCTCTTCTGACCTCTGCGGCACTGCATGACACGGGTGCACAAACCTACCTGCAGACAGTACACTCATACACATAAATAAATAAATAAATAATAATAATAATAAATAATAATAATAAATAAATAATTAAAATTAAAAAAATAAAAAATAACTTTTCTATACATCTTAATATTCTCTAGCATTTGTTTTAGTAACTTTAGTTGATATATTTCTGATCTTAGAAATACTGTGTCATTTGTTACATACCTGTGAACTATAGAAATATTTCTAGATAGCACCCTGTAATAGTTACCTTTATTTTGCTTTTGTGAAACATCATGATCACAACAACTATATGAGAAAGAGTTTATTTTGGTTTAGGTTGCAGACAGGCAACAGTCTATCGTGGTGGGAAGGCCCAGAGGCCTGTTGATAGAGGCAGAGCAAGTACAAGAAACAAGGAGAACTAGACCAGAAGTGGGCATGGCTTTGAACTATGAAAGCCCGCCCCAAGTGACATAATTTCTCCATTATAGCCACACCTCCTATGGTCTTATTATGCTGGCCCAACTGCATTATTAACTGGAGACCAAGAGTTCAAACACTTGGAGCCTATGACATTTTCATTCAAATAACCACACACTCATATCAAAATAAATTACTGCAATGATCTCTATTTAATGTTTGCAAAATTGATACGGTAATGTACTACCTATTTCAATCTAGATTTATTTTCTTCTCTTTCATTAATGGTTATTATTAATTCATAATATAGATCATGATCTGTTTACTGAAAGAACTTCTAAGAGATTTGACATTAGTTTTTTGGTTGTTGTTGCTTTGTTTTGTTTATTATTATTCAGTATGATGTATTCTATATAAATGTCTTGCTGTATTCAGGAGAGTATCAGACCAGAGTGTTAGTTCTCACAACCAGAAACAGAACAAAATAGTCTGCCAAAATATTAAGAAGGCTAAGATATCACTTCTAGTTCAATTAATTTAAAATTATTTAACAGGGATGGAGAGATGACTCTGTGGATAACAGCACTGGCTTCCCTTGCACAGGACTGGACTTTACTCAGGACCTGCATGGCAGCTAACAACCATTTGTTACTCCAGTTCCAGTCAGCAAGATAACCCACTTCTGATTGCTGCAGCCAATGCACACACATGATGATAAATTCTAAGACAGAAATGTCAATCAAATAATATATGTCATGTTAATATGTAACACAGCATATTTAAATTGTTTTAGCTTGAATATATTTATAATATATTAAGCATTTTAAAATGTCAATATGGGGCTGGAGAGATTTGTCAACAATTAAAAGCACTGGATGCTGTTGGAGAGAAGCTTTGTGCAATTCTTAGCACCCACATGGCTTTGTGTGTAACTCTAGTTCTAGATGATCCCACAGCCTCTTCTGACCCTCTCAGGCATTATATATGCTTACATACATTCAGGCAATACACTCATACACAAAAAATAAAATTAAGTTCAAAACTTGTAAAAATAAGTAGGAATAAAGCAAAAAGTGTTAATGCCCAATAGTGTTTCCTACCTATCATTCTCTGTTGATGGGCTTTAAAAGTAATTCTAGGTTTTTTGTTTGTTTGTTTGTTTTTTTGTTTTTTTTTTTTTTT
>VZQC01005024.1:889649-1015230 GCA_009823505.1 Rhizomys pruinosus
GGGGGGGTCTTTTTGAGACAGGTTTTGGTTTTGTTTTTGGTCTTTTTGAGACAGGGTCTCCCTGTTGCCCCAACTGGCCTGGAACTCACTCTGTAGACCAGGCTGGCCTTGAACTCAGAAATCTGCCTGCCTCTACCTGGTGCTTGTTGGGCTTAAAAGGCGTAGCTAACTGTAAGAATCCGGTAGCAGACTACTTGAGAAACCCTAGGGTGACTGAGTAAGGATGTGAATGGGCCTGAGAGACCATGGGCCCAGATGGTAGGAATAGGGAAGAGGGAGGATGGCAGTGTGAGGAGGGGTATGGTGGGGAGGGAGAGCGAACTGGACACAAGAGTTGGCTTTTTCCGTGGAGACTGGCCAAGGCAGGTGCCGGCAGCTTGCACGTTTGTGTTAGCACCATTTGCAGGGGGAAGAACGTGGTAGATCCCAGGGTTTTTTTTTTTTTTTTTTTTTTTTTTTTTTTTTTTTTTTTTTTTTTTTTTTTTTTTTTTTTGGAGATGATCAACTATTGATGTTAATTCATGAGCAAACTACTGAAGTCTTATTTAGAAAGTCATTTCCTCAACTTATGAGGAAAGTGCTGTTTTATCTCCAGTGTGTGATCTTACTAAACCAGTGGCTGCAATTGTGTACAGTAATGTATGGGTCTTCTATTTTGTTCTCTTTCTATATATGTCTGTTTGTGTGACAAAAGCAAGCTGTTTTTACATCTATAGCACTATATTGAAAAGGAGAGGAAATAATGAAAACACTTGCATGTTTTTTTTTAATTTTAATGGGATTACTTCCAGTCTGTCTCCATTTAGAATTATGTTTGCTGTTTATTGTAGTATGCAACTATGGTTTTAATCAGATATGTTCTCTCCAGTTCAATTCCCTCTGGAACTTTTATCATGAACTCATGTTGAATTTTGTCAAATGCCTTTTCTGTGTCTATTGTGATGACCATGCAACTTTTGTCTTTAAGTCCATTTATTTAATTTATTACATTTATTAAATTAAATATATTGAGCCATCACCTCACTTCTGGAATAAAGCCAACCAATTTGATCATGTTGGATCATGTTTCTGTTATGTGTCTGTTTGCTGTTTTCACGTATTTCATGAAATTTTTGCATTTCTGTTAACGATATTGACCTATAGCTTCCCTTTGTTTTGTCTGTACCTGGTTCATGTTTTATAAAAATGCTGGTGTCACGAATGGAGTTGGGAATTCTCATTCTTCTTCTCTATTATTTATTTATTTATTTATTTACATTTTGCATATTTTATTCATCATTACTCAGTTAAATTTAGACACATTCCCCTTTCCATGCCCCCCTCCCCACCCCTGTTCCTGCATTCTGCCATACATGTCTTGCATTTTTCTCTGCCTTTTTTTTTTGCCACATTACCCTTTAATTGCATATTACTTCAAATATGCATACATATACTCCACCAATATGCAAATATTGCAAAATCTGAACATAAGTGTAGGTTAATTCTCAAGCTCATTAAGGGATTCACCTTTTAATCATACTGCTAATTACATATATAAAAGGAATATAACGGCTGGGCATGGTGGCACAAACCTTTAATCCTAGCACTTGGGAGGCAGAGGCAGGAGGTTCTTTGTGAGTTCAAGGCCAGCCTGGTCTACACAGTGAGTTCCAGGAGAGCTGGGGCTACAGGGATACCCTGTCTCAAAAAGACAAAAAAAATAAAAAATAAAAGGAATATAACAAAGATGATGCTGTTTGTCTTGCAACTATGGATTTTGTGCTAGCATCCACAAATGAGGGACACCATATGTCATTTGTTTCTCTGGGTCTATATTACTTCACTTAGCATAATGTCTTCTAATTCCATACATTTACCTGCAAGGTACATGATGTCATCTTTCTTTACTCATGTATAGAACTCCATTGTGTAGATGTACCACATTTTCTGTATCCACTCGTTGGTTGAGGGACATTGGGTTGCTTCCAGGTTTTTGCTATTGTGAAGAGAGCTGCAACAAAGATAGATGTGCATGTGTCTTTGCAATAGGATGAGTCTTGTGGGTATACACCCAGGAGTGGTATGACTGGCTCAGGTGGCAGGCTCATTTTTAGGCTTTTAAGAGTTCCTACACTGCTTTCCATCTGGGGTCTTTTGTCTTTGCATATGAATTTAAGAATTTTTTTTTTCTAAGTCTGAGAAGAAACTCAAGAGGAGTTTGATTGGGATTGCATTGAATCTGTATATTAGTTTGGGTAGGATGGACATTGTTACAATATTTTTTCCAATCTATGGGCATGGGAGGTCTTTCCATATTCCAATATCTTCTTCAATTTCCTTTTTCAGGGATTTAAATTTTTCATTGTAGAGATATTTGGCATCTTTGGTTAGGTTTGCTCCAAGGTATTTTATTTTTTTTTTATTTTTTTTTTGAGGCTATTGTGAAGGGATGGTCTCTTTGTATTCCCTCTTTGTTTGTTTTGTTGTTGGTGCCACAGAAAGGCTTATGATTTTTCTAGGTTCATTTTGTACTTAGTCACTTTAACTGAAAAACTTGTTATTGTCTAGGAGATTCCTTGGTTGTAGTTTTTTGCATCCTTCAGTACAATATCATCATTTTCTGAAAAAGGGATGTTTGACTTCCTCTCGTCCAATTAAGACTTTTTATATTTTTATATTAGTTAATATATTTATTTATTTTATTTATTTATTTATATTTATTTATTTATTTGGTCTTTTTGAGACAGGGTCTCCGGTAGCCCACCTGTCCTGGAACTCACTCTGTGAACCAGGCTGCCTTAAACTCACAAATATCCACCTGCCTCTGCACCCAAGTGGCCTGTTGCCCACCAGGCCGTGGCCCAATTATACTCCTTGTTCCCTTTCTTTTTCTGATATTGCATGGAGCCACGTGTTTCCAGCACTATATTGAGAGGAGTGGTAAAGAAGGGGGCCAGCCTTGGCCTGGGTTCCTGTTTTAAAGAGGAATGCTTCTAAGTTTTCTCCTATTTAGGATGATGTTGGCGTGATTTCCTGTATGTGGCTTTGAAATATGTTGAGGGATATTATTCCTTCCTAATTCCTTCTAGAACTTTTATAATATAAAAAAAATTCTGTTTTTTTTTTTTTTTGTTTTTTTGTTTTTTTTTTTTTTTTTTGAGGTTTTCTCGTTTTGATTGGGATAACCATGTGGTTTTTGTCTCTTTCAGCCCATTTATGATCTGTTTATGTTAATTTATTGTTGTGTGTATTTTTGAAACACATTGCCTCTGTTTGCATAAAATCTGACTTGGTCATGGTGAATTGCATTTTGTGATCTGTGTTTAGTATGTGATTTGCAAGTATTTTGTTGAGAATTTTGCATCTATGTTTATTAATGAAATGGGCCTCTATTTTTCTTTCTGTGTTGTTCTTTGTCTGCTTTTGGGTATTAAAGTGATATTGACTTTGTAGAAAGAATTTGGAGATTTCCCTCTGTTTCTATTCTTTTGAAAACAATTTGCGTAATAGTGGTTGCTATGTCCTCTATTAAGAGTTTTATAGAATCTGCCATAGAATCCATCTGGGTCTGGGCTTTTTTTAGTTGGAAGTTTTGATTACTATTTAGATTTCCCAATGTTATCGGTCCTTTTTATACTGTCAACACCTTCAGTAAGCTTTGTAAACTCCAGGAAGTTCAATATTCATTTCATTTCTCTTAGGGGTTTTTCAAATTTAATAGAGTATTAAGGTTTTTATTTTTTTAATTTATTTATTTATTATGTGTATGACATGTACTATCTGCATATAGGTTTGTGCACCACTGTCATGCGCGGAGGGTAGAAGAGGGGTTTCCAGATTCCCCCTGAACCTGGAGTT
The DNA here is from genome assembly GCA_009823505.1 of Rhizomys pruinosus. Lineage (NCBI taxonomy): Eukaryota > Metazoa > Chordata > Mammalia > Rodentia > Spalacidae > Rhizomys > Rhizomys pruinosus. The sequence goes on from VZQC01005024.1 coordinate 893,487, forward strand.
CTCCTGGAATTAGCGTTACAGACGGTTTCTCCGCCCACCATGTGGGTGCTGGGGATGTGAACCTGGGTTCTCTGCAAAGGCAGTTCATTCTCTTAACCGCTAGGCCCTATCTCTCCAGCCCAAGTATCGGTTTTTGGTTTTTAAAATCTTATCCTATTATTGTATGAATCTTTTAATGTCCGTCCTGATATTTCCTTTCTATTTTGAATTCTTCATTTGGAGAAGTTTATTTCTTTATTTTGGTTAACAGGTAGAGGTCTATGTATCTCGTTATCCTTTCAAATATCAGCTTTTGGATTCATTGATTTCTTTCTATAGTTATCTTTGATTTTATTTCATTGATCTCTGCTTGAATTTTTGGTATTTCCTTTTGTCTTTTGAGTGTTAGGTTTCATCTGTTGTTGCCTCTCACTTGCTTCAAACTGCAATATTAGACAATTTATTTGTGCTCTTTGGTTTTTTTTTTGTTAATTAGCATTTAAACTTAGTGCTATAAAATTTCCCTCTTAGGACTGCTTTAACATATTCTCATCGTTTTTTGTTGTATTGTCTTTTTTTTATTTAGTTCCAGGAATTCTTTTATTTCTTCCTTTAACCCCTTATTTGTTAGGAATGTATGGTTTAATCTCCTGTTCTGTCCTAGACCCTTAGGGCTTATTCTGGTGTTTTGATACTGAGTTTAGTTGCACTGTGGTCTGATAAGAAGACACGAGGCTTCTTTTATGTTGTGATGTTTTTTTTTTTTTTTTTTTCCGTTATGTGTGTCCTCGTATGTGGTCAATTTTGGAGGAATATTCATGGGGTGTGAGTAGAAATTATATTCTCTGGTGCTTGGGTGGGATATGGGATATTGGATATATTCTGTAGATGACAAAAAGCAAGACACAAAATACTTAAGCCACAAGAGAAAAAACAACATATCAAGGGAAAACCCTCAGAATTACAACTGACTTTTCACTGCCAAACCATGAAATGATGAAAGCCAGAACCAGAAGAACCATGGACCAAGTATCCAGTGCCTAAACAAACTATGTTGCCAACCCAGTATTACTACCCAGGAAAAATGTCAATTTTTGTTGAAGGAGAAAGAAAATATTTCCTGACATTAACAAGATGAAAGACTTCATGTCCAGAAAAAACAACCCTTCAAGAAAATTACTTGAAGCAATTCAAGTCAGAGGAAAAGAGCAACTATCCCCACCCCGTAGAGATAATTATCGTCAGTATAACAGGAAAAAAACCTATCTTAAACAGGAATACCAACCACCAATATGAGGTGAAAAGGCAGCACACAATATCTCTCAATATCACCTTACATTATTTAACGGTCTAAACTCCCAATCAAACTACATAGATTGGGAGAAGTCTAGGAACGCAGAACCCTCTCTATGCTTCTACATGAAACCCATCTCACCTTCAAGATAGGCACCATCTTAAGTTGAAAGGATGGAAAAAACCTATCCCAAGCAAATGGTACTGAAAAGAAAACAGGACTTGCTATCTTAATATCATACAAAATAAACCTCAAAGTAAAACTAAATTGAACCATTAATGTAAATTTTACACAAAGAAATTAAAAATTAAAAAAAAAAAAAAAAAAAAAAAAAAAAAAACATGCATATATACACACCAAACATGGTGCAGCATCTTTATGACCTACCAATTCGCAGGACCCTCATGACACAGGGACTAATCCCAGAATATAACGTAGGGGACTTCAATAATCCACTGACCATCTTTTGACAGGTCAACTGGACAAAGAATACAACGTCATATCTGAATCGAACAATTACAATACACCTACAATGTACTGCTTCTCATTTTTAAATAATTTAAGTAGTACTGGATTTAGATCTTTTAAGGTCTGGAAAAATTGTGTTGTTTCTGACCATTTGGCCTGGGCTTTTTTTGTTGTTGTGGTGGTGGTTCTTCTTTGTTTTTGAAGAGTTTATACATTCTGAAGTTAGTGTTCTGTCAGATGTATCACGGGGACGTTTTTCCTCACCACTCTGTGGGTTTTTCTTTCATTTCCCTGAGTTTCTTTCGCTGTACAGATCTTTTGAGTTTTAATGAGGTCCCACTTGTCAATTGTTGACCTTATTTCCTGTGCAGCTGCTTGTCGACTTAGAAACTATTTTCCTATATCTCATGGGTTGCTACCAGCTTTTCTTCTACTTTTTTCAGAGTTTCAGGTTTTCATGTTGAGGTTTTTTTTTTTTTTATTTAAAAAAAAAAAGAGGTTTCTTTGGTGAGTGGTAAGAGGTTAATTTTGTTCTTCTACATTTAGTGATCCAGTGTGGTCAGCCACCATTGCTTGAAGATGCTTATCTTTCAGCAAATGAAAACGAGCTTTTTTGGACCCCGGTAGAAGTATTTGGTGCCTGAAATTGTATGAGCTCAAGTTTGGATTTAATTTTGTTCCATTGGTCACTGGTTCTGTTTTTGTACCAGTACCCAGCTATCTTTGTGACTATAGCCTTTTAATATAGCTTGAATGTCCAGTAAGGCATCTCCTTTCTTATATTGCATTTTGCACTCCGGGTTGCTTTAGCTACTCAGGGACTTTTCTTTGTCCCTATGAATTACGATTTTTTCCAAGTCTGTGAAAGAAACAGATGGGATTTTGGAATTTTAATAAGTATTGCATTTAATCTGTATATTAATTTGGGTAGAATGAAGATTTTCCTTCTATTCATTTTTCCAATCATGAGCATGGGAGGTTTTTCTATCTTTTTGTTTCTTCTTCCGTGTTCCAGGGGTTTAAAAACTTTGTGTACAGGAAATTTGGTTGTATTTGATTAGTGTTTGCCCTGGGTATTTTTTATTTATTTATTTATTTTTTTGCGGCTATTGTGAGTGGGAAGGTCTCCTTATATTCCTTCTTTAGTTGCTTGTTGTTGGTGTAAAGAAAGGCTACTCATTTTTCTAGGTTAATTTTGTGTTCTGTTACTTCACCGAAACTCTTAATTGTTCCTTAGGAGTTTTCTGGTGGAGGGGGGTTTTAGCATCCCTCAGGTAAACTATCATATCATCTACAAACAGGGATGGTTTGACTTCCTCTTTTTTCCAATTCTTACCCTTTTTAATTTCCTTTTTCTTGTTCTTAATGCCCTAGGCAGTGTTTCAAGCACTGTATTTAAAAGCAGTTGTAATAGGAGTCAGACTTGCTGGGTTCCTGCCCTTGAGGGGAATGGTTCTAATTTTTTCTCCATTTAGGCTGATTTTGGCTGTTTTTTTTTTTTTTTTTTTTTTTGTATATGGCTTTGATTACATTCGATGGAATGTTCCCTTCAGTCCCAATTCCCTCTAGAACTTTAAAACGGACGGGATGCTAGATTTTGTCAAAGTTTTTCTGCATCAATTGAGCTGTCCCTATGTGTTTTATGTCTTCCAGCCATTTATGTGTTTTTGATATTTATTGATTTATTACGTTGAACCATCCCTGCAACTCTGCTATGAACCCAACTTTGTGATTTTGCAAGTCCATGAGAGGCGGTTTATAGTTTTCTTTTTGGTTGTGTCTTTGCCTGGTTTTGGTATTAGAGTGATACTGGCTCCTGCCTGTTTCTAAAGGAACATTTCTGTCATCTCTTCATCCCTTCCCCACCATCCACCAAGATTGAGGAGAATACCATTTGTGATTAGGACAGAGGCTCATCCTTTTCATTACTTGATTATAATGCATTTTAGAGAAGAATTTACTGTAGATGACAAGGGAGGATCATTCAGAGTCCCCAACATTCAATAGCTTTATTCTAAGTTGGGGAACTCTGGGTGTCAAATTTTCTGTGTTCTTTTCTTTTCCACAACACCTTCTCAGATTATATTTTATGAAATATGGAAAAGCACTTGAGATTGGATCACCAGTCAGGAGATTGTCCTGTGAGAAAACTTTCTCCATCTCTCAACAGCCATTTACTGTTGTAGCTCTTCATCTGCCAGTGAGACTGTAAAATCTCCATCATCCACATTGGCATAACATTTTCTAAAATGAGCAAAATTTTAAGAATCTAGAAAAACACTTTTGCCCAGCGACAATGATTCCTTAGTTCTGAAGTGTCTTTCAGAAAGCTCTCATTGGAATTTAGAATCACAGAATTCCACTAGTTATCTGACTAAGATTAAAAAAAGAAAACCAGAATTGGAGCCTGGAGAGATGGCACTAGCAGTTAAGAGTGCCGACCGCTATTAAGAGGACTAGGGTTTAATCCCAGCACCCACATGGTGGCCGAGAAGAACCGTCTGAACTCCAATTCCAGGAGGACTCCAGTTCCAGGGGAATCTGACAGCCCTCTTCTGACCCTTCGTGGCCATTGCACGACACAGGTGCACCGCCTTTGACTGCAGGACAGTACATTCATACACCTACAGAAATAAATTTAAAAAGTTTTAAAAAAAAAGAAAGACTTATTGATTTAAAAATGTATTTTTTTCTTTATAAATTAATTTTATTTACAAATTTGAAATTTCATGCATGAAGGTATGAACAGCATGACTGTTGTTTATGTAATTATGTTTTGAGACAGGGTCTCACTATGTAGCCCAACGTGGCATGGAGAGACCTATGTAGACCATTCCAGAAAGCTCTTGATCTCACAGTGATCCACCTACCTCTGTATTCTGATTGCTTGGATTAAATTCATGAGACACCATGCCCACCCTATTGTTGCTAATTTCAAGCCTACGAGTGCCAAAGTATGACCTATTGTGTCTTGCTTTATATAATATGTTCCATTCAGTGTCAAATGCTTCCATCCTGCAACTGCTAAAAATCTGCTAGACACCCTTATTACTATTGACACATGCATTGCATCATTGCTTTGTATTCTGTCATTTTATTGCTCTTTTGCATAAGGTTAATGACCTTTCCATTGGACCAATGTAGAAAGAATTGATTTAGGAAATCCTTTGGTATAACAGTCTGGAAACCTAGACTAATACTTTATTATGGCCCCAATTTTTTAAAACAGACAGTCCAGAAGACATTTAATTTGATGTTGATTCAGTACTGCTTAACGGAACCTATTGCTATTGCAAATTACCATCTGAAATGTTTCTTGGCCATGTGTGTTGCTTCCAATTTAATTTCAATTAATGTAGTTTTCCCATGTTTTAGATAATTCTTTTCTTACATATTTTCAAATGGGATGTTTAATAGGACATCACTATTGGTCTTTTATAATTACATATATTTTTCCTTGTACCTATGTATCTTTCTTTTCTCTTCTTTTTTAAAGCTTATTTTTTATTTATCGATTTATTTATTTATTTATTTATTGGACAGGTTCTCCCTCTATCCCCAGCTGACCTGGAACCACCTGTAGGACCAGGCTGCTTGAACTCACAGAGTCTGCCTTCTTCTTCCTCCCACGTGCTCGGCTTAAAGGCATGCTACCACCTACCACCTGGCTTAAAGGCCAGTTCTTTTATGGCAACCATGTGAGTGCTTGGGAAACCGAAACTCAGGTTCTCTTGCAAGAGCATTCAGTACTCTGAACCACTGAAGCCCTCTCTCCTCCAGCTCCCTTTCTCTTAAAGAATAGGGATGAAGTGACTTAGAGAAGATAGATCTCAAACTATGGTCTGTTTTGCCAACGGGGGGGACCTTTATACATACATTTTAGTGTATAATTTACAGAGCTCATGAACATATCGACCTCATTGGGGCCTGTGTGCTATTACTGTCTTCTTTTTAGAAATCTCATTTTAGAATTTAGATTGTAGGTTGATAGAATTTAAGGAGCAATTCTAAGTTTCAGAAGGTCTTAGGTACTGATGTCATCTAATAGGTATTTTGACAGAAGAATTGTTTCTTTGGAAAAAATGAAGTAATTGTGAACTTTAAGTTCTAAGGCATTATGATTTCAAGAAGTGGCTTTGTTTCCCTTACACATAGTGAGTCAGGTTTTTGCAACATTGGCCTCCCTGTTCTCCTGTCTGTCAAATGCCACCTACTGTACAAATGAACATCTACACAGTAACATAGCTTTCATGCCATTAAGAGAATGTTGCAATCATCCTTCTTTCTTACTTTTTTTTCATTTGTTTTTGTATGTGTTCATGAATGTACTGTCTGCCTGTAGGGTTTTGCACCGTGTCTTGCAATGTCGCAGAGGTCAGAAGAGGGTCTCGGATTTCCCCTGGAACTGGAGTTCTCCTGGAATTGGATGTTACAGACGGTTCTTAGCCGCATGTGGGTGCTGGGATCGAACCCGGGTCCTCTTGCAAGAGCATTTCAGTGCTCTTAATCGCTAGGCTATCTCTCGGCCCCATCTTCTTTCAGAAACACGATGTTTTATATACCTGTGACCCCAGCATATGTGTGTATTTCATTTACTATATTGTTTATTAAGAGAATAATGAAGCATTATATAATATATAATATACAGAGAATAAAAGTAAAATACAACATTTGATTGTATTTCCAAGACGAAATAGAAAAAATAAATATTACTTTTAGAGATCTTAATGAAAGGAATTAGAACATTCTTGAATTGGGCCTGGCAAATTTGGACATAAGTCATTTGGACTGACGACTCATTTCCCCGTGAACTATACAATTTTCAATTAAATATATATGTTCTCTGTTGGTCTATCCTAAAAACACTAACGTTCATTAAACTTGACAAGATTTGTGATGTATCATGTAGGCTGAGCACATCCCTGTCACTATTTCTCGATTTTGTGGAGTTCTGGAAACTTTGTAGCCGTTACTATCAAAACACATTATGTACAAAGAGACGAAGACTGTAAGAGCCAGAGGAATAAGACACTTGCTTCCACTGAATGCATTGTAGACATGATAGAGAAGCTAATCCAATGAAATTTCCACAGTATAGTAGTCTAACAAGATNGCTTATTCTGGTGTTGATACTGAGTTTTAGTGCACTGTGGTCTGATAGAAGACACGGGATTATTTTATGTTTGTTGAGGTTTTTTTTTTTTTTTTTCCCCTTATGTGTGTCCTAGTATGTGGTCAATTTTGGAGAATATTCCATGGGGTGTTGAGTAGAAATTATATTCTCTGGTGCTTGGGTGGGATATTCTGTAGATGACAAAAAGAAAGACAAAATACTTAAGTCCACAAGAGAAAAACAACAAGTTACATATAAAGGGAAACCCATCAGAATTACAGCTGACTTTTCAATGCAAACCATGAAAGCCAGAAGAACATGGACCAAAGTATTCCCAGTGCTAAACAACTATAGTTGCCAACCCAGATTACTATACCCAGGAAAAAATGTCAATCATAGTTGAACGAGAAAGAAAAATATTTCATGACATTAACAAGATGAAAGAATTCATATCCAGAAAACCAACCCTTCAGAAAATACTTGAAGCAATTCACAGATCAGAGGAAAGGAGCAACTATCCCCAACCAGCTAGAGAGAATTATTGATCAGTATAACTGCAAAAATACTATCTTAAACCAGGAATACAAACACAAAATGAGGTGAAAGGAAGCAACACATATCTCTCAATTATAACCTTACATATTAAAGGTCTAAACTCCCCAATCAAAATACATAGATTGGGAGAATGTACTAGGAAGCAGAACCCATCTCTATGCTATCTACAGGAAACCCATCTCACCTTCAAGGATGGGAATCAACTTAAGTTGAAAGGATGGAAAAAAATATTCCAAGCAAATGGTACTGAAAAGAAAACAGGAATTGTTATTTTAATACCAGACAAAATAGACTTCAAGGTAAATCTAATCTGAAGAGATAAAGAGCACCATTACTTCCTTCTCAAAGGAACAATTAACCATGAATACTTCACAAACATGCATATATACACACCAAACACTGGTGCAGCAATCTTTATGAACACAATTCTGCAGGACCTCATGACACAGACTAATCCCAGAATACTAATAGTAGGGGACTTCAATAATCCACTGAGCCCTTTTGACAGGTCAACTGGACAAAGAATAAACGACATATCTGAACTGAACAATACAATACACTAAATGTACTGCTTCTCTATTTTTAAATAATTTAAGTAGTACTGGATTTAGATCTTTTAAGGTCTGGAAAAATTGTGTTGTGAATCCATTTGGGCCTGGGCTTTTTTTGTTGTTGTGGTGGTGGTTTTCTTACTTTGTTTTTTGAAGAGTTTATACATTCTGGAAGTTAGTGTTCTGTCAGATGTATCACTGGTGAAGTTTTCCTCCCACTCTGTGGGTTTTCTCTTCATTTCGCTGATTGTTTCTTTCCCTGTACAGAATCTTTTGAGTTTAATGAGGTCCCACTTGTCAATTGTTGACCTTATTTCCTGTGCAGCTGCTGTCTGACTTAGAAACTATTTTCCTATATCTCATGGGTTGCTACCAGCTTTTTCTTCTATTACCTTCAGAGTTTCAGGTTTCATGTTGAGGTTTTTTTTTATCCATTTGTAGTGGATTTTTATACAGGGTGGAATAGGGAGAGCGTTAATAATTTGTCTTCATACATATGGTGATCCTATTTTGCTCAGACGCATTTGCTGAAGATGCTATCTTTCCTCCAATGAGCTTTTTTGGACCCTTTAGCGATATGAGGGGGCTGGAAGTTCATGAGCTCAATTGTTTGGATGTTCAATTTATGTTCATTGGTCAATGGGTTCTGTTTTTGTACCAATACCACGCTCTTTTGTGACTATCAGCCTATGTTCCTATGCTTGTAAGTCCGTACAGGCGATCCCTTTATATAGCATTTTTCACCAATCGGTTGCCTTTAGCTATTGCAGGTCTTTCTTTTATCCATACTGACTTTAAGCCCCGACTTTTTTTTTCCAAGATCTGTGCCGAAAAGCATGGACTTTTAATACGTATTGCATTTATCTGTATATTAATTGGGATAGAATGAGAATTTTACTATATTAATTTTTCCCAATCCATGAGCATGGAGGTTTTTCTATCTTTGATGTCTCTTCAGATGTCTTAAGAAATTTTAAAAAAATTTTTTGTACAGAATTTGGTGTATTGATAGTTTGTCCCTGGGTATTTATTTAATTTATTTATTTTTTGTTGAGGCTATTGTGAGTGGGAAGGTCTCCTTATATGTCCTTGCGTTTAGTTGCTTTTGTTGGGTAAAGGAAAGGTCTACTCATTTTTCGTGTTAATTTTGTGTTCTGTACTTCACCGAAATCTTAATTGTCCTTAGGAGTTTTCTGTGGAGTGGGGTTTTTAGCATCCTCAGGTAAACTATCTATGCATCTACAAACAGGGATGTTGACTTCCTCTTCTTTTCCAACTAGTTAGTACTCCTTTAATTCCTTTTTTCTTGTCTAATGCCCTAGCAAGTGTTCAGGACTGATATTTAAGAGGAGTGGGGATAGGAGGTCAGACCTTGTGGTGTTCCTGCCCTGAGGGAATGGTTCTAATTTTTCTCCATTTAGGATATGATGATGTTGGCTGTTGGGTTTTTTTTTTTTTTTTTTTTTTGTATATGGCTTTGATTACATTGAGGAATTTCCCTTCAGCAGCCAATTCCCTCTAGAACCTTTAAACATAGAAGGGATCTAGATTTGTGTCAAAAGTTTTCTCTGCATCAATTGAGATGTCTATGTGTTTTATGTCTTCCAGCCATTTATGTGTTTTTTGATATTTATTGATTTACTTAAGTTGAACCATCCCTACATCTCTGGTTTGAATCCAAATTGGTGATTTGCAAGTCCATGAGAGGGGTTTATAGTTTTCTTTTTTGGTTGTGTCTTGCCCCTGTTTTGGTATAGAGAGTGATACTGGGTACCGCCTGTTTTTCTAAAGGAACATTTCTGTCTTCTCTTCATCCCTTCCCCACCATCCACCAAGATTGAGGAGAATACCATTTGTGATTAGGACAGAGGCTCATCCTTTTCATTACTTGATTATAATGCATTTTAGAGAAGAATTTACTGTAGATGACAAGGGAGGATCATTCAGAGTCCCCAACAAATTCAATAGGCTTTTTCTAAAGTTGGGGAACTCTGGGTGTCAAAGTTTTCGTGGTCTTTTTCTTCACAACAACCTTCTACAGATTATATTTTTGAAATATGGAAAAGCACTTGAGATTGTGATCACCAGTCAGGAGATTGTCCTGTGAGAAAACTTTCTCCATCTCTCAACAGCCATTTACTGTTGTAGCTCTTCATCTGCCAGTGAGACTGTAAAATCTCCATCATCCACATTTGGCATAACATTTTTCTAAAATGAAGCAAAAATTTTTAAGAATCTAGAAAAAAACACTTTTGCCCAGCGACAATTTTTGATTCTTAGTTCTGAAGGTCTTTCAGAAAGCTCTCATTGGAATTTAGAATCACAGAATTCACTAGTTATCTGACTAAGATTAAAAAAAGAAAGACTTGGAGGCTGGAAGATGCCAGAGCAGTTATAGAGTGCTGACCTCTCGTACCAGAGGACTAGGGTTTAATCTCCCAGCACCCACATGGGTGGACGAGAACCCGTCCGCCTGAAATGCCAATTATTTCAGGAGGGGACTCAGTTCCAGGGGAATCTCGACGCCCGCTTCTGACCTCCGTGGCATTGACGACACAGGTGAACAGACTTCATGCCAACAGTACATTGCATACACATTACAGAAATAAATTTAAAAAGTTAAAAAAGAAGAAAGACTATTGATTAAAAAATTATTATTTTTATAAATTAATTTTATTTACAAATTTGAAATTTCATGCATGAAGGTATGAACAGCATGACTGTTGTTTATGTAATATGTTTTGAGAACAGGGTCTCACTAGTAGCCAACCGTGGCCATGGAAGAGACCTATGCAGCACCATTCCAGAAAGCTCTTGATCTCACAGTGATCCACCTAACCTCGTATTCTGATGCTTGGAAATTAAATTCATGCAACACCATGCCACCCTATTGTTTGCTAATTGTCAAGCCTAGAGTGCCAAAGTATGACCTATTGTGTCTTGCTTTATATAATATGTTCCATTCAGTGTCAAATGCTTCCATCCTGCAATCTAAAAATCTGTAGACACCCTTATTACTATTGACACATGCATTGCATCATTGCTTTGTATTCTGCCATTTTATTGCTCTTTTGCATACAGGGTAATGACCTTTCCATTGGACCAATGTAGAAAGAATTGATTTAGGAAATCCTTTGGTATAACAGTCTGGAAACCTAGACTAATACTTTATTATGGCCCCAATTTTTTAAAACAGACAGTCCAGAAGACATTTAATTTGATGTTGATTCAGTACTGCTTAACGGAACCTATTGCTATTGCAAATTACCATCTGAAATGTTTCTTTGGCCATGTAGTGTTAGCTCCAATTTAATTTCAAATTAATGTATTTTCCCCATGTTTTAGATAATTCCTTTCTGATACATAATTTTTCAAATGGATGTTTTTAACTTAGAGACATCACTAGTGGTCTTTAATTACATTATTCCTTGTTACCTAGTATTCTTTCTTTTCTCTTTATTTTTGTTTAAAGCGCTATTTATTTTTATTTATTTATTGATTATGATTATTTATTTATTGAGACAGGGTCTCCCTATATCCCCAGTTTGGCCTGAAGCTCACCTTAGACCGGCTGGCCTTGAACTCACAGAGATCGTGCCTCTTCTTCCTCCAAGTGCTAGGATTAAAGCTGCACCACCAACCTGGCTTTAAAGGCCAGTTCTATAGCCACCATAGTGAGTGCTGGGGAACAGAAGCCCAGAGTGCTCTGCAAGAGCAGTTCAGTACTCTTAACCACGGAGCCAACTCTCCATCTCCTTTGCCTTTTAAAGAATAGAGCCGATGAAGTGACTTAGAGAAGATAGACTTCAACTAATGGTCTGTTTTTGCCAACAGGGGGGGACCTTAAATAATACATACATTTTTAGTGTAATGAATTTACAGAGCTCCATGAACATATCGACGCTCATTGGGGCGCGTGTGTGCTTATTACTGTCTTCTGTTTAGAACTCATTTTAGAATTTAGATTGTAGGTAGATAGAATTTCAGAGGAGCAATTCTAAGTTTCAGAAGGTCTTAGGTACTGATTCATCTAATAGGTATTTTGACAGAAGAATTGTTTCTTTGAAAAATGAAGTAAGTGTGAACTTTAAAGTTCTAAGGCATTATGATTTCAAGAAGTGGCTTTGTTTCCCTTACACATAGTGAGTCAGGTTTTTGCAACATTGGCCTCCTCTGTTCTCTATGTCTGTCAAATGCACATACTGTACAAATGAACATCTACACAGTAACATAGCTTCATGCCATTAAGAGAATGTTGCAATCAGTCCTTCTTTCTACTTTTTTTAATTTTTTTTGTATGTGATGAAATGTACTGTCTGCATGTAGGATTATTGTCACCTTGTCGTGCAATGTCGCAGAGGTCAGAAGAGGGTCCCTCGGATTCCCCTGGAAACTGGATTCTCCTGGAATTGTGAGTTACAGACGTCTTTTACCGCCATGTGGATGCTGGGATCGAACACCCGGGTTTCCTCTGCGAAGAGCAGTCAGTGCTCTTAATCGTCTAGCTATCTCTCTTGCGCCCCAATTTCTTTTCCCCTTTTATTGTTGTTTGATTACTTTGTCGCATATGTGTGTATTCATTACTTATTGTTTATTAAGAGAATAATAAGCATTATATTATACATAATATACAGAGATAAAAGTAATATACAACATTTGATTGTATCCAAGACGAAATAGAAAAAATAAATTACTTTTCTAAGAGATCTTAATGAAAGGAATTGAACATTCTTGAATTGGGCCTTGGCAAGATTTGGACATAAGTCTTTGACTGACGGACTCATTTCCCGATGAACTATACAATTTTTTCAATTAAATATTATATGTTATTGTATGGTCCTCTTAAAAACTAAGTGTCATTAACTTGACCAGATTTGTAGATGTATCATGTAAGGCTGAGCACATCACTGTCACTTATTCTCTGTATTTTGTGAGTTCTGGAACTTTGTAGCAGTTACTACTCACTAAGCAGGACATTATGTACAAAAGAAGAAAGACTGTAGAGCCAGAGAATAAGACACTTGCTGTCTTCCACGAATGCCAGTGTGACATGATGAGGAAGCTTACAACAAAGAAGAAATCACAGTGTGGTAGTCTACCAAGATCCGCGTAATGACAAAACCAGTTGATATCCCAAGGTGGATGGGAAAATATCATTGAGTCCCACCTAGAGACGAAGAGCTATGGAACTCCATGGATGCTGAGGGAGTAAGAATCAGTTTTTCTCAAAGTCTGAGTTCTCTGAAGACAAGCATCTAAACTCAAGTGGACATCCCATAAACGCAGTTACACATTAGAATGGCAAATGGACTCAGGGATACACCACACGACCACGCATACACCTAAATATAAATATCACTGTATGCAGTGATTATGAGGACGATGACTGAGTCAGATCTGGAGAACGAATTGATAGCGGTAATATATTAATTAATAAAAAAAGAAGTTAAATACAAAAAAAGTGTGAAAAGATGATGCGGAATGTAAAGTAACAATAGAAAGAGAAACCAAAGGAGACTGAAAAGAGATGGAAATATTCCAAATACAACATTCATACATGTAATTCTCATAAAATAAAATAATGATCCCCTTATATTTTAATTATAATACTGTTATACATTATGGCTTCTGACATGATATAAGCCATATTTCTTGTTTGGCTCATATAATTCATTGAACATTTCAGCGATATTTTCTTTTTTTTTTTAAGCGTGATGCCATACATGTATGAAATGTTGTAATGGCATCCATTATTTTGTTTTTTATTAATTAATTAATTTATTATTTTTATGTGTATGAGTGTACCGTCTACATGTAGGTTTGTACACCGTGTCGTGCAATGCCACAGAGGTCAGAAGAGGGTGTTAGATTCCCCTGGAACTGGAGTTAAAGGTGGTTCTTAGCTGTCATGTGGGTGCTGGGAATCAAACCCGGGTCCTCTGCAAGAGCAGTCGTTGCTCCAAACCACTAAGCCATCTCTCCAGCCCTGATATTTTCTAAATTATTGAAAACTTTTGATAGATTTTCATGGTTCAAGTGCAAGAACCTTCAGCATTTGCTAAATTTAAGCCACAGCATTGCAAGCCAATACTTTCTGCCTTCATTGCAGAAATTTACCACATGGGAGGAATCATGGCTCCCTCCTCACACATTTATTGCACACTGGAATGCATCTGGCTTTCTGAAGTTGTCAAATGTCACATTTGGGTGCTGTTGAGTGAAGTGAAAATTCTGCTTTATTCCACTACCTCATCTCTAGAGTGTATAATAAGTGATTGCTATAAATTATGCTTTGGTTGATCTACTAGTTGCTCTGCAGATTCATATTTAATTTCAGCAGTTTAACAAAAAAGAAAAATTTAGCTCCTCTTTAGATATTTTTCCTTGAAAAACATAATAAAAGCTGTAAAATGTAACTATGTTCTGTAAAATAAAAATTTAAGCTCTATTTTACTTATCCTATCTTGCCACTTATTTACTTTAAAATGTCTCATTTTTCCACAATCATCCAATAATGTTGTATACAAACGATAGCTTTTCTTTTTCTGCAATGAACACAGTGTGCTGAAGAAAGCACCCTTATTATGATGTCACAATTCCACTTTCTCACACCTCCTAGTCTTCATGATGAAATGCTGTGTGTTCCTGCTTTCTTCTAAGTCACAGAAATGACTACTTGCTCACACATGTGATACTCCATTTATACATATGTCAACCTAGCTAATAGTAAATAATAATAATCAGTAATAAATAAATTTTCTACCTGTGAAAAAATCTGCATAGTTTAGACGAAATATGAACATAATTTTATGGCTTCATATGATTGATTCATAATTACCTATACGAAGACATAAATTATTCTGTTCCTCATGAGGTCCATTTCCTCATTTGCTACACACACACAAACACACACACACACACACACACACACACACACACACACATACACACACACATTCCTGCACATACACAAAAAGAACTAGTACCCAGAATATGGCCATTCACAGAGGAATCATGTCAGAAAATTGTAAATTGGTAAATAATTATGGGTGAAAGTTAGTAAAAATGTTCACTATGAATAAAAATACATGATTCTTCTACTTCATGATTGAAGGTGTGACTGTTTCCTGCCTATGCCAATATGCCTGCCTCTGGATGCCATAACTTTATGAAATGATGGATGTTAATCTTAACCCCCCCCGGAAATGTAAGCCAGAATAAACTTATTTCCATTAAAAAAATCCATGTATCTAGTATTTCTAGTTGATTGTTATTGCTCCTTAGAAGAAGCTAACTTTCTTAATGAGTTTGTGTTTTCTAGACTCTGCAGTCTAGACCTATTGATATACAAAGTGAGAACCAAAACAATCAAAATTTGAATTCAAGCCAAATATTCTGGTCACCCAGATGCACCACAAAGTTTGAGAAAAGCAAGCTGAGAATAACACCCATATCTTCATATTTATTAGTGCCTTTGTCTTTACAGATTTATCTAACACAAAGGTGATTTTTTTTATATACACGAATACTTTTCCTTTTTTTTATTTTATTTATTTCTGTATGTGTATGAATCTACTGTCTGCATGCAAGTCTGTGCACCTGTGTTGTGCAATGCCGCGGGGGTCAGAAGAGGGTGTCGGATTCCCCTGGAACTGGAGTTCTCCTGGAATTGGAGTTTCAGACGGTTCTCGGCCGCCATATGGGTGCTGGGGATCGAACCCAGGACCTCTGTAAGAGCAGAAGGCACTCTCAACCGCTAGGCCATCTCTCCAGCCCCACGAATACTTTTTCTTTTAGTGTTTCCTTTTTTGATGGTTGAATCAAAGCTATACAATGATAATTCTTAGACAGCCAGAATAAATCCTTCAAAGCCCCATAGGATAACACATATCCACACTAATTAGAAGTGTACTTAATAGGTAATCAGTTGATTAAAGATGTAATTAGGAAGCAAAACATCAGGGATAATAAGAGATTAGGGAAACTTTTGAAAGGGTAGAAATAGTTCATGTTGGTTAACATATATTGCCTTTGCACTAATGAGTATCATTGGTTCATTAATGACATTTCAAGCTATTGAGTTTGTGAATAAAAGCTGGAGGAGTAAAAAGGGGGCATGAGACCTTCTAATGGGAAGTGTTTACATGACTATAATTTAATTCAAAGGCCATGTATATTAATAAATATTATTGAATTCCTAGCAGATAAGAGAAACCATAAGATCAGTATTATTTAATTCCAGTAAATTTAACATATTCTCTAGTACAGGATTAAGACATAATTAATGTTTAATATTAACTATAGTTAAAATATGCTATAGGATATTTTCTCAGTATTTTCGGAGAAAAAAACAATAGGATTTACAAATACAGAAAGAGATTTAAGAAATTAACTGAAGTGCATGGCTAGTCTTACAGATCTGTAATCTCAGCTACTTGAGGCAGGAAGGTGTCAAGTTCAAATACTACCTGTCTACGGAGCAAATTGAGGGATAGTTTGGTCAACATAGCAAGTTCTGATCTCAAACAAAGAAGGTGAAGCTATATTTCTCTGAAAGAATACTTGCCTAGCATATGCAAGGTCCTGTATCTAATGTCCAGTTCCACAAAGGTAGAAAATAACTGAAACTTTTGTTGAGGTTGGCAAATTCAAGTACTTCTAGAGTACAGAAGCAGACTCGAAATTTAGGGACACAGCAAGATTGAAATTCAAGTCTGAAGGCAATCAATTCTCAGAATGTTCCTTAGTTCAGGGAAATTCATTGTTTTGCTTATTCATGCTTTTAGCTAATTTGCTGAGTATAGCCTTTGTTATGTAGAATTAACTGCTTTACCCAAAATTTAGTGATTGAAATTCTAATCTTGCTTGCTGTTGTGGTACAGAACTTTTGCTCCATCAATATGCCGTCAGACACAAGAGGGTCAGATCTTGAGTCCAAGGCCAGCCTGAAAAAAATAAATTTTATGGCCACCATGGGAAATATAATGACACTATATCTATATCTATATCTATAGTATATATATATATGTAACTATAATATAGATATACGAGATAGATATAATATATATATATATATATAATAATTATATATATAATAGTATATATAATATATAACTCTAATTGTCTAAAACAAGAAACATTGAAATAATATTGAACCTCTTATTTTGGCCCTGTGCCTAGCCACATTGAACCATAAGGTTTTTAATCATACATAAGGTCAAGGAGAAAGTGTTACCCCTTCTGATAAGATTGGAGATTGCTTCATAAGTGTTAATTTCATTACCTACGGAATTGAAGATTATTTGCCTACTAAAATGTAGTAGTTGATAAGAATGGCACAATAGGAATAATCATTTTTTGGTTTCACATAGTGACCTTATAATAAAAGAACGTAGTCGAGCAAGAAGTGTTAGATAAACCATTGCAGAATATAGTGTATCCTAGAGCAACTTGAAAGCCTCATCATAAGGATCTACGAATACCATGCTTAAGAGAATTGATGGCGTGAGGTTTCTAGAAAAATGCTTAATTCTGCTTGATGTTTAGAAACTTCATTCTTCTGCATCACAACAGACAGAAAAGCAAGGGAGATCAACATGCTAATGTACCGAATGAGTAGAAATAGACAGAAGTAAACAGGCCGCCCTGAATAAGACAGGAATGGGATTGAGACAAAGTAAGGATGAGCTAGGCTAACAAATTTAAAGGTCATCTTAGGCCGGGCGATCGTAAGTGCACGACCTATTAAATCCTAGCATTGGGAGGTAGAGGCAGGGCAAGATCGTTGTGATTATCAAGGCCAGCCTGGTCTAAAGAGTGAGTTCCAGGACAGCTGGGGCTACAGGGAGACCCTGTCTCGAAAAGACCAAAAAAATAAAAAAAAAAAAATAAATAAATAAAACATAAATAAAAATAAAAAGGTCATCTTTCACCAGGGTGTTAGGAAGGAGGGAACAGAAAGGAAGTCAACATGGGATATTTAGGACAGGAAAATCCTTTGGTTTATTCTTACAATGGTTAGTGAATTTCAAGAGGTATTTGTCAAAATCAATAGAGTATGTAACAACTAGGGTAGGACCTAGTATGTTCTGTGGGTTTGTATATGTTTATCAATTGTAATAACATTCTGCTCTGGTGGAAAATACTGCTGATGGGGAGGGGGAGATGTTGCTAATGAGGCAGTGATGAGGGGATCAGTATTCATGAGAATTTCTTTCACTTTCTGCTTAAATTTGCTGCGAGCCTAGATTGTTCTAAAAGATAAAGTCTATTAATTAAAAAAAAATAAAGGTCTGGGGGAAAAAGGTCACCTTTCCTCCCTGCTTCTTTGAGTGGCCTGAGACTTGTGACCCTCCTGGACATTCTTCTGTGATTACAGATATGCACTGATATATTGGCCTAAAAGGTGATGCAAATTTTGATGGGCTGTGGATAAATCACAAAAGAAAAGGAAATTTTATGCCACTGTTCTGTTTCTGTGGCTTGAAATTAAGGATGTTTTTCTATCGATTTTCCATTTCAACTTATGGGGAATAGTAAACATTGAAAATAAACAAAACATGCCAACTACAGATAGAAAACATTGTTGATTCAGCTGTTTACAGCAAACTGTGGACTATGCCTAGATCTGTGCAATATAATTTATTGGAAAAATATTCTTATCACTTTAAATAAGTAAATTAAATATCATGGTTCATGATGTTCATAATATTTTAACCTTGACATCCCTGAGAATATTTATTTAATTAATAATTACAGTAATATAGAAGAAAGCTAATATTTCAGATAACCATTTCAACTGATATTACATTATTTAAAATTGATATTAAGTTGTACTTTTCTCCAAATATAAACTCCTACTCACTTCCTTTCTTGTCTGAGCCCTTCCTTTGAGAGGACTTGAAACACCAGGATTATAGTGTTTTCTTCTCTCTTTGTTTTAAAGCTTTGCTGAGACAGGTGCCTGAATGCAAGGGAAAAAAAAACAAAAACAAAAACAAAAACAAAAAAAAAAACAGTTCTATGTCTGCAGCTTTGTATACTGGAAAATGCTTTTCTTTCTTTAGTTGGGGCCTGAAAGTATGTACTGGGAATACAGCAGCAGAGTACATGCCATTTAGTTTTAAACATTGTGTCTATTCTAAAGATTTGTTGTTAACACATGAAGGGCATGCCCCATTCTAAGAAGGGACAATGTATTCTCAGCAAGAAGAATTTGAAATGATGCTGTTTCATGAGTTGGCTTTTCCCATCTGGATATGTAATGTTACCCTTAATCACAATGGAAACCCAAGGTCTGGAACTAAACCCTTTCCTACATTTATTTTGCTTTCATGGCTGAGCATAGAGGACACATATAACTCAATGTTACATTTTGAAAAATTACAGATTTAAATGTTATACAATTTAGGATCTAGAAAGTATTTAAGGGAAATTGAAAAGCTCATCATGTTTTTAGAGATATTAGGTGTTATCATGTGTTATTTCTTCAGTAAATATGAAAGAAAAGAATTATTCAAATACTTTTCCTGAGACTTGTATAACAATATGTATAGTTTGTTATATGAAATCCAACAGATAACATATCTAGACATTAAAATGTTCCTAATGATCACAATATAACAGATGAATATGTTGATTCATTTTGCATATCATTTCTTTATAAATCATAAGTTTTTATTCTGTATTAATACATCATAAAATTATCTTTCATTCAAAACCCTGGAATCTTTCTTCTTCATTAATAGACTATGATGCTTTTCTCGTTCTTGTTTTCTATTTTATGTGTATAAGTGTTTTGCTTTCATGTATACAAGTTTGCAACAAAGTGCAGTGCTGAGACCAGAGAGGAAATGAAATCTCTTGGAACTGAAGTGAGCAAAAGTTGTGAAACACTATATGGGTCCTAGAAACCAAACCCGAGTCCATATCCAGATAATCTAGTGCCCGTAAGTGCTGAGCCATCTCTCCTGCCCAGTGGATCAATGGATCAACTCACACTGAAGGACATTGGGGTACACAAACTTTAATCAATAAATCTTAACATATATGACAGAATGCATGGGATCTGGTAGGTAGTATGGAAAGTAAAGATCAGGAAGATCTAAATATGATTAAGAAGCACTCTATGAAATTCACAAAAATTATATATCTATATCTATATCATCTATCTATCTATATATCTAGAGGAGAGAGAGAGAGAGAGAGAGAGAGAGAGAGAGAGAGGAATAAATACAGAAGATCAGATTTTGCCTTATTTAATTGAAAGTCCAGGTAAAAGGATGTTTTAAGCTACATGAAGTTTACTTTATTTACTATGGTGTCAGTGGCACTCCAGCCTTAAGTTATAAAATTTCTAAGAGCTTAAAATATTTCTAAATGTTACATGTCTGGATTTATGGGTATG
The DNA here is from genome assembly GCA_009823505.1 of Rhizomys pruinosus. Classification (NCBI taxonomy): domain Eukaryota; kingdom Metazoa; phylum Chordata; class Mammalia; order Rodentia; family Spalacidae; genus Rhizomys; species Rhizomys pruinosus. The sequence continues at coordinate 913,853 of VZQC01005024.1, forward strand.
AATGTGCATTTATGTATGTGGATATAAACTTTGGTGATAATTATCATATAGTTACATTTGGAGGATTACTGGAAACAAGGGTTTTAATTTGAATATTTTTATTGATTCTAGAAATTAATTCAATGTATTTCGATCATATCCAGATCCTCTCCATCCCCACCTTACTACTCACTACGTTCAAATCCTCTATTAATTGTCATCTTTTTTAAAAAATTCATGTAGTACCTAATTTGTATTTCCCAGGTGCTTTTGGATATGAGCATTTTTATTAATAAAACTGTCACTATTATCATTGAGTAACATTGAAAAACTCGTAAATCAAAGGGAAGTACTATAGTAACCTATAATTCCTCTCTTCACACTATGTGGGTCCTGGGAATCAAACTCAGATCATTAGGCTTGGTGCCAATTCCATTTGTCCACTGAGCTGTCTCCCTGTCCTGAAATAATTCTACTTCTTCTCATTTTGTGCATGTTATAGCATCATGAACTCTTCATAGCTAGTCCCATACACCACCTACATTTATGGCTCTCTGATACAAACATAAAAAAATTTAAAAAACAGTGATAGGAATTAAGAATCCTTTCATTTGATGGTACTATTCCAGAGATTTTATAGACATTATCTCACTTAATTTTTGTGTGAGTTATATAAATCAAGTAGAATTTCTACCTTTAGAAGAAGTTAAAGATAAAGCCTTCTTCCCATAAAACTGGGGCAAACAAGCACCTCATTCAAGAGGTAAGTTCCTTTTCCATTTATATGAGAGGATATTCATGATTCAGCTTAACTGAGAATTAAGTTCTACACTAATATGAAGGAGAGGGTAGAGCACACCTAGGTTGCATGTATGTAAGCTTTGCGATCTGGAAATGGTTCACTAAGTGTGTTGATTTGGGGGATATTCTTTGTCTCCTTCCATTCATTACATCATCTTCGTCGAGCCCATCTTCCAAAGTCGTTTTACAGTCTCAGAGAAAATGCCATTTCTTGCCCCTTCACATCACTTTCGCCACTTCTTTCTCTTTGTACTGATCTCTTCCCTTTGAATGGTTAGGTCTGTCATCTTCTGAAAATCCTTTCATGAAACATATTTTTAAACAAATGAATAAAGTCCCAAATCTTTATACTGTTACATATTCTATGTCTCAGTCTAACTTTCATCTTCAGTGCTGACATCTCCCTGACACTGTATTTTCCTTTGTTTAGTTTAAACAAAGACAGGTCACTGAGTATAATTTTGTTCCAGTAAAAGCTGTTTCACATTCTGGAAAAACTGTCAATGTGGAACATTCAGCTTTTCCTAAAAGGCACCATTTAATTAGCTGATTAATTTTAAAATGTCTTGTTTGATTGCTTTCTTTAACTTCCTACATGTATCAGGACTTTTTTCTAAGACAGCGCCTTTGCCATTCTCTCATGCGGTTTGTTCAGGAATCTGTCTTAACTGCAACACAATGAATTCATGATGGTTGATATCACATCTTACTTTCCCTTGTAACAGCACTTCTTAGTATTGGATATTGGTTCTCTGATTTTTATAACAAGTATATACAAAAGAACATTTGTTCTCACACAAAATACAAGGTTATAAAACATCTATGTATGAAAGAGAAACTTTGTAATATTGAAGTTTCATAACTGTGACTATACCTTTTTAGCCACTCCAAAGATATACTGAACCTAGAAAGTATGGAAAAGAAGTAATTTCAATAAATTTTCACTAGGAACAAAATATTTTCAGGAAATTCCCATGTGCTGCCACCAATACTAAGAATGAATTAAATCTAGGTTAGTATTGAGAACTATTGAAATAAACTTTCATGTGTACTTTAAAATTATTATATAATGTAAAAATTGCTATTATTCACATTTTGCCTTAGCAAAGAAAAATGTCCAGGTAAAATGTGATTAAATAACTATCCAAAAGTCACAGCTGAGAATGTCTGAGTTTAAGTACTATGCTTTGTGATACATTTGTCAGAAAAATATAAGTAGTTTTAATAAATAAAGATATTTGTAAAGTTGGCCTTATCAGTCATGAGTCTGAGAATTCTGCACATAGGGCCACCAGGCTAGAAGAACCAATATTCCAGTCAAATCATGAGACATTCATGATGCAAAGGCCCCAATTGCTCAAGAGAAGTCAGTCTGATGTTCTAGTCAGGTCTTCAGGTCATTTGACATGACACTCACAAATTATGGAGAGTAATCTGATTTAATCCATGTAAATGTTGGAAATGGATTTCAAATACAAATAATCTGGCCCCAGAATATATGTTGCTGAACCCTGATAATTTGTAGTAATATAATTTTTAGTACTTGATATTTTCCACAGTGGTCAATAGTACTTATCCGTCACTCATAGGACCTGAGTTTGGTTTCCAGCCTCAATATCAGGTGACTTAACAACCATTTGAAACTCCAGTTCCAGCAAGATCCATTGTGTCTGATCCCAAGGGCACCTGTACTCACCCCTCACACACATATACATAGTTAGAAATAAAAAGTACAGAGGTGAGCAATGTAATGCCATTGTGAACAAAGTAATATAAAAGATGATGAGTGATGTCTGGTTATATATCATAATATGAAAACATTTGAAAAATAGTGATGTCTGCTTGGAAAACAGATCACCATGTGACCCACAGCTTTCTTTTCTACTCTTTGAAATTAAAGGATTGGTTTTTACACTCTCAAATATTTACTAGAATAAAAAGAACAATGCCATTTTACTAAATGTAATTCCAGTGTTAATAAGTTCATTTTTATTGTGCACATGGCCACATTCCTGTGTCAGTGATTGCCATTCAGTAGTTTTAACATAACTGAACTGGCTGTGAGGCTGAAGATATTTTCTCTGACTTTTCACAGAACCTTTTAATTGCCTCTGATCTGTAGAATGCCTGTTCACCAAATGAACATTGAGAAAAACAGCAGGAGAGAATAAACAGGCACAAACACACAGGAGTATATGTCCTAAGTCAGGTTTTTCCCTTCTGTCCTTTAAGCCAGGCTTTTTCCTGTCATTACCCACATAGCTATTCCCCGTGATAAAATTGTTTATCTGAACTCTGTTTTTTTCTTATGAAACACCCTTGTGTATTCTTTTGAGGTAATATATCATAAAAGGAACAGTCATTATTATTCTCATTATTTTTTCTTCTCATCGTTGCAATTATCATCACCATCATCATTTGTCTTTCTCCATCTGTATTCCCATTGCTCGTTTAAGATTTTGTGTTATGCTTGGTTCCTCATTAGAATTAGTTTTATTGGTAGATTCATTTTAATTATTTTCTTGTCAACTTTGGCTCTATTTAACAGGTGATGTGTGTGTGTGGGGGGGTTGTGTGTATGTGTGTGTGTGGGGGGTGTTTGTGTGTTTCAGAGTGGAGGTGACAATCTTACACATTTCAGCCAGCTTTCAAGTCATGTGCACTGTGATACCATATGGTCACATTAGGCACATATTGAATCATGTTTATGAACCTCTGGAAGTGAAGTAGATAGATGTGTCCCGGATAGGGAAAAATGGTTTTGCTCAGTGTGTGTGGCAATCCAAGTTTTTAGACTTGCTCAGCTATTTTTGTGTGTGTGTGTGTGTGTGTGTGGTCTTTTTGAGACAGGGTGTCCCTGTAGCTCCGGCTGTCCTGGAACTCACTATATAGACCAGGCTAGCCTTGAACTCACAAAGATCCGCCTGTCTCTGCCTCCCAAGTGCTAGGATTAAAGGCGTGCACCACCATATCCCGCTGTGACTTGCTTAGCTATTGCTCAAGCCTCATCCCATTGCATACAGCAGAGCCTGGGCAGGATCAAGATTAGAAGACACCTTAAACATACTGACAGCAGGAACTTCAAAGTACTATGAAAGAAGAAGAAGACCCATGTTTAAAAATAAACAATATATGAAACAGTTTATGTAATGTGCACTTTTTGCTGTTTTGTGTATAAGACATTTTATACTTTCAAAGATCTTTCTTAAATTTTCTTTGATATGAAACCAATTTGAACTTAATGAAAATTCTATTTTAATAGTCCATTAACTACCACAATCTCCTCCTCCTCCTCCTCCTCCTCCTCCTCTTCCTCCTCCTCCTCCTCCTCTCCTCCTCCTCTTCCTCCCTCTCCTCCTGCTCCTCCTCCTTCCACTCCTCCTCCTTGTACTTCTTTTTATTGTATTGAGACAGGGTCTTGCTAGAGCCACAGTTAGCCTAGAACCTCCTATGTACCCCAGGCTAGCCTCCTGGATCTCATAGAGGTCCACCTGGCTCTGCCTCCAGTGTACTGGGATTAAAGGCATACAAAGCCATACCTGACAAGTTTTACCTTCTTGATTAAAGTTTATATAGCTACTGAGTTATGTTTACTACTTGCTTGATATTTTGAACATACAATCTGAAGTATACAAACTCTCTATGCTGAAATATTTAAAATTATGAAAAATCACATATATTATTTCTAACAAATTCTAACAGAATTACATATATTCTTGTTAAATTCTACTATAGAAACAGTTATAATATTATTTTACTATATTTAATATGGTTTAAAATACGAGTATTTTAAATAATTTTTCAGTAGAAATTAGTGATCTGAGAGTGATAGTTGTGATTTAACAAATCTCATCTATGTTGTTGAGAATTTTTGCATCTATGTTCATTAATGAAATGGGTCTATAGTTTTCTTTTTTGGTTGTATCTTTGCCTGGCTTTGTTATTAGTTTGATGCTGGCTTTGCAAAAGGAATGTGGGACATTTCCCCATTTCTATCCTTTTGAATAATTTGAGTAATAGTAGTTGTAGGTCCTCTTATAGAATTCTGCTGTAAATCCATCTTGGCCTGGTTTTTTTGTTTGTTTGTTTTTATTTGGGATGCTTTGTATTACTGCTTCAATTTCTTCAAATGTTATGGGTTGGTTTAATCTGTCCATCTCTTCTTGGTTAAGCTTTGTCTTTTCCATGATTTCAAATGTTCATTCATTTCTCTTATGCTTTCAAATTTAATAAAGTATTTTTTTTAACTAGTCTTGTATAATTGTTTTGTTCTTTTCATTATCTGTTGTGTTGTTCCCATTCCCCTTTCATCTCTAAATTTGTTAAGTTTTTCTTTCTTCCTTTTTGTTAACTGGGCTAGAAGTCTATCTATCTTCTACTCTTTCAAAAAACTCTCTCCAGTCTATCTATCTATCTATCTTGTTGTAGTCTTTCAAAGAACTTTCTCTGGGATTCATTGATATTTTATATTATTTATTTCTATTTCATTGATCTCTGCTTTGGTTTTTGTTATTTCTTCTTATCTGTTGGGATTGGGATTCATTTGTTGTTGCCTTTCAAGTGATTTCATTTGTAATCTTAGGATGTTCATTTGTGCTATTTCTCTTTTTTTTTGGCACTTAGGCCTATAAATTTCCCTCTTAGGAGTACTTTTAAAGTATCCCACAGTCTTTGTGGTGTTGTATGGTTTTTTTAATTTAATTCCAGGAATACTTTTATTTCTTCCTTGACCCATTCATTGTTTATGAGTGTGTCTCCATGAGTTGTTATGGATACTAGGGCTTTTTTGGTGTTGATATTAAGCTTTATTGCAATGTGGTCATAGAATGCATGGAATTATTTCAGTTTTTTTTTGTTTTGTTTTGTTTTTGCTGTTGTTGTTAAGGTTTCCTCTGTATCCCAGTGTATGTTTGATTTTGGATACTGTTTCATGGGGTGCCAAGGATATTCTTTGGTGTTTGGGTTGCCTATTTGGTAGATGATTCTTAAGTCCATTTGGTGTATCATATTTTTCATTTCAGATGTCTCTCTGTTTATTATTTGTCCAGTTGACCTGTCTAATGGTCAGAGTGGAGTGTTGATGTACCCTACTATTCGTTTGTTGGAATTAATCTTGAGTTAAAGACCTGTGTAGCTAGTGTTTGATAAAAGTTCATGTGCACTGGTGTTTTGGTCAATATATATAGTAGTATAATTTGATATAATAATATAGTATATATATTCATGATTGTCTTCATGGTTAATTTTTTTCAGAGGTTTATAAACTCTTGCTTATTTATTAGTACCATTTGTGTGGAATATTTTTTCATCTTTTCGCCTTAAGATGGTGCCTGTCCTTGAAAGTGAGATGGGTTTCTTGTGGAGAACAAAAGTTGAATTCAATTTCTTAATCCATTCTCCCACCCTGTGTCTCTTGATTGGGGAGTTCAGACCATTAATATTAAATATATTATTGAGAGCTATATATTTCTTCCCATCAATTTAGCTTCTGTTTGCCTTTTTGATCAAGGTTTGTATTTCCAGAGTTATACCTTCATATTTTTTTTCTCTTGCCCCTTAGGAATAGTTGTTCTTCTTCTGTTCTTTGTATTGCTTCACGCATTTTCTGGACATACATTGTTTCATCTTATTAATATAATGAAAATTTCTTCTTTCTCCTTCAATTATAATAGACATTTTTTTCTGAGTAAACTAGTCTGGGTTGGCATTTATATCATTTAAAACTGGGACTGCTTTAGTCCATGGCCTTTTGGCTTTCATTGTTTGCATTGAAATGTCAACTTTATTTCTGATGGGTTTCACTTTATATGTGACTTGTCATTTTTCTCTCATAACTTTTGGTACTCTGTCTTTGTTTTGGGCATCTACAAATTCAGTTTGGGGCATCTATAAATTCAGTACTCTGTCTTTGTTTGGGGCATCAAATAAATCACATTTTTACAGACAGAAGGTCTAACAATTTCTTAACTCTCACTAATAATTTTGGCATTTTGTATTATATATTGTGATTTTGTCATGTGGATTTGTTTTGTGATTTATATTCTGATACAAGACTCAAGTGCTTTTTTATTGAGTAGAAGACTGACTTTGGTTTTCTTCATTGTCTTCTCATTAGTTGTGAAAGGCTGGTTGGTATTCTGGTATTCCCTTTTGATTTTTTACTGGGAGAACCAGATAGCTGTTCCCCTCTAGTCTAGACCTTCTCCACGGGCCCAAGTCATGTAATAATCTGGTTGTCTTGAACTTCAATCCATGTGATGTATGCCTACTGGTTCCTCTGGGCTGGCTCTATGTGTTTGGATCTGGTTCCAGGGCCATGAAAGGTTAGCCTGGAGCTAGTGGAGTGGCCCATTGTTTTTCCTTGCCAATGAGTTGGGATTCTGGTGTGTCACAGGAGCAGAGCTTGCTTCTGGGCTTCTATCTCACCTGCTGGGTGTAGAGTTTCTCTCCTGAGTCTGGCCTCAGAGTGGATGGTTAGGGCACTGCCTCACCTGTTAGAAGCAGGAGCTGGAGCCCTTGGGTGCTGAACCAGATCCAGAGGTTTGGTCCAGGGTTCGGCCTCTGGGTGGATGGGCATACCTTAACTTGCCTGCTGGGAGCTTGAAGTGACCAGTTAGAGTGGATTCAGGGAGCTGGGAACTGGAGGCAGATCCACCCCATCTGCCTGCTTGCATGGGCCTCTGTGCCAGGCTGCCTGGTGTCTCTGCCCCATCCTGTGCTTTAATTTTTTTTTTCTTTTGGTCTTTTCGAGACAGGGTCTCCCTGTAGCCCCAGCTAGCCTGGAATTCACTCTGTAGACTAGGCTGGCCTTGAACTCACAAAGATCTGTCTGCCTCTGCCTCCCAAGTTCTAGGATTAAAGGCATGCACCGCCATTTGACTTAATAGATAGCATGCAGGAAAATTTAAATATATTCATCTTTTGTCAGAATTCATTAATATTTTAATTTTATAATTATCAATGATGGGAACACAGTTTCTATTAAATATATAATATAAAATGCCAAAATATTAGTGCCAGTTAAGAAATTGGTGGACATCCTGTCTTAATCACAAGCCAGAATTCATTGAACAATGTTTTTAAGAAGTTCAAAGAATGAAAGAACAATTTTTAAAAAAAATCAGACTTTCTTGCAGAACATTATCCAAAATTACACCAATTTGATAGAGGGTGAAGAATCACAATAGAGAGATATTGATAGTTTTTTTTTTCCTGTAGTTAAAACTTTATGTTTCTATAACACTGGAAAATTTTAGAGTCAGTAAAAGCAGTTCATAACATAAAATAACCTCAGTGTGAATCATGTCGTTTCAATCATGTTTAATGGCATTGTTGACCTTCTAGCGTTTACTGTACAAGGATTGCATGGTGAGTATTTAGATTTGATGAACTCACAGGATTCAGTGAAGTCACAGCTTGCAACGTGAGTGCTTTAGAAATACCTTAGATTTGAGGCTGGAGAGATTGCTCAGCAGTTAAAAGCACCAACTGTTCTTGCAGAGGACCCGGGCTTGATTCCCAGTACCCACATAGTGGCTAAGAACCATCTCTAACTCCAGTTCCAGGAGAATCTGAAGCCCTCTTCTGACCTCCGCAGCATTGCACGACACAGGTGTATGAACCTACATGCAGACAGTACACTCATTCACATAAAAATAATAAAAAATACCTTTAAAAAGAAATTCCTTAGATTCGTAATTGTTGGATTAATTTGATTTTTGAATTAATTTCTGGTTGTTAGTTTTTCAGAAACTGTTTCTTGGTGTTAAATTTTTCAATATCCCTCCATTTTGTTACATAATCTAATATGGAGTAATAAAGCATAGTTTACGAAGCCATGATTTATACTATGGTGTATTAGTAAGTAATGGTTTTGCTTTCTAGTTTAACTCATACTCATTTTGATTTATGTGTTAAGCCACCACAAGATTTTCTTCATAACAGCTTTATTGTATCCCACATCTCTAGGAGACTCACCAGTACTCTCCTGTTTGAATACTTGTTGAGCGTATTTAACTTAGATCTAGGAATTATTCTTGGAAAAAAATATTTAGCTTTAGCATTACTTTTAAAAGGCTCTCTGTTCAGGACTTTCCCGCTGTAGTAATAGGGTCTTATAGTGAGGTACAGAGATTGGGGTAAACTCTAAAAGCAGCTTCACCAATGATATATACCAAGAGAAAACATCAATCTAAGGGGATTCTGGCTAAAGCAATGTCATGGACTCACTTTCGGAGAGAAGCCAAAGTAATCGAAAATCATACTGAGTTTTAGAGAGGATGCTAAACCTGATGTGGATATTGAATTACATGGTATAGCAAAGGCAGATGCTTCCTGGCCAATTGAGTTAGAAAGGTTCTTAGAAAAAATGATTTGTTCAGGGAAGTGTGTATAAAGTCCCACAAGAGGATTCAGAAACTCATTTAAGGATTAGTTTATGGCAGGCTGGAGAAATGGCTCGGTGGTTATGAGAACTGACTACACTTGCAAAAGAACAAGCGTCTCCCTTTTAGTACCAGGTGTCCTGGATCTTGCTCTGTAGACCAGGCTGGCCTTGAACCCACAGAGATCCGCCTATCTCTGTCTCCTGAGTCCTGGCGCCAGTCTGTATACTGTATAACAATTATCTTTAGACAAGTGATTTGGGAATTCAACAGATCATTTAGAGCTTACTTAGGTTCGGTGATATATGTTATCAAGTAAATACAAGAAGAGGAAATTACACAACATAACTCTAATAGATTATCTATTTTTAGCACATCTGGAGAAATGCTGTTATTTCAAGAAACCAAACCTTCTGGAATGCATTGAACTCATTCAATTTATTGAGAATGGAGAAAGTCTGAGTGTTTTTGTCTTGGGGCTGGAGAGATGGCTCAGTGGTTTTGATTACTGACTGCTCCTGAAGATGACCCATGCTCAATTCCCAGTATCCACATGATGCCTAACAACAGTCTGTAACTCCAGTTCCAGTGAATACAACACCTTCTCACCTTCATGTGCAGTGCATAACACTGAAGTACTTACACACATGCAGGCAATACACTCATAGAGGTAAAATTAAAAATAAAATAAAATATTTAAAAAAGAGTATTTGTCTGTTTTCCAGCTAAAATGTTATTCTGGTATAGATCAGACATGGGGCAGAAGGCCAAGTCTACTCCTGGGTTGGAGGCAAGCTGTTACTAACATGTACAGTACACAGCAGGAGCTCTGTGATCTCCTCTGCTCCCACTGCCCATCATGCAACAGCAAATAAACTGAATACAGTTTTTAATGAATTGCCAATTTAACAATTATATGCATATGTGCTGCATGCACATGTATGTGAAAGCAAGACATTAATTATCATTTCTCAGGCACCATCTACCTTTTAAACATGTTTCTATTATTTTATTTTCATTTTGTGTGTATGAGTGTTTTGTCGGCATGGAAGTAAGTGCACCACATGCTTGCAGTCTTTATGGAGGCCAGAAGGCATTGGGTTCCCTGGAAATGGAGTTGCCGACTGGTTTTATCTGAGATATACATTCTGGAACCTGAACCTAGGTTTCCTGGAAGAGCAGCCAGTGCTTTTAACTACTGGCCCATCTCTCACAGGTCTGTACCTCACCATGAAGGACAGGCAGACTGGCCAGTAAGCCCCAAAATTCTTCCTTCCTCTTCCTCCTAGTTGGGAATAACAAGTGCTCACTGCCTGTCACAAATGCTCAGCGTTTTTTAGAGTTTCTGGGAATCAAATTAGATCCCCCACACCCAAGGACAATTAATATTAGCTGGGCGTGGTGGCGCATGCCTTTAATCCTAGCTCTCAGGAGCAGAGGCAGGAGGATCTTTGTGAGTTCAAGGCCAGCCTGGTCTACAGAACGAGGTCCAGGACAGCTGGGGCTACAGAGAGACCCTGTCTCAAAAAGACCTAAAATAAATAAATAAATAAATAAAGGACTGTTAACCACTTTCTGTGGTTGGGGATATTTTCTTTTTTTATGACAGACATTAAACAAACCCTGTCATGGAGGAAACATTATCTTATTTACACAATTCTCTTTGTTTTATTGTATAAACACTGACTATATACTACATAACACAGGATATCACTCTCTAGACAAGGATGAGGACTTAAAAAAAAACTTGGTTTCCAATATCTTCCCTATGCTAACTTTTTCTCATGTTTTCAAAATTCTCCATTTTAAACAAGAACCAATTGATGTGCATATCTTTCCTAAGTTATAATGACATAGGAAGGTCAGCTATGTCATGATTTAGTTATGCATGTCTAGTTAAGGAAACTGGGATATATGTTGATTTATTGGTAACATGATATATCCTAGTTAATAAATATCATTCCTGGGAGTTTCTATTCTCTGCTATTTTATCAATCAAGAGAGTTTATCATTTAGTATATATGTATTGAACATTTTCATGCTGGAAATCAAAGGTGTTTAGAGTTCCATGTTGGGGTGATATTCGCCACTTATCTAGCATGTTCTTACACCTCAGCTTTCACCAGAGGAAAGCTTTTGAGAATGGAGTGTAGTCTGCTGAAAACTGCTGCCAATAGTCTTTTCATAAATTAGGGAACTTGCTGTAGATTGATTGTATGCAGCTGGAATATCCAGAGGTTTCAGTGTAACTAAGGATGGGGATTCTAATCTGGTAAATTAGAACTGTATCTAGATTAGAAAACTCTGCATTTCAGCATGTGCTAATATACTGTTTCTGAATTTTTTAAGAAAATTAAAATTTATTTTATGTGTATGTTTTGCTTCCTGCAATGACAGCAGAAGCCAGAAGAGGGGGAGAGATCCCAGGAAACTGGAGTTGCAGACAGCTGTTACTTGCATGTTGGGGCTGGGAATTGAACCATGGTCCTTTTGAAGAGCAGTTAGTGCTCTTAACCACTGAGCATCTCTCCAGTCCCTAAACCTTTTTTTTTTTTTTTTTTTTTTTTAAATTCTAACCAGAATATTCTTTTTTCAGGAGTTTAGTGAGGTAGTTGGCAGTATTCCAAGTGCTGATATATAAATAGAAACATTTATTTTTATTTGTATTTCTGGAGACAAGTTCTCTCTAGGCCACCTGACTTAGAACTCACTCTGTAGATTAGGCTACCCTGGATCTCACAGAGATCAGCCTACTTCTGTTGCTCAAGTGCTGATATTAGAGGAGTGGGCCACCATGCCTGGCCAAACTGAAGCACTTTAGTATAACACATGATGTCTTTACTTATATAATTTTCAAAATATGATTTGTTAGTTTTACTTTTTTTGTGAATTCTTAAAGCTTTCCTTATCAAATAACCAAAATTTATGCAAATACATATTCCATAAAGTGAAGCACCATGAAAGCACTGTGACAAACTAATAATCTTTAATTATTCTAATTACATGAATTGATAAAAATGGAAGAAGAGGGCATCATTCTGTGGCAACAATAGTTTTACTTTACGGTTGAATCTTCATACATCTTCACCATCTCCCACATTTTCTATTCTACATTTGATGAAACTTTGGACCAACATCCCCTCATAAGAAATGAAGTTTCTGATACTTTTACCAGTTTCTTGAGATTACTTTTCTTTGCTATATTTAGTAAATAAGTAAAGATAGTTTTCTCCAAATTCTGAATACTAGACACACCAAGATTTGATATTTTAGTATATCAGGGTCACAAATAGTATATTTTAAAAGTGATTCCTCCCATGCTACATAAAACATAAAAGTGTTTCCCTTACAGTTAAATATTGAATATGTTTTATAACCTTTATTTGAAGAAAAATTTAGAAGATGTATAGGCTTATCTATATTATATATAGATCTTTTTCTGAATTTTATAAAAAATATAAGAAAATTCAGGAGAATGTTATAGAAACTTCATTATTCTGAGGATTAAATGATAACTTTTAAATTTAAACTTTAAAGTCAGTTGCTTACTGTACATTACAAAAGTTAAATGGTAAAAAGTGCATATGAACTTGTAAAATACATTACATAAGAACCTTTTTTAAACAATATTTACAATTCAGCAATTCCATTATTTAAACAGGCAAAGTAATTTAAATGTTTATTTATAGCAACTAGTTTTAAAAGTCAGGTGGATATTTTCATGTATTTGATTAGCAATTATTTAAATTCCTAACAGTCTTCATGAAAAATTAGAATTATTGTTGTCTTTTTAATTGAGATCATCATGGATTTCTTATAGAATAGTCTTATATACTGATTTTCCTAATACTTAGAAAAATGAAACCCATGGCTTAAGTTATTCCTTATTGAATTTTGGTTATTTGGAATAAAAAAAACACAATTAATGCAATTATTGAAGCAGATCTGTAGAATCAGCTCAGAGAGTGATTGTAGTTGTCATAGAAACAGAACTTTAAATACATTGCACTTTGGAGTATACATTGCACTTTTTGGGTACAACTAAGACTCTGCTACTACCATTTAGAACACTATTCAATAAGTGAAGCTTTCTTTGAAAGATGCTTATAACAAGTTTTTAAGTAAAAATGTCATTTGCTCTGAAGCCAAGTTTTAATAATAGTTGTGTTTTCATAACTCTTGGATCTTTACTTCACTGTGGCATTTTGATCTTTATTACTTTTTTTCAAGATAGTCCTGAGATCAATGTGAGGCCTCTCTGCAGAGACTAATGTGAGTTTAAAGACTTCAGTGTCCTTTGTCAAGGAGAACTATCCAAGCTGTCACAACTGGCTAACTCCAGTCCAATTCATAAGGGATTAATTGGCCATGGGTGCTTGTGAAATACTGTCACTGTGGCTGCAGATCTGTCATTTTGATACACAAGGTAATCAACTCCAGTAATAGACTCTCTATGAATGTTAATCGCTTACCTAACAAGAAATCATTAGCTGCTGTTTACTAAATGTCATGTGGGAAAACAAAATTTGGTTATATTTTGTAGGATAAATTTCCTGAAACTACACTTAAATATCAAATGTTTCCATTTTTCTCCATCTTTTTCACTAGAGATAATTTTTTCCTTCTGGAAAAATCTGTACAAAATATTTAACATTAATTTACATATAGAGTTATGTAAGTGTGCTTATGTAAATAGATTATATATTTTAATCTGATAGATTTTTCAAAATTTGTCATAAATATAGTGAATTCTCTGTAGGGATCCATTTTAATTTAAAAAAATATTAATTAGATATTTGACTCTAGATAATTTCTAGGAAATGAAGGAAATGAGAAATAATTGAATTCATTTCAATGTAAGTTAATTTAAATAATAATTGGATGTATACCTATCATGTATTTTACCTTTAAAGTCAGAAATTAACCTCAGTATCATCACAAAATAACTAAAGCATCAAAAAAAATGCTTAATACAAAATTTCACACTTTGGTGACCCAAATTTCTCAGGAATGCTTAAACTTCAAATTACATACCAGTTGAGGATATCTGTCTGTTACTTCTATCTGTAACAGTTATTGTCCCTTGCTTTAAAACTAGAGAGCGGGGAACAAGATGGATATAAAGAGGATTTTGTCAATGGATACAAATTTGAGGAATGAATATCTGAAAACTCAATGAACGGGGAAAAGAATTCTAGGGATAAAGCCCCCTTGGGTGGTACTCTCCTGTATGCCTTAATCATGAAGATTGGTAAGTGGTGGACCTGAAGGATTACTAAGCCAAATGAGTGAGGGGTATATGCATGGAAAAAAAAGTAACATATTTATCAGATTGGAAAGCAAAATACAGCTAAAGAATGTAACCGTGTAGAAAAAGATTAGAACACCAGAAAAGTGGATGCAATGTATTCACTTGTATGTATAATTTACATAATATATATGCACATATGTAGCATGTTTGTCTTTTATAGTTACAGGAAGAATAATTATATATGTATTTAATGACTGACTGACCTTGTGCAGCTCATGCATATGCTGCCACATTACATTCATACATGCAATTGCTTATTCATGACCAGAAAACAGTTTCCCTGTAGTCAACCATACCCTCTGGCTCTAAAGATTTTTCTCCTTCCTTTTCCATGATCATCTGTGAGCATTTGAGGAAGGGTGTGATATAGATGTCCATTTTAGACCTGAGCACTCCGCTGACTCTTATCCTCCACATGCTGAGCAGTTGTGGGTCTATGTGTTAGTCTTCATCCAATATAAGAAGCTTCTCTGATGAGATTTGATAGATACAGTAATCTACGTATATAGTGCTTTAGTCATTAGAATTCAGTTAAAACTATGTCTATTTTTCAGAATAATAGTGATACATTCTCTCTGTTGGACCATAACCTATTTAGCTCTAAGCTCTTGGCCCATTAATACTACCAGGTATAGGTTTTATTTGTGTAGTGAGTCTTAATCTATGTAGACAAATTTTGTTTTCTTCATAAAATCTATGCCACTATTGCAGCAGTTGTCATATCCTCCCAGTCCTGTCCTTATTGAAGCTCACATGTTTCACACTTGAGTAGAACTGATGGTTTTCCTCAAAACCACTGTAAAAATTCCCTTTTCATCACAGATTGTATTGATTTGGAGTTGTTCCTTCTTTCTTTTTGTTAACTGGGCTAGAGGTCTGTCTATCTTGTTTATTCTTTCAAAGAACCAACTTTTGGCTTCATTGATTTTTTGTATTGTTTTCTTTGTTTCTATTTCATTGATTTCTGCTCTGATTTTTGTTATTTCTTCCTGTCTGTTGCGTTTAGGGTTCATCTGTTGTTGCCTCTCAAGTGCTTTTAGCTGTAGTGTTAGATCATTCACTTGTGCTCTTTCTGTTTTTCTAATGTAGGCACCCAGGGCTATAAACTTCCCTCTTAGGACTGCTTTTAAGGTATCCCATAGGTTTTGTTGTGTTGTATTGTCATTGTCATTCAGTTCCAGGAATGTTTTTATTTCTTTCTTTATCTCTTCCTTGACCCATTCATTATTCAAGAGTGTGTTGTTTAGTCTCCATGTGTTCTTGTAGGCAGGAGGGCTTGTCCTGGTGTTGATGTTGAGCTTCATTGCACTGTGGTCTGACAGGATGCATGAAATTATTTCAATCTTTTTGTATTTGTAGAGGTTTCTTCTGTGTCCCAGGATGTGGTCGATTTTGGAGAATGTTCCGTGGGGTGCTGAGTAGAAAGTGTATTCTCTGGTATTAGGATGGAATGTTCGGTAGAGGTCTATGAGGTCCATTTGGTGTATCATATCGTTCAGTTCAGATGTCTCTCTGTTTATTTTTTGTCCTGTTGACCTATCCAAAGGACTCAGTGGGGTATTGAAANTCTGCAGCAATCGTGAGGCATTTCTTCCCTTCATGCCCAGAGGAGTCAATTCTTCTGGGACTTTCTGATACTTCCTACTCATGCAAGCTGCATTTTCTTTCTCAGCCATCCAGTTGGTGGATAAACACACGGCTTGATGCCACAAAGCTTACATCCTCTAATGGTTAGGAGATGTATAAAGCCACACGAAGACCCTGTTCATACTTAACAGAAGAAATGTGTAATTCAGGATTAGCATTACCATCCAAACATCTGTGTCTATACAAAGGTCACCTACCATAACAATTAGTACTGTTTTAAATACCTATATATCTAAGTGCGCTGTGCTTCATTGTAGGCATGAAAGGCTATATATTATTTTATAGTACCTATATTCTCAATTGCATAGTGCTTCATTAGTAGGGATTGAAAGGTTATGCCTGGACAAGCTGGCAGCTCCATGAAAGAAAAAACAGCCAGAATTGACTAGAGACCAAGACAACAGCTCCAGAGAAAGTAGACTGTTTTGATTTCTCACCACCTGTGCCCCTTTTCTATGCCTAGGGAACAATCTGGCAAGAAGAGGGGGCTGGTAGAATGTAAGGGCTGCGTTGGGGGGAATGTTGTGTGAAATACAACAATATAGACTGGACACTCATTTGATCAACTTGATTGAACATACAAGCCCCCCCCCCTGCCTGGATGGTGGGACCCATGAGCTGTTGGTTGGGACCTTGGGCACAACTGCTCGCAAATTGGTTTTACATGAAGGATGCTTGTACTCACAGATTATCACCTATTGTTAAAAAAATGAAAACAAAAAAAAAAAAACAGAAAGATGCAGAAAAGTTATGGCAGAATTCATGATCTGGGATGGGTAGGGGTAGGGTGGGGGGAAGGGAAGGGGATATATGCCTGAACTGAATTGGAAAATGATGTATGAAATACACAAAACATCAATAAAAAAGTAAATTAAAAAAAAAAGAAAAAGAGAGGAATGAAGTTGGGATGGTAGGGACGTATGCAGTTGAATCTGGGAGGCATCAGATGGAGAAGTGGAGTGTGAACTGAAAAGGATTCCGTGCACCTACAGAAGAGAAAGTGTAAATTATAGTGACCTACTAAATTATAGTACCCTTCTTATTACCCATTAGATAGATCATAAGACTATGAATATGTATATATACAATAATAATCAAATCAAATCTAAGACCACTTGTTGGAAATAATAAAGTTTATTAACAAAATGACATTTATGTTTCACTTTTGAATATCTTTAAAATATTTTATTATTTATTATTTTTATTTTATTGTAATATTATTTTTATTATATTATTTATTATTTTAGTGTATTGCTTGCATGTATGTAAGTGTGCCTGTGTTGCACAATTCCCATATATGTCAGTAAAGGGCATTGGGTGCCCCTGAACTAGAGTTCTGAGGGCTGTTAGCAGCCATGTAGTACTGGGAAACAAAACCAGGTCTTCTGAAAGAACAGCCAGTGCTCTTAACTTCCGAGACATCTTTCCAGGCCTGTTGATTACCTTTTGAAGGAAAATTCTTTGTGATCTCTCTGGGAGTTATTTTGCACTCAATCTCTCTCTCTCTCTCTCTCTCTCTCTCTCTCTCTCTCTCTCTCATCTTAAATCCATGCACTCAAACAGATCAGACTAGTATGCTATTGCTCCATCATTTTATGTGATAAAAATTGTCTGGTTTAAATACATGTTTCTGATAATTTAATCCAGGTTATACTGAGGTTTATATTCCATGTCCCTCAAATCCAGATGGCAGAATAAAGGAGCATCTTCAATGTCCCCATCAGGATGTCAGTATCAGAAAACTTCTCAAACAGTATCCATCAAGACAGTAGCATGTGACTAGATTATAGCTGAGAAAGATGGCATGTAGAAACAGTGTGAGTTGTGTGTACCAGAAGATAAATGCTAATATATGGTTTCCACATGTGGATATTTCCAGAAATGATTCTAATATTGCTTTCATTAAAGCACCTATCAACAAATTTTACAAATTGCTATAGCAACATTGTTCTTCAGTTTTGGAATAGAATACCTACCATTGTAACTATAATTGTGACACTCTTCATTCATTGACTTTTATAATTCCTGACTTTTTCCAATGACTTTAATATCAGAAGAGTCTGCAAATGACCAAGTGAATTAAGTAAGTTTCTTTCCATAGACATTCAATGATCATCTAGTATGTATTCTCTCAATAAAGAAAATCAATTAGACCCATCTTTAACATTTAAGAAGCCTGTATTCTGGTTTCTGAAACACAAATGCAAATATATTCTAAGGGTATGGTGTGAAACACATTAGATATGTCAACAGAATCCTGGACCAAAGAAGAAACAAGTAATTCAAGGAGGACTTCTAAAAAATCAGTTCCTTCAATTAAATACATTTCTAATCAAAATGTAATCCAGCCTAAATGAGTCTAAAGGGCTGCCAACCTCTACTGCTAAAATAATTACTGAATCTCACCATGAGTAACTCTGTTCAGTGGCTAGGCCTATATTATTTTTCAGCTCATACTAAAATGTCTTAGAATTTATGTTTTCATTTTTTCGAACTACATATTTAAGTAGTTATCTTTAGTCTGGTCTTCATGCCGTAAAGTGGCATTATCCTGGGTTTATTCCAAACATATTTTTCATTTCCCTGTTATCTGTGTCCAATATATTGTAGAGTGCCTGTTTTACATGAAATGCTGGAGAGAACACAGTCTGCAGCTGCAGTTTTATTTGTAACACATTCATCATGGTTATGAACAGTCAAGGCACTTGGCACTGTCTTTATTGTAGGTGATATTTACCAGTGTAGATGATGTACCATATACTGAAGTTTATGGCTTTCTCATACTGTACCACATGATATCTTTGGATGGATTGTCTAGAATGCTCATATTCTTTCCTAGTGAATAAAGCCTTATTGTAGATCATTACTCATGGAAGCTGAAGGCTTAAAATTTGTTGTTAAGAGCTTATTAAGGAAGTCTATGACTGGCAATTATAAAATAGTCCTTTGTACTTCATGACTTCGAATAGACAAGTGAGTCTCCCTCCAGAGTTTTATTAAAAAACAGCTGAAACTTACAAAAGCCAATTACTACAGCTACTTAATTGTTCATTTGGATTTATGTCTCACTACCTCAGTTTGTTTGCTAATGTTTTCAATAACAATGGATGGAAAGTGCAGTTTAATGTGGAAATCAATACTCAGTAGAGACCTACAAAACAGCAAACAAACAGCAAACTAATGCCACATTGTTTGGTGGATTTTCTTAAATATGTTCAAACATGCACTTGAATTCTGGTATACTATATCCGACTAAAATAATACGTTTTCTTTAAGTATTCAGTACTTAGTATAAGTGAGAGATAACTTAAAAATGTAACAAGCCCAAATGTGACTGTATTTTATGTAAAAATAATAGGCATTTAAGCAAAATCAAATAGAACACTAAGATTTACAAAGTAAAATTTCTTATATACTAGAGTTGTTTATTATCCATTTATAGATGTATAGCTAAAAGCAATTGTTCAGCAGTTCCTTACACAATTAATTACTAGGCACATATAAGGTTCCAGGGATTATTTCAGACTTCTGAAATGTTTAAATAAATGAAATAAACTTTCTCTAGTAGAACTTAAACTTTCTCAAGGGAGATGATGAGTTGGGAAGGAATAATAAATAATAAATACCATAGATTATATATATGTAATATATATATATATATATATATATAATAAATTATATATATATATATAGGAGAGAGAGAGAGGAGAGAGAGAGAGAGAGAGAGAAGAGAGAGATCGTTATACAGTCAGCTAGAATTGGGGAAAATGTTCTAATGCAAAACATTTTATAGGGATCAAGACTGGCAGGGGTTGCATTTCCACATTATGATTCCAAACGGGGTAACATCTCTGCAGACCCCCTGAATGGTTATTTCAGACACTACAAGGATGTGTATGTAATTTGAAACTAATCTATTTTCATGGTTAGCCCCTGGCTTCAACCATATCTTTGTTGATTAAGCTAGGAGATATATTTGAACATCAAGGACAATAAAGTAATCCAACTTGATTAGTGCTTGTCTCTAAAACCAAATGCAGACTTCTGTTGAATTTGCGTATAGTCACAGAAATTTTGCTATTACGTAGCTCTAAAGTGGAATACTAGGTTAAGTTCTGATTAACATATGTTCTTCTGAAGACTAAATCAAAGTCCTGGAGCCCACCTATGTGCCCAGGTAGTTCAGTCTTGTCTGTGGCTTCTAGTGACGGAGCTACTCCAGTTCTGGAGCAGGCAATGGTCTTACCAGAGCTGGATGAAGTTGCTTACCTCTATTCTGTCCATCCAGAGTAGTTTTTTCACATGCTTTCATATAGTAGAAAACAATAAAGAGATAACAGTGTAATTTTGTTTCTATTGTGATAAAATACTATCCTGGAGGCAATTTACAGAAGAAAGAGTGGAGTGGAAGGGAAGCAAGGTAATGGACTCTTAAACCCCAATCCCAGGGACATACTTCCTTCAGCAAGACTACATCTCCTAAAGACTTCATTCACTCCCAAGAACAGAGCCACTAAATAGACAAAAGTGTTTGAATGGTTGAGTCTAATGGGAGCCATTTATCATTCAAACAACCTCACGTACAGAATTTGACTTTCTTTTTTTTTTATAAATATTTTTGCACTTTTTTTTTTTTTTTTTGGTCTTTTCGAGATGGGGTCTCCCTGTATCCTCAGCTGGTTTGGAACTCACTTGTAGAACAGGGCTGGCTTGAACTCCACAAAGATCCTCCTGCCTGCCTCTTGAAGTGCTAGGATTAAAGGCGTGCCCCACCCACACCCGGCTCTGCTCATTCTTTAAAAAAAAATAAATAAATAAATAAAAATAAAAATAAAAAATATATATATATATATATTGAGAAGCCGGGCGTGGGCACACCTTTAATCCTAGCACTCAGGAGGAAGAGAGGCAGGCGGATCTTTGTGAGTTCAAGGCCAGCCTGGTCTAACAGAGGGAGTTCCAGGACAGCTGGGGCTACGAGAGAACCCTTGTCTCGAAAAGACCAAAAAACAATTATTGAAATTTTGTGCATTTTGTACATCACTTCACAGTTCAATCAAAACTCTTTTCCCCCTCCATGCCTGCCACCACTCCCAAGTTTATGCAGTCTGACATATATGTCCTGCATCCCGTTCTGAGTCTTTTCAAAGTTTTTCAAAGCAGAGTATTATATTTTGGGGGAAGGACTTTACTGCTTCAATCATTCCCTATCCCAGTTCTTTTGCTTTGTTGTTTCCCTCCAATTAGTATGTTTCAACATATGCATATATATAATTATATCATAATATATTAAGATATTCACACCTATACTAAAAGCACTCTGAAAATAAACTATATACCAAATTATATTCGGGATACATTTTCTCTTTCAATTTACATTAACTCTAAAATGTGCATACATACCCCCCAAACATATGCCAAATTATAAAATCTAAAATAAGTGGTAGGTTAATTCTAGAGCCTGAAAGATAACATTTAAGAACACTGCTTTTAGATAAAGAGAAATATAACATTAAGTTTACTCAGTTTACCTTACAAGTAGGTGTTTGGTGGTAGCATTCACAAATGAGCAATAAAATTTGTCATTTTTTTTCTGGGACTGTGTTACTTCACTTAGCATAATATCTTCTAGTTCCATCCATTTACCTGCAAAGTTCATGATATCATGTTTCTTTACTGCTGCATAGAACTCCATTGTGGGTAAGACTGTTCCTACCTGAGTTTGAATACCCAGAGTTGCTCTGTGTAACTATAACCCCAGCTTGCAGCACAGGGTAGGGGACAAAGGCAGACCCTGAAACTTCTACCTAAAATCACTACCGTCGTGACATTTTTTTTTCATTTTATTTTTTATAGTTTATCTCATGTTGCCTTCCTATGCAGTTTGCATATTGACTGTTCATTTCATTAATCCATTCACTTCATAAACATTGAAACTTCACCAGCTTGTCAGTCTACACAAATAGTGAGCTTCCATTCAGTGAGGAAAGCTGTCTCAGCTTAACAAGGTATACAATGACAGAGGAAGACAGCTGACTTCCTGCTCTGGCCACTGCACGTGTCACAGGAAGGGGGCACCTGCATTCTTACTTGATTACACCATGTACATATATACTGCACACACACACACACACACAACTTTCTTCAGAATGCCATTGAGATATGATTTATTATGTAGTATATAAACCTAATGAACGATTAGAGACATCTCTATGAAAATGTTTACAGATAAACATAAATATATTATTTTAAATGTAGAATTGGATATCTGGTGAGGAGCATGACTGTGTAGTCCCTGAATCACATGGGTGATAAAATCATAACCTCAATAGTTTATGAAAAGACCTGATTGAACTATTTGAAAGCAAGATGAACCTGATGGGAGTAAACAAACCAAGTGTTAAATTAATTGACTGCCAGGTAAGTGCACACTGGAGTAGATCAGATTTCCAGCTAAGTTTAATGAGGTGGGAAAGGAAACTGCAATTATATAATTGAAAGTTTACATAAAACATCTGCAGATTGATTGAAAAGATGTGTTACAAAAATAAAATAATCCAAGTATCTCCAGCTTACTTCTTCCCAGACCACCCTAGAGAATCACAGAATGTAAACACAGAATGAAATTTAATGACTTAGTTTTTGTTATAAAACTTTGCACACTTGCTGGAAAGTTCCATTTTCCTAGTTAAATTTAACTCATTTTGAGACTCAGAAAACCAACACCATTTTGCCTTCCTGTGCGGTTTGGATATTGACTGTTCATTTCATTAATCCATTCACTTCACAAACATTGATCTAGGGCCACCATAGGACAGGCATATTTTACTTTCTTTTAGTTCAGGATAATGATGGGATGAGTTTCCTGCTGTCAGGGAGCTTATTGTTCAGTGGAACACATAAGGAGTAAATCATTAAAATACACTGTTATATTGATGTTGATTTAAGGAAGAAAATTATAAAAAGGACTGAATAAATTTAACCAAAATTGACTTAAGAAAAGCACTAGAGAGATGACCTGATGTTTCAGGACACTCTGCTTTTGCAGAGGACCCAGGTTAGGCTTTCAGAACCCACACATGGTGGCCAACACTCATCTAAAACTCCTGCTCCAGGAGATATGATGTCCTTTTTTAACTCTGGGGGCATTGCATGCACATGTGCACTTCTTTATATGCAGCCAAAACATTCATACACATAAGATACATTATTTTGTCTAAATAAGTGAAGAGCTGTGGCCAGCTGCATTTATGAACATAGTAAAGAGCTGTTAGAAGTAATACTCAGGGCTGGAGAGATGGCCTAGTGGTTAACAGTGGTTTGATCCCCAGCACCCACATGGTGGCTGAGAACCATCTTTAACTCCAATTCCAGGGGAATCCTCTTCTGACTTCTGTGGCATTGCACAAACCTACATGCAGACAGTACATTCATACACATACAAAAATAAATTTAAAAATTTAAATATAAAAAAGAAGTAACAATAAATGAACCATTGATTAGCATTGAAAATATGTTTTATGTAAGGGCAAAGTGTAGAAAGGAAACCAAGAGAGGGGAAAAGTAGGTGATGAGGAAAGACAGGAGGAGCAGACATGGGAAATGAAGGAAGGAAAGAGAGGAGTAGAAGACACATGGGAAATGAAGGAAGGAAAGAGAGGGGGAGCAGACACATGGGGAATGAAGGAAGGAAAGAGAGGGAATGACTGCGCAGAAGATGGTGAGGAAATTCACAGGAATTTACTTTGATGAAAATGCCATAATACTATCTAATACAATGTCTGATGGTCTTAAAATACATTCATTTTAAGGCATTCTTTCAAAAAAAGGTATATATTGTAGGAAGCTTAGTTTGGTTTTCTGTGTGATGATCTCCCTATTCCTTGGTCTTCTTATCTTTTCTTTTTTTTTTTATTTTAATTTATTTATTTTTTTAAAGGGATTCTACAATACAATGACACAGTTGTTTGTCAGATCATTGAGTCACTCATTATGTCATACAAATCAGGTAATTGTGTGCATTTGCAAGTATCTATGTCCAAATTTGAACAAACCAAGGTTCCCATAGTCCAGTTGGAGAAGCTTGTATGCACAGCATGTTGATAACATAAGAGTCCAGCTATATTCCTGTTGTTCATTGATTCACCCCTATCTCCCACAGCCCTTACAATCTACCTCGCCTCCTCTTCCGCAGTTTGTTCCCTGTGGGTTTGGAGAAAGGGGCACAAGTTGTGAGAAGAAAACAGTCTAATTTCTTTGGAGTTGTCATTGGACTCCAGTCTGTTCAGTTGTTTCCTTTCATGGATTGACAGCTTTCCCAGTGATACCTTTTAGTCAACTAACAAAGCACAAGCTATTGGTGTTACAGGCATTTAAGCAGTACCATTTTTATGTCAAGCTAAGCTGTGAGCATAGACACAGATGCTTGGATGGGCATGCTAATCCACAAACTGTGGTTTCTCTATAAAGGGGACAAGTTCTTACTGTGCTCCACAAGCATGCCCAACCACCCAAAGGACACAAGTTTGTGCATCAGCTGTGAGTTATTCCTCCAAGGAGAGAGCTAATAGCCAAATAGATTTGGGAGATATATATGACACTGGCTGCCACTGTTGCACAGTATCTCCAGCAGCGTAGGTGTAAGCTGATATTGATGGAGAGAGTCTTTTGCTTGTCTCAGGGAGACTATATTTTGCTGTATTGCTTTAGTGGCCTTTTGTAAACTCTCTAGCCTTTTCAGAAGCCAGTTGTACGCTAGCAAGTAACACCTCTACATTAACATTTTTCATCTCACACCAGGTCTTTGACAAACAGGGACCTACTGCCTTTCTCCTTGCATATATCCCACTTATAGGCAAACGGCCCTTATAATTTGGGGGGTGGGGTTTGAATCCCCTAGCCAAATCTACTCAGCAGAATAATTCATTGCTTGTCAGAGCTTCCTGTAGTAATATATATTTGCTTACATCTACAACCTTATAAACATTTACTATTGAATTTGGCTCTATTAGGGAAATATCCTTTCACAGTTCCTATGCCTATCAACAATTAATACGTTATGCCTGTTTTATAGGAAATATACCACTGTAACAGTTGGCTCTAGTTTACAGTTAGGGAGTGGTTTATTACCATCATGTTTTTCTTTTTCCAAAAAAAAAGGGGGAGAGGTAGTGGAAGGTTTCTCAGCTACTGGAAGGATAAACTTCGTTAGGGTCCTATATAAAACAGTCAACCCCCAATATTATTCAGAGAGATGCTCAGTGTCCGTGACTCAGGCAGTCTGAGGTTCCTCATTCCTTAATGTTTAGATGGGTCAACCTCTTGCTTGGCATTTTTCAGTTCATCCTGTACAGCCATAAGTCGTATGTTTCAGGCATTTATATTGGTGATTTTTACCTGTGGGAACATAAAATCTCCTTCCATTGTTAGTTTCAAGATCAGAAAAATTGAAAATTTATCATAGGATTGGACACAGAGTTTTCCATTTGTATCCCAAGAAATAGGATATACCCACCCTCACCCACCTCCCTCTTTTTTTTTTTTTTCAGTTTTTGTTTTGACCTATAGATGCTAAGTTGTATTACACATACCAATAAAACAGGGCCAAGGCAAAGCTTTCATTAAATTACCCAAACTGTTTCTCATTGTTTGCTACTTATTGGGAAGGGATTTAAGCTTAGTTTTTAAATTGTCCTACAAGTAAATAAAGTGTTATAATGTGCTGTTGTGTTATTCAGAAAAATATATAGGCCCATTTGTATAACCTTAACCCAGTACAAATTATAATAATAAAACCAATTAACATTTTATATTCCCAATTAGTTCATGTATTACCATTTCCAACCAAACTCTACACCTAAATTTAACTAATCTAACAATTCACTAAGCCTTAAAAATCCTATACTTGTGGATAAAGCTTGGGCAGAGTTGAGTACCTGCTAAATAAATTTTACCCAATAAACACTTTGCTCTTTAACACTATATGACTGGACTAAGAACTTCTACTTATTTGGGAAGTAAGATTTAAGCTTAATTTTCCTTTAAATTGTCCTACAAGTAAAGAAAGTGTTACACTGTGATGTTGCATATTTCAGAAAAATATAGAGACCAACCCATACAAACTATAAATAAAACAACAAGCATTTTATATTCCCAGTTAGTTCAAATGTCAGTATCTAGCACCCTTTTTTTTTTTTTTGCACAAGAATCCTTCATATAAACCAATTTCAAGCAGTTGTGCCCCACCCACACAGCCCAAGGCCCACATCCAGCTGGAGGGCTTGAATGGTTTCAATCAGTTGATCAAATAAGTGTCCAGACTATATTGCATAGTTTTTACCATTCACCCCTATTGCAGCCCCTACATTCTAACCACCCCCTTCCACAGATTGTTCCTTAGGCTTAAGGAGATGGGCCACAGGTGGACAAGAAGCACAACAGTCTACTTTCTGGAGATGTCGTTTTGGACTCTAATCAGTTACTTTCTGTTTCCTTTCATAGGTGGACCGATTGCCCAGGGACAGGCTTCTCAATCCTGCTAATGAAGCATAAGAGATTAGCTATATATGTATTTAAACATTGCTAGTTATATGGATAGGTTACTTTGGTATAGACACAGATGTTTGGATGGTGTGTTAATAATCCCTGGATTACTTTTTTTTTTTTGTCCCTGAGAGAGATGACAAGGCCTTACTGTGGCATATAATTCTCCTAATCACTAGAAGGTATAAGCTCGTGGCGACATCCAGAGAGTTATTCCTCCAAGGAGAGAGCTAGTAATCAATAAAGTTGGATATACAGACATATGTCGTTGCCCACCACTGCTCTTCTCTCACAAGCTTTGTGCTGTGTGATTGTATGGTGGAGAGAGTGTGCTGACTCAAAGACCAACATTTGTTTATTGGTTCATTGGCCTTTGTGTAACACTCTCTGGTATTTCCAGAGACCAACTGTTGTACTTGTAAGTGCGATCTCTATACAATCCTCCCATGTTACAATCAGGTCATTGACAGCGGGCGACCCTTACCACCTCTTTCTTGCAGAGTATTCCCAGTTTACAGGCAATAAGCCTTAACTTTTTTTGGGGGGCTTGGGTCCCTGGCTAGCATCTCCTGGCAGAATAATCCATTGCTGCTATCAGTGCTCTTGTATTAATTATATGAAATACTTAAAGAGACTTTAGTTATTATATTTGTTTCTGAATAGACAATAATCCTTTTTACAGTTCCTATGTATATTTAGTCAATTAAAGAAAGCAGTTTTTTTCAGTTTTATAAGAGATTACTTCTATAACAGTCAGTCTAATTTACCATTAAAGGATGACTTCATTACCCCTGTTTTCCTTTGTTCTATGAAAAAGAGGTAAGGAAGGTCTTCTCGTATTGAACTGTGCTGCACTAGGAGGTAAAGTTCATTAGAACTCACTGTAAACAGATGTTACACTATGGTCCTCAGAGATGTTTGATGCCTGTAGCAGTTTTGAGACTTTTCTTTTTTGTTGTTTCAAGATGGGTGAAACTTCTCTGCTGGTATTTTTGGTACAACCTACACGATGGAAGGGCTGTTCCTTTCTTCTCAGCCTTTGGGTTGGTACGTTTTGACCTGTGGGAACTAACAAATCTTTTCCCATAGTTAGTCTTATTTTTTTTTTTTTTTTTTTTTTTTTTTTTTTAAAATTTAATTTGACTCGTATCTCCCCTTTTAAATTATTATTTTTATTTTTTGACCCATGAGTCTCAAAAAAGCAGTTGTGATATATAACATTAACCTATAGACAGGGATCAAGGTGTTAAATTTCATCATAATTTTTGTCCATTGGTTTTTTTTTGGGGGGGGGTTGAGTGCATGTTGTTAATTTGGGAAAGCAAACTTAAATCTAAGTTAATTATCCTACAGGTAAAAGAGGATGTTAAAAGATGATACTGCATAACACCAAAATTATAAACAACATTTGTTTATGTTAATCCCAAAGTTTTATATATATAATTTTTGTTTTTTTTTTAAAAAATTTATACATTAATAGAATATCCACCCTGTCCCTCTCCCGCCCACTCCCACCCTCCTGATTCACCCCTTCAGTCAGTTTTCTGATGCAGTCTTTCTGTTGTTCTTTTAATATGCATCCCTCTCACACAGAATATTAATAAACTGGATTATTGATGCTAGCATCCACATATGAGGGATACCATATCGTGTTGTTTGCTTTCTGTGATTGTGTTACTTCACTTAATATAATATCCTCCAGCTCCACTCACTATTACCTGCAAAGTTCATGATATCATCCTTCCGTATATAGTGCTGCATAGACACTCCATTGTGTACATGTACCACATTTTTTTTTTTTTTTTTTGTCATCCACTCATCAGTTGAGGGGCATTTGGGTTGGTTCCAGCTTTTTGCAATTGTGAACAGACCTGCAATAAATATAGCTGTGCATGTATTTCTGCAGTAAGATGATTCTTGTGGGTATATACCTAGGAGTGGTATGACCAGGTCAAATGGCAAGCTCATTTTGAGTCTTCCAAGGGTTCTCCACACTGCTTTCCACAATGGCTGTACAAGTTTACATTCCCACCAGCAATGGATGAGTGTTCCTCTTTCCCCACAACCTCTCCAGCACTTGGTATCATTTGTTTTCTTGATCCTGGCCAGTCTTATCGGGGTGAGGTGATATCTTACAGCGGTCTTAATTTGCATTTCCCTAATTATTAGTGACGTTGAACAGTTTTTAAGATGTTTCTCAGCCATCTCTAGTTCATCCTCTGTGAAGTCTCTATTCAGCTCTTTGCTTCATCTTTTGAGTGATTCATTTGTTTTCTTTTTTCTTTGTTTTTTGAGTCTTCTTATCTTTTCACCTAAACTTCTTTCAATGTAGCTGTGACAGGGTCATTGTGTTCACAAGTCTTCTGCATTTTAAGGACTTGGCCCAACTCTCATAAATGAAATTACTTGGTCAGGAAGACTTTCTCCGTTAGCACATATGCTACTAGATCAGAATGGATGGGAAGGACATTGATGGTCATGGAATAGTACACTGCATGGCCCAACTTTATAGTTGACAGGAGAATCAAATATCATAAATCCTAACATATGTACAATCTAACATTTAGGAATTTTTAGCATAATAATTTATAGATTAATTGAGTTCCTGCCTTGGGCTCCCTGAGTGATAAACTGTGACCCAGGAGATGTGAGCTGAATAAACCCTTTCCTCCCCAATAAAAAAAAAATTTATACAATGTATTGTGATCATATACTGATCTCCCATCACCTCTAAAGTATTCACCAACTATATACCCATTCACTTTGTGCTCTTTATATTTTAAAATCTACTGAGCCCAGTTTGTGTTCATAAAATATTCTTAGATGTAGTACCATTATCTAGAACACGATCATCCTAATGCACATCACACCCATATCAAAAACTGACTCCTTCTCTCCCACATGGCATCTGTTGCCATTACTGCCTCAGCTAGGGTTATACATCAGGGCCCTAAATAATGATTTTGTGTATTCTTGAGACATGCTCTACTCCTGAACTAAAACCTCATCCTTATCTGGGAAATTAATACACATTAAATTTCAATGTGTATCATGGCCATGGTCATTATAGAGTTACCACTGTATTTGTAACTTAAAAATATTGGACTCTAATTTTTAACAGAAAATGGGTAAGATATAACATAATAAAAACAGTCCAGGTAAAAGGGCCTGATGACTTTTTTCCTATTGAGTTCTACTACTGATTCTACTAAGTGGCTGCTTTAGGAAGTTGTTGAGGTCTACTTCTGTGTCAGAGAATATACAACATTGGCTACTTCAATATACCAATTAAAAGATCAAAATATAATTTCTATAATCATCACTTTGTAATTCAATCCAGACTCAGTTCCCCCTCCACACCCCCACTACTCCCAAGTTCATGCAGTCTGCCATGTCTTGTTTCCCATTCTGAAACTTTTCAAAGTTTTTCAAAGCAGAAGATTATTTGGGTGTGGGGGGGGACTCTACTGCTTCAGTCACTTCCCTGTCCCAGTTCTTGTGTTGTTGTTGTTGCTCCCTACAATATGTATTGTTTCAACATATGCGTTTATGTAGGTCACACATGTACTAAAACCATGTCATCTGAAATTAAACTGTATGTTATTTTCAAATCATATTTTGGGATTCACATTTCCCCTTTTAATTTTATATTGCTCAAAAATATGCAAACATACCCTCCACCCTTGTTCCAAAATTACAGGTGGTAGGTTAGTTCTAGAGCCCATTAAGGGATTCACATTCTAAAAGCACAGTTGCTGTTAGATAGAGAGAAATATAACATTAATGTTACTCAGTTTGCCTTACTTGATGCTAGCCTCCACAAATGATGGGTACCATTCATCATTTGTTTTTCTGGGACTGTGTTACCTCACTTAACATAATATCTTCTAGTTCCATCCATATGCCTGCAAAATTCATGATGTCATTCTTCTTTACCCCTGAGTAGTACTCCATTGTGTATAGATACCACATGTTTTGTCAACCACTTTTTAGTTGAGGAGCATTTGGGTTGGTTCCAACTCTGCTATTGTGAAGAGAGCTGCAATAAACATGGGTGTGCATGCATCTTTGTGATAGCATGAGTCTTGTGGGTATATACCTAGTATTGGTATGATTGGGTCAGGTGGTAGTCTCATTTTGAGTCTTAAGGGTAAAGCTCAAGATTTATATGTCTAACTTTGCACACGATGTAGAAAGATATTAAGAAAGAACTGTCTGCTTTTATTTAAGTCCAGCTCCAGAGAAGGAAACACATACCTGGTACTGTAAATCTGGCCAAGATCCCAAGTCACAAAGCTCACAGATTCCCCAGGGTAAAACTAATGTTATTACTATTATTGTTAAAAATGGATATATGAAGCTTCTTTCTAGATTCCTTTATCTCTAGCCATATATTAGTACCTCTCTCACACTTCATCCATGGATTATCTCTATGCAGTGGGTGATGCTTAACATAGAATCTCAAAATTGAACAAAGCATAGAAAACATATATCAGTAGTGTGCTCTTCCTCAAGTAGGCCACCTATATCAATGCTCAGGGACCATCAGGAAATAGATTGAAAAAGGACTGCAAGAGCCAGAATTTACAGCGGACTATAGGCAGGGTCAATAAGGGTAGATGGGGGAGGGGACTAAGTACCATTAAATTATCTATGAATTGCAAAAAGTTCAATAAAAATTAATCATATTAAGAGAAGTAATATATATAATAAAAAATAATATATTTATTTAAGATAAGTTCTTTGTCTACCGGCAAAACTAGACTAATATGCTTTTAAAAGAAGCAGTAAAATTTGTCACTGTTACTATAATGTGAGCTTGCCATTCACTCTCTTTCAAAATTCTCCAAACTGTATAAAGTCTTTCAATGTAATCATGTTACTTCTTAAAGAAAGTGATGTTAATAAAATCTTTCCAAAAAAGATAAGTTCTTACCAATATAAGTCACTTTGAATCTATTCATGAACAATTTAAAATGAATTGTATCCTTGACATGAGCATAGTTCATATTTCACACACACAAAAATAGTAGAATTTTAATTTGGATTCTAATGCTGATTCACTATGATTGCCTGTTATTAACTATGTCATTCTGAATTCCTTATGACTAGAGATTACAATTAGACAAAATTTGTTATATCATAGAAATGGAAAAAAGAAAAGTCAGTCACCAAATCATAAAGTTGAATAGGCATTTACGGTAATATGCATTTTGCAAATTTTTGCTGTACATGGAAGAGATTATTCTAGATTTCAAAGTATGAGGTTGATTTGATTAAAAATGTTGCCCAAAGATACTAACTTTCACAGTGCTTTAAATATACTTATGCTTAATGAGCTTCTATTCATGTTGTATAAAACTGAACTGTCTGTATTCTTTCATGTATAATGTATTTTTAGTATTTTAAAATGAAGCATACAATTTTTGCAAGATGTTTAGAACTACTCATCAGCAGCATGAAAATCAATACCATGTCATTCCTGATGATAAAGTGAGCCACAGATAATTTCTCTCTACTTAGAATACTCTGAGATTTCTTGTCTTTTGAGATATACTCTGGCAAAATAAAACATATTAAGGTCTCCTAATTTACTAGGAGTAATTTACTAAGTAAATAAAATTAAAGTAAATATCACTGTGGCTTTTTATTATGAAAAGTACATTAAGATCCAGTCACAGCATTATTTTTTTACATCAGTTTCTGCTTGCATCCCAGGTCCCAGAGCCGGATACAAGAAAGCAGAGTTCAAGTGTGTCTTGGGCTAATGGCTTGTGTTTCATTCCTTAGATGTGTACTATTTTTCCTTTATCCTTATCTAAAGTGCTCTATGCCCATCAGCCATGTAAAGTTAGAGGAATTGATAGTTAAACTACTGAAATTATGAAAATCACAATGTTCAATGACTTCATCTTTTCTTTCTGACAGTGCTAGATATTTAGATATCATGTATTCTCTACAAATTATTAAATTTGAGGATGGAGAGATAACTCACCCTTTGCAGAGAATCAAAGCTTGAATACCAGCAATCAGTTGGTGTCTAACAACAGTCTGTAACACCAGTTCCAGGAGACCCGATGCCCTCTTCTTGCTCCCAAGGACATTGCACAACATTGGTGCACTCACATACATGTAGGCAATACACTCATACATAAAAATAAAAATAGTAAATAAATATTTAAGAAATCTGTTCAGATCCTGGGGAAAGAATACCACTTTAACAATTATTAAATTTATTTATGTGCATGTCATCTCATGTGCACATATGCCACAGTGTTCTTATGCAAGTCAGAAGATCATGTGGGTCCTGGGGATGGAACTCAGCTGTTTAGGCTTTATGGCAAGTACATTTACCAACTGAACCATCTCACTGCTACTTAATCTCCTTTGTGAGAGTCATTTTAATAACTTTTGTAATATCAGAATTACCTTGTTTAACCTTGGAAATTCTTTTGACTCAACAATAATTCATTCATTTTAGAAATTGGAATTTGATGCTCTTTCAGTTTGCCATTCTATGTTTAAATATTGTGAATTATGCTGACATTTCTTTCATTCTATTTTTGTTATTCATAAAAATATTAGCAAGGTAATATGGACTGTGTTGAGATATTATATACTCTCTAAAATAGGTTGACTAGATTATTCCTTCAGCATTTATTATTTCATTGTGATGAAGAATCCAAAATCCTTCTCTTAAGCTTTAAAATAAAGTGTCTTTTAAAATACTGTTGTATGGGCTGGAGAGATAGATGGCCTAGTGGTTGGGAGCACCAACTGCTCTTGCAGAGGACCCAGGTTCGATTCCCAGCACCCACATGATGACTGAGAACCCTCTTTAGCTCCAGTTCTAGGGGAATCTGATGCCCTCCTCTAACCTCCACAGCATTGCGTGACACGGGTGCACAAACCTACATGCAGACAGTACATTCATACACATAAAAATATTTAAAAAATACAAAAATAAAGAAAGAAAGATGCTCAAATACTCTGCCAAGAAATAGGCGGAAAAAATAATAAAATAAAATATTGTTTTATATTTAAGAGAATTTCATGTAAGGTATTCTGATCATATTCAAACACACTTCCACCATCTCCATACTAACTATAATTTCCCACCCGTGACCTCATGTCCTATATTATTATTTTTTATCTTTTTCTAACATCCAATCAAGTGTAATTTGTATTACAAAATGCTCTTGTATGGGTGTCCATTTCTTGAATTCTGGTGAACTTACCAGATGCTACACCCTTAAAAGAAAACTGAGTCTTCCTCTCCCAGTAGTTGTCAACTGCCAACAGATTGATTCTCAAGTGGGTTAGGGGCTTCTTTCCTACCTCTCCCATCTATTCAGGGTTGTGACTGGTAAAGTTGTTAATTCTGTTATCTATGTACAAGGACTCTTGAGCAGATGATGATTAACAGCATTATAATCTTTCCCATATCAGATTTATTGGCAGTATCACATCTGAGCTTCCTCCTCCTGCTAGCCACACTGAAAGCACCACTGAGAAAATTTTCTTTTTTCTCATTGCTTTCAGAAGCCAGAAGAAGGCATGGATCCCCTGGAACTGGAGTTGCTGGGAGTGGGTAGTAGGAAGCAAACTCTAATTCTCTGTAAGAGAAGCAAACATTCTAAACCAGTGACACATATTTATAGCCTACCAACTGACATTACATTGAGATAATATGTTGATATCACAATGAATAAGTGTGGGCATACCAGAGGGTAAAATATCAAATGGTTAAAGCTTTCTGATAACTATATTGATGTTTAAAGCAATAACTTAGGATAAATCCCCTTGTCTGACCATTCCATAGTCCACAAAACCATTTTGGCACACTAGATAAAAAATTTGGAGATAGTCTAATAGCAAAAATAAATAAATAAATAAATAAATAAATAAATAAATAAATAAATAATTGGACATTGAAACCAATCAAAGCTCATCTTGAAATTTTCCTCTGCCTATTTCTCTGTAAATTATTTATATCATATATAAATATATGTACATATTTGTATACTGGTTACATAGAGTTTTCTTGTTGGCATCTCCATATGTGCATATAATGTGCTTCAACCCATTCCCCCTTGTGTCGTCCTCTTTGACCCTCATCCTCTTGCCCATCTTCCCCTTAACTTTCCAATTCCCTAATAGCCTTCTTTTAGTTTTTCATTTTTATTGAACATTAGTGTTTTCATACAACATTTCTTAATCAAATTTAGACCCATTAACACTTCCAAGCCCCCTACAGCCCTCCAGAGCATGTGCATTCTGCCATACATGTCATTCATCTTTCTCTCAGTCTTCTTAAAATTTTCATTCAGATAAAAGTCCCCAAAAAAGAAAAAAAATCATTCAGAAGTTCACTCTTTTGATCAGAAGATTACTGTTGTGGTCACTTCTTTGAACCAGTCTTTTTTGGTTGCTGTTATTCCCTTTAATTTTATATTATCCCAAAATATGCATGTATACACTCCACACCTATACCAAAATTATGATATCTGAAAATAAGCTACAGGTTAATTCCAAAACATGTTTGGGGATTCACATGTTAACAGTAGAGTTGCATGCATAAATGGGGTTGTCCCCTTTCTGAATCATATGGTGATATTCCTTATCCAGATCAAATTTGTCACTGTTACTATAATGTGAGCTTGCCATTCACTCTCTTTCAAAATTCTCCAAACTGTATAAAGTCTTTCAATGTAATCATGTTACTTCTTAAAGAAAGTGATGTTAATAAAATCTTTCCAAAAAAGATAAGTTCTTACCAATATAAGTCACTTTGAATCTATTCATGAACAATTTAAAATGAATTGTATCCTTGACATGAGCATAGTTCATATTTCACACACACAAAAATAGTAGAATTTTAATTTGGATTCTAATGCTGATTCACTATGATTGCCTGTTATTAACTATGTCATTCTGAATTCCTTATGACTAGAGATTACAATTAGACAAAATTTGTTATATCATAGAAATGGAAAAAAGAAAAGTCGGTCACCAAATCATAAAGTTGAATAGGCATTTACGGTAATATGCATTTTGCAAATTTTTGCTGTACATGGAAGAGATTATTCTAGATTTCAAAGTATGAGGTTGATTTGATTAAAAATGTTGCCCAAAGATACTAACTTTCACAGTGCTTTAAATATACTTATGCTTAATGAGCTTCTATTCATGTTGTATAAAACTGAACTGTCTGTATTCTTTCATGTATAATGTATTTTTAGTATTTTAAAATGAAGCATACAATTTTTGCAAGATGTTTAGAACTACTCATCAGCAGCATGAAAATCAATACCATGTCATTCCTGATGATAAAGTGAGCCACAGATAATTTCTCTCTACTTAGAATACTCTGAGATTTCTTGTCTTTTGAGATATGCTCTGGCAAAATAAAACATATTAAGGTCTCCTAATTTACTAGGAGTAATTTACTAAGTAAATAAAATTAAAGTAAATATCACTGTGGCTTTTTATTATGAAAAGTACATTAAGATCCAGTCACAGCATTATTTTTTTACATCAGTTTCTGCTTGCATCCCAGGTCCCAGAGCCGGATACAAGAAAGCAGAGTTCAAGTGTGTCTTGGGCTAATGGCTTGTGTTTCATTCCTTAGATGTGTACTATTTTTCCTTTATCCTTATCTAAAGTGCTCTATGCCCATCAGCCATGTAAAGTTAGAGGAATTGATAGCTAAACTACTGAAATTATGAAAATCACAATGTTCAATGACTTCATCTTTTCTTTCTGACAGTGCTAGATATTTAGATATCATGTATTCTCTACAAATTATTAAATTTGAGGATGGAGAGATAACTCACCCTTTGCAGAGAATCAAAGCTTGAATACCAGCACTCAGTTGGTGTCTAACAACAGTCTGTAACACCAGTTCCAGGAGACCCGATGCCCTCTTCTTGCTCCCAAGGACATTGCACAACATTGGTGCACTCACATACATGTAGACAATACACTCATACATAAAAATAAAAATAGTAAATAAATATTTAAAAAATCTGTTCAGATCCTGGGGAAAGAATACCACTTTAACAATTATTAAATTTATTTATGTGCATGTCATCTCATGTGCACATATGCCACAGTGTTCTTATGCAAGTCAGAAGACCATGTGGGTCCTGGGGATGGAACTCAGGTGTTTAGGCTTTATGGCAAGTACATTTACCAACTGAACCATCTCACTGCTACTTAATCTCCTTTGTGAGAGTCATTTTAATAACTTTTGTAATATCAGAATTACCTTGTTTAACCTTGGAAATTCTTTTGACTCAACAATAATTCATTCATTTTAGAAATTGGAATTTGATGCTCTTTCAGTTTGCCATTCTATGTTTAAATATTGTGAATTATGCTGACATTTCTTTCATTCTATTTTTGTTATTCATAAAAATATTAGCAAGGTAATATGGACTGTGTTGAGATATTATATACTCTCTAAAATAGGTTGACTAGATTATTCCTTCAGCATTTATTATTTCATTGTGATGAAGAATCCAAAATCCTTCTCTTAAGCTTTAAAATAAAGTGTCTTTTAAAATACTGTTGTATGGGCTGGAGAGATAGATGGCCTAGTGGTTGGGAGCACCAACTGCTCTTGCAGAGGACCCAGGTTCGATTCACAGCACCCACATGATGACTGAGAACCCTCTTTAGCTCCAGTTCTAGGGGAATCTGATGCCCTCCTCTAACCTCCACAGCATTGCGTGACACGGGTGCACAAACCTACATGCAGACAGTACATTCATACACATAAAAATATTTAAAAAATACAAAAATAAAGAAAGAAAGATGCTCAAATACTCTGCCAAGAAATAGGCGGAAAAAATAATAAAATAAAATATTGTTTTATATTTAAGAGAATTTCATGTAAGGTATTCTGATAATATTCAAACACACTTCCACCATCTCCATACTAACTATAATTTCCCACCCATGACCTCATGTCCTATATTATTATTTTTTATCTTTTTCTAACATCCAATCAAGTGTAATTTGTATTACAAAATGCTCTTGTATGGGTGTCCATTTCTTGAATTCTGGTGAACTTACCAGATGCTACACCCTTAAAAGAAAACTGAGTCTTCCTCTCCCAGTAGTTGTCAACTGCCAACAGATTGATTCTCAAGTGGGTTAGGGGCTTCTTTACTACCTCTCCCATCTATTCAGGGTTGTGACTGGTAAAGTTGTTAATTCTGTTATCTATGTACAAGGACTCTTGAACAGATGATGATTAACAGCATTATAATCTTTCCCATATCAGATTTATTGGCAGTATCACATCTGAGCTTCCTCCTCCTGCTAGCCACACTGAAAGCACCACTGAGAAAATTTTCTTTTTTCTCATTGCTTTCAGAAGCCAGAAGAAGGCATGGATCCCCTGGAACTGGAGTTGCTGGGAGTGGGTAGTAGGAAGCAAACTCTAATTCTCTGTAAGAGAAGCAAACATTCT
Source organism: Rhizomys pruinosus (assembly GCA_009823505.1). Lineage (NCBI taxonomy): Eukaryota > Metazoa > Chordata > Mammalia > Rodentia > Spalacidae > Rhizomys > Rhizomys pruinosus. Next base: position 951,996 of record VZQC01005024.1, read on the forward strand.
AAACCAGTGAAACATATTTATAGCCTACCAACTGACATTACATTGAGATAATATGTTGATATCACAATGAATAAGTGTGGGCATACCAGAGGGTAAAATATCAAATGGTTAAAGCTTTCTGATAACTATATTGATGTTTAAAGCAATAACTTAGGATAAATCCCCTTGTCTGACCATTCCATAGTCCACAAAACCATTTTGGCACACTAGATAAAAAATTTGGAGATAGTCTAATAGCAAAAATAAATAAATAAATAAATAAATAAATAAATAAATAAATAAATAATTGGACATTGAAACCAATCAAAGCTCATCTTGAAATTTTCCTCTGCCTATTTCTCTGTAAATTATTTATATCATATATAAATATATGTACATATTTGTATACTGGTTACATAGAGTTTTCTTGTTGGCATCTCCATATGTGCATATAATGTGCTTCAACCCATTCCCCCTTGTGTCGTCCTCTTTGACCCTCATCCTCTTGCCCATCTTCCCCTTAACTTTCCAATTCCCTAATAGCCTTCTTTTAGTTTTTCATTTTTATTGAACATTAGTGTTTTCATACAACATTTCTTAATCAAATTTAGACCCATTAACACTTCCAAGCCCCCTACAGCCCTCCAGAGCATGTGCATTCTGCCATACATGTCATTCATCTTTCTCTCAGTCTTCTTAAAATTTTCATTCAGATAAAAGTCCCCAAAAAAGAAAAAAAATCATTCAGAAGTTCACTCTTTTGATCAGAAGATTACTGTTGTGGTCACTTCTTTGAACCAGTCTTTTTTGGTTGCTGTTATTCCCTTTAATTTTATATTATCCCAAAATATGCATGTATACACTCCACACCTATACCAAAATTATGATATCTGAAAATAAGCTACAGGTTAATTCCAAAACATGTTTGGGGATTCACATGTTAACAGTAGAGTTGCATGCAAGTAAACAGAAATATTACTTTACATTTACCTAAATTACATAGCAAGTTGGTGTATGTTTTAATGTACTTTTTATAGTACCATCCTGTATTATATTTACTAAAAAAGAAAAATGTATTTGAATTTGCCTCACAGATAAGGAATTGATACAAGGATCCACAAATGAGGGACACCATTAAGTCCTGTGGGGTCTTTCTTTCTTTCTTTCTTTCTTTCTTTCTTTCTTTCTTTCTTTCTTTTTTTTGGAACTGTGTTACTTCACTTAGCATAATGGCTTCTAGTTCCATCCGTTTACCTGCAAATTTCATGATGTCATCTTTCTTTACGGCACCGGGCCTAGAAGCTCCATTGGTGTAGGATCAAACACATTTTCTTTATCCAACTCAGTAGTTGTGGGACACTTGGGTTTGGTTCAGAGTTTCTTCACTACTGTGAATGAGATCCTGTAATAAATCATAGATGTAATGTATCTTTGCATTAAGATGATTCTTGTGGGTAATATACCTCAGGAGTGGTAGACCCAGGTTTCATGGTGAAGGTCATTTTGATGCTCTTTTAGGGGCTGGAGAGATGCGCCTAGCTGATTAAGAGCACCGACCGCTCTTAAGAGGACCGGGATTCGGTCCACAGCACTCACATGGCGCTGAGAACCGTCTGGGCTCCACGTTCAGGAGACTCCAGTCCCAGGGGGAATCCGAGACCTCTCTGAACTCCGCGGCATGGCACGACACGGGGCACAGACTTGCATGCAGCAGTACATTCATACACATACAGAAATAATAAAAAAAAATTAAAAAAAAAAAAAGAGTTCTCCCACTTGTTTTTCATAGGGATTGCAGGAGTTTACATTCCCACTAGCAATGAATGAGAATTCCTTTTTTTATCCCCCTCACATCCTCTCCATTATTTGGTGTCATTTGTTTTGTTGATCATGGCCAGTCTTACCACTGTAAGATGAACTCTTAAGTTGGTTTTAATTTCCATTTCCTTAATTATTAGTCACATTGAAAAATTTTAAGTTGTTTCTTAGCCATGTTTTTTTTACTTTTTTCTTATTCTTTTATTGAACTTTGGCATATTTCATAAAATATTTCTTTATCAAAATTTAGACTCATTCCCCTCTTCCTGCCCCCAACCCCACCCAGTTTGTAGCATTTCTGCTATACATGTCTTGCAAATTTTTCTCAGTTCCTTTAAAAATTTTTTTTTGATGCAGAAACTTTCCTGGTTCAGATTTTTGAACCAAGTCTTTTGTTGTTTGTGGCTTTTGTGTGTTCCCTTTAATTTAATATTATTCTAAAATATGGATGTATACACTCTACACATATACAAATCTACAATGTCTAAAATAAGCTAATAGGTTAATTTCAATACATGTTTAAAGGGGATATCACCTTTTTTTTTTTTGGGAGGGGGGGTTCACCTTTTAACAGTAGATTTCCATCCAGGTAAAAAAAATATGATTTTACGTTCCTAAATTTCATAGCAAGTTGATGTATGTCTTAATGTACTTTTTATAGTAGCGTCAGGTTTTCTCATCCATTTTTCGTCATTTCTTCACTTGTAAAGTCTCTTTTCAGCTCTTCACTCCATCTTTTCCTTCCTTGCTCCTTTGTTTTTTAATAATTTATATATTCTGGGTGTTAATCCTCTGTTAGATGTCTCACTGGTGAAGGTTTCACTCCACTTAGTGGCTTTTATCTTCTTTTTTTACACTTTTTTAATTCATTTATTATTTTTTTTATTTATTTTTGTATGTGTATGAATGTACTGTCTGCATGCAGGTTTGTGCACCCGTGTCGTGCAATGCCGCGGAGGTCAGAAGAGGGTCTCGGATTTCCCCTGGAACTGGAGTTCTCCTGGAATTGGAGTTACAGACGGTTCTGAGCCGCCATGTGGGTGCTGGGGATCGAACCCGGGTCCTCTGCAAGAGCAGTTGGTGCTCTTAACCGCTGAGCCATCTCTCCAGCCCCATCTTCACTTCTTTAAATTGTTTCTTTCCCTGCACAGAAGAAGCTTTTGCGTTTAATGAGGTCCCACTTTTGGGTTGTTGACCTTTATTCCTGTGTAGCTGCTGTCTGATTTAGAAAGCCTTTTCCTCTGCCTATTTCTTGTAGTTTACTGCCTACCTTTTGTGAAACCTGAAACTCTGAAAATGATAGAAGAAAATGTTGGCAGTTATCTCTAATAGCCTTCTTTACATTTATGTTCTTTACTTTTTGCTTCTGATTTCATGTATAATAGAAAACTCATGACACATGTCTTGATGGGAATGGACCATTTCACAAACTGGATTTTAATGATGAGTAATAATCCAGTTGTGTACGTATACCACATATTCTTTGCCTAGGCATGTGCTGCGGATCCCCTCCTTTGATTGTGTAATTAGGTATTTTGAATACTTTAGCAAAACATGATTTCACAAGTATGTTCATAGTAAACCAATTTGATTAACTGCATAGTATAATTTGAAGAGTTGTAGTTGGGTAATAGGAAGTCTTATTATTAATTTTCTAGTAACCTTCATGCTTATATCAAAGTAGCTAGTAAGTAGACTAATTTACTTTCTAAATAGCCATGAACAGGGTCACCTTACCATCATAAATCCTTGCCAGCCTCTGTATTTTTCATTTGTGATAGCCATCTAACTAAAGTGTGATGGAATCTCAATGTTTTTATCTTCTTCCATTTTGGGGGTACATGTGTGTTCATATTCATATACATGTCTGCAAGTGTGCATAGATTTGTGGAGGACAAAGGTCACTTCAAGTATTATTCTTCAGTTGACAACCACCTTGTTTGTGAGACATGGTCTCTCATAGGAGTAGAGCTTGTTAAGCACGTTAGGCTAAATGCCTAGCAAGGGACATGCTTCCTAGAACCTGGATTCCAGCTCAAACATCCATGCCTAGCTTCTATTTTTAAACATGTGTTCTGTAGATCAAACTCAGGTCCTTATGGTTGTATGACAAGTGCATTACCAAATGAACCTTCTCCTATCCCTTCAATGGAGTTTCTATTTCCATTTCTCAGGTGGACAAGGAGGTTGAAAATGCACTTATTAGCCATTTTAACTTTTTCATTTGGACAGTGTCATGTTGAACTGCATATTTGTTTATTGTATTGTGTGATTCTATTGTTTAATTCATTTTGATTTATTCATACAACATATATTTGGAGACCAGAAATACAAAATATTTTAAACATACGTTTCTGCCTTTTAAACATGTTAATAATATCTAATCAGAGAATGTACCATGGAACAAACCCTGCCCTTGATTCCATTATGACATAAGTGTACATGAAAAAACTTTATAGGTGTATGAACTCAAAATAACTTAAATTTCCATTTCTCATTAATCTTAAAACTTACATTCATCAGTACATGGCTATTATAAGTACATGTCTATTAATATAATTGTTGCAAATTTCTATGTGTACGCTTTGTTTCTCTCTGGATCTCCATATTGTGTCTTATGTATGTATGTATGTTGTGATGGCAGAAAATTTGGCCAAGGATAACAAGAGGTCTGCCATTTTAAAGCCTAAAACTTTTCCCACTATACTGAGTCTGACTCTATATGACTTCAGGTCCAAAGTTAGATACCTGGATATAAGAACTAGATGTCATCAGAGGAATTAACAACTCTACTATCCAAGACACATGCCCTTTAAAAAGGCACTCAGGGGGCTGGAGAGATGGCCTACCTGCTAAGAGTGCCGACCGCTCTTGCAGAGGACCCGGGTTCGATCCTCAGCACCCACATGGCGGCTGAGAACCGTCTGAAACTCCAGTTCCAGGGTAATCCGAACTCCAGTTCCAGGGGAATCCGACGCCCTCTTCTGACCTCCGCGCAGACGTGCATGCAGACAGTACTTTCATACACATACAGAAATAAATAAAATTTAAAAATAAAAGGCACTCAGTGACCTTATAGCTTTGAGGAAGTATGACTGACATTTAATAAACTATTAAATGTAAAATATCTGGCCTTAATTTTATTGAAATAACACCCATGAAAGATACATATCAAAAGTAATGGATGTGAGCATCAGTCAAACTTAGTGCTTATACTGTTTCTGGGAAAATTGCATAGTCAAGTAGATCACTCACTACTAAGGAATGACTTGTACAAGTTCATGAATTTATTTTATGAAGATTTATGTAACAAAATGACAAGTGAATATTAAAATCAGTGAAGTAGAACACTCAGCTGAATAAATATATGTATGTATTTAATGTTAAAATAATTTTAACATATGCAAAAATAGCTAGGCATCCTTCAGATTTTAGGGAGTTTTACAAGTAAAAACTATAACTACAATTTAACATCAAATTGTAATAATTGAGCCTAGCTGTCTTTGGAAATTAGTCAGTTGCCTGTTCTTTAGGTTAAGTGCATTAATTGTATTCTTATTCTTTTCTCTATTTAGAGAAAAGAATTCTTTTATTTATTCTCTATTTAGAAAGATATGCTTGTTTATTCTATTTGAAATTCCATAAGAAATATGGACAAGTCTGCAAATAGAGTAAACAGTTAATGACATAATGCAAATAAAAATAATGATTCTGCACCAATTTATGTGACTATGAAACAACTTCAATTTAGCACTGTCAATTGCTGCTAAAACTGAACACACACTTGTCTGTATTTATTACTTAAGCTTTATCAGGCTATTCATTTTTTTGTCCTTTTTTTCTTTTTTTTGAGACAAGGTCTCCCTTTAGTCCCAGCTGGCCTGGTGCTATGTAGACCAGGCTGGCCTTGAACTCACAGAGATCTGCCTGCCTCTGCCTTCTGAGTGCTGGGATTAAAGGTTTGTGCCACCACACCTGGTCTAAGGCAATTCTTAGCCAACATGTGGGTGCTGGGACTGGAACCCAGGTCCTCTACAATAACAGTCAGTGCTCTTAACCACAGCCGCTGAGTCATTTCTCCAACCCCCAAGCTATTAATTATCAAGATTTGTTTTTATTATGTTTATGTGTGTGCATGTGCATATGTGGGGTATGTATGTACACATGTGTGTTAATATCCATGACGGTCAAGAAGAGAACTCTAGATAACCTGAGCTAGATTTACAGGCAGTCGTGTGCCATCCAACTGTGGGTTCTGAGAATGGAATTCAAGACCTTTGCAAAAGCTGCATGTGCTCTTACCATCTCTCCAGCTCCTTATCAAGCTATTTCTGATTCTTGCAAATTATGTAAGCTTACGCTTGAATAGAATATATTTTAATCCTTTCTTTTTCATGATTTTGATATATTTTCTATTGTAGGATGAGGATATTCTCTCTCTGATTTTTCTCTCTTCCCTTTTAACACTTGGCCCCTTTGTCTACTAAAATGGCTGTACTTCTATTTTCATAAAAAAATACATCATTTCCTATATCTATAATTTTTAAACTGTAGAAAACCTAGGAACCAGAAACAAGATAGAACATGTAACATTTTTCTTTCTGAAGCTGGCTAATATGCCTAATATAATTATCTCCAGTTTCTTCCAATTTCCTGCAAATNTGATGCTCAAAATGGCTCTATAATTTATCTATTGTGAATAGTGCCACAGAAATCCAACCCATATCCATTTCTGTGATAAGTTGACTTTTGATACTTTGGCTAAATACATAGTTGCGGTATGGGTATTTTACATAATATAACTCTTCTTATTTATTGTGGAGCCTCCGTACTAACTTCCACAGTGGATCTACTAATTTATATTTACTTGACATATTCTTGGGGTCTTCCACTTTTTCAGAATTTTTATTAGCTGTTTTATTTTATTTTATAATATTTCATTGAGTTTTTGTGTATTTCATATGTAATATCTTGGTACTCTTTATGTTCCCTTCAACCCCAGCACCCTTCCAGACCCTCCCCGCTGGACTTCATGCAGTCTGTCATTTATATTAAGGCCTATTGAGTCAAGTTAGTGCTGCCTGATATCCTTCAGTGCCAGTTCATGTACTGGGAACTAGGCAGCCTGTCTACAATCACACCCTTAAAGTAGCCGACCCCCACCAAATTGGTACTCAGCTAATATTGGAGCCTGCTGCCCATTTCCATGGTTGTATGCTGTGTTTTTGTTCTGCTTGAGTTTAGATGAGTCTTCTACTTGATGTCACAATTGCTATAATTTCACATGAGCAAGGTCCCAGGAGCCGGTAAGAGTACTTACTTAGATGTGTTTGTGCTCCTCCTGCCTTGGCTCTTACAATTTGTCTGTTTCCTCTTCCAGCATGATTCCTGGGTTCTAGGTTCATTGCCCTGTATTGTATGACGGAGCTTAGTTGATTAGAGTTGAGAGCATTAGCTCTTGTTCCACCATGTTCCATGAGTCTTGGGAAAAGTGGTTCTATTATAGATGTGCCACTTATGGTTGGGAATGCCATTTAGTCTCTGTATGTGACCAGCTGTGGAACTCTGTAAAAGTCTCTGTTGCAAAATAAGCTTCTTTGATGAATGGTGACTGGTATACTTGTCTGTAAATAAGTATCCATATTTAGCACATGGTAAGAAATGGTATTTATCTAAGGCTGTGACAAACTTGGAATTTTCTGTAAGATCCATGACCTCTATAACCATGTGTATTCGGGCTATATTTATTTTGTAAATTTAATTTAATTTATTTTTGTATGTGTATGAGTGTACTGTCTGCATGTAGGTTTGTGCACCCGTGCTGTGCAATGCTGCGGAAGGCAGAAGCGGGTGTCGGATTCCCCTGGAACTGGAGTTCTCCTGGAATTGGAGTTACAGACGATTCTCAGCAGCCATGTGGATGCTGGGGATCGAACCCAGGTCCTCTGCAAGAGCAGTCGGTGCTCTTAACTGCTAGGCTATCTCTCCAGCCCCCGGACTATATTTATAGTAGTGCCATACATGAGTTCCCTCCTATTTAGTGGGCTTTTATGTCTAATTAGGTAGGTGTTAATTACCACCAATGACGAACACAGAAAACTATATTCGGGAAGTAATTGTTTTCTTAATGTTTGGTAGTTGGACATGGGTAAGATAGGATCATAGCATGGTATTACTCTGCATTTATATTATGGCCAGCAAAATTAAATCTTTTGGTATACCTATTGTTTAAATTTCATGTAAAATTAATATTAATGAGGATTGACATATTAGTGAAAATGTAAGTTATATGGAAATGAAAATATGATAAATTTTAGAGACAGATGGATGGAGTGAGATGTTGTTTGGCCAAAAGAAGAAAGAATAAATAAACACAATAAAAACAACAAGAAATAGAAATCCAGGCATGATGGCACAAATCTTTAATCTTAGCACTCAGGAGGCAGGGGCAGGCAGATCTGTGAGGTTGAAGCTAGCCTAATCTACATAAGAAGTTCCAGGCCAATTGGGGTTACAGTGATACACTGTCTCAAAAACAAAACCAAACAAGTAAAAAAACTAAACAAAAAAAGAATACATAGAACAGGACTAAGATAATCTACTAAATTACCATTCTTTATTAATTACCAGGGAATAAATATGATGGAGACTGGAGACAGAGAATAACGGATGTGTAGATTATACATCAGTCTGCCCTCCTCTGGTTTCAGTCCCAGGTATCTTTTGAGGATATTGGCCACTTTTTAAAGTAATTCAAATTTTATTGCATCCAACCAAGCAAATATAATATCTCCAAGTGTAGAGTTGGTGTGAGCTTAGGTATTTCAGTATTTCTTTAGCCATATTGCAGCCCCTGATGTATCCACAATGCTGCATTTGCAATTTCAGCTTCTTATAGCCACCTGCGAATTGAAAGTCCAAAATTTAATATTCTAGAAATCAACAGTTTGTACGTTTTTACTGCATAATTTTTTATGAGTAGCATGAGGAAATCTCTGTCAGGCTCCATCCCACAAGAGAAGTGAAATATTCCTTTGTTCAGTGTGTTCGCTCTCTGTATGCTGCCCATCCAGGACATAATTTATCTATAAGTTATCATATGCTTAGCAAACACAGTGTTCTGAATGTGTCCAAGTAAAACTATGGAGTTAGAGGATCTTAGACTCACAAGGCCAGCCCATTCTTCTCTCTTCTTATTTCAGTGGCATTATTTCATTTACCATTTTATTTTTCATACATCATTTCACATTATCACAAGAGAATCTACCATAAGGATTTTTAGTAGAACACATTCATATTATGTTTAATAATATATTAAAGCCTATTATTATAATTTCTTTGTAATTGTGTTTAATCCATTCTGATACGTAATTTATAAGTCACATGTTATCATGGTTAAGCATTATAGAAGGCATAATAGATAGAGGGTTCATTATCATGCATGGTTTTAAACACCAGCTCAGAATCTTGGAATATTACGTTTTCAGATAAGGGGTAACTACCATACACTTAATTTTACGAGGTAAAATACCAATAGCTTAGGGCTAGGGAAATGGCTTGGTGTCTAAAGTACTCTCTATATAAGCATGAAGACCTGAGTTCTGATCCTTAACATGCATGTAAATACAACCTGGTATGGCTGTGGTGGGACAAATCTGCAATATTAACACTATAAGGATGGTGGGAGCACAGCCAGATACTTGAGGCTTGATGGTCAGGCACCCTTGCTAAAATATAAGCTCCAAGTCCAGGAAACAATCTTGTCTCAAAAATTAAGATGGAAATTCACAGGACTTAAAATGTATGGCAGAATACATGAGGCCAGGTGTGGGGGAATGGTTGTAGACATGGATGGAAGAGTAAGTCTAAATTTGTTTAAGAGCTATTGTATGAAATGTACAAAATCTCAATAAAATAATAAAAAAAACTGTAGTGGAGATTCACAGAAATATATATATATATATATATATATATATAAACTTTTATTTATTTTTGTATGTGTATGAATGTACTGTCTGCATGTAGGTTTGTGCACCCATGTCCTGCAATGCCGCAAGGTCAGAAGAGGGCATCGGATTCCCTTGGAACTGGAGTTAAAATCAGCTCTCAGCCACCGTGTGGGTGCTAGGGCTAGAACCTGGGTCCTCTACAAGAGCAGTCAGTGCTCTTAACCACTAGGCCATGTCTTCAGCCCCGAGATTCACAGAATTTAACATCAACTTTTGGCCTCTCCAAGTGCATGCATGGTGAAGCATACCAAAATGTACAACACACACACATACACACACACACACACACACAACACACACACACACACAAAACATTCAAATAAACAAGAGAGAAGGAGAAAGAAAAACAGAGAGAGAGAGAGAGATGAGAGAGAGAGAGAGAGAGAGAGAGAGAGTTGGAGGCCTAAATACCAAGTCTGATCTACAAACCAAGTTTCAGACCACCTGAGGCTATAGGAAAACCCTGTCAAAAAACATGTTTCCCACCACAGAAATAATTTGTATTATAAATATATGAAGTATATAAGTTTATATATATATATATATAGATATAATATATATATATATATATATATATTATATAACATATCTGGGTTACTGAAATATTTTCTCACATTCATCTTCTTTATAAATAAAAATATAATGAATTAGTTCTTTTGATTCCTAGTTATAATAGTGATGGTACATATCTGTGCTCTGGATGATTTCACTTGAAATTTATGGGCTATGTTTTTCTAAGGACAGTTATGTCTTTGGAGCATATATTTATTGATAGGGTATGCAAAATATTATTAAAATGGACATTCACGTACATTGAGTTGGGAGCCTGGCCACCTGTCCTGCTCTCCCTGCTACATTTTCCATGTTTTAACTGGTAGTGTAACTCCATTATTTCACATGGTCTTTTTTATACTAATGGATGATGTAGGCACATTTCCTCTGTATACAAATAGGAAAGACTGAGACTAAGAAAGCCTAGCATTCATAATCAGTTGATCACTGTTAAATTTCAAGTTGGGTAATTATGCAGAACTAATGCCAGTATTGAGATGTATGTGTGCACGACTGTTCATATTTTCTTATGTATTTTATTTCAAGGGATTTATGGTGACTGCTCACCTGTGTTGTCAGTGTTTAAATACCTGCACAGATGGATCATCAGGCTGATGCAGATGGTTTATTTGAATTCCATGTTTGGATCGTTTGTGTGATACATGAACTTTAGGCCCCTGTTTTTTGTTTGGAATATATGAATATTTATAGAGGTAAATCTAGTTCTTTCCTCTAAATACAGTACTCTTGTTATCGTTTTAACAATGTTTCTATCATAGATCAATAAGTAGTTCTTCTTCATGGTCTCTGCACTTGTATGTAAGCAGATGGTAATATTTATTTTGTTTAAATTTTACAGCATCTTAGTTTATCAGGGAGTTGAAACATTTTAGATGAGAAAGTTAAGCTTCTTAATTGAGTTGGTAAAGGAGAACATGATATTGATATTCAACTTATAAGATGATTTAATTGAGCTATACCAAAATAATTAAGTCTTTCCTATCTCTTATAATACTTTGAATTTATATAATGACTTATAGTGTTTAAAGACCACATTACTTTTCCTTAAAAATGTGCTTTTGAAAAAGCAATTTAGGAAAATATCTGTATTTTGCACATTTTTTATTGCCAACCTGTTCCAATAGTATTATAAAAAGCATTTATTTAAGTTAATATAATTTCCTCTGATTATAGACTTAGCTCTTCTGTGAAATAGAAGCATGTTCACTTTTGCATTGTAAATGTTTCTCAGTTATTAACATAAGATTTTATGCTGTGGAGAAGCTAAGATTCTTAAACTAATTGGAAATAGTCAATGTTTTCCATTATAAAGTAAAAATATTGCATCAAATACTGAAAGATGATGAAGAATAGATCAATATGTGTATTTTGAACACTTCCTTTATAAGATCCTGCTATTAAAAACAGAAAATAAAACAAACAAAAAAACAGAAAAATCAGTAGCTTCTTTCTTTGTTAATGGCTGGGGGGATGGGCTTAATTCTAGAAGATTTCATTTATGAAACTAGTCAAAATATCCCAAAATTTGTTGTAATTCAAAGGGATGGATACTGAATTAGTTACTTTTCTAGGACTATAATAAAACACCATGACCACAAGAACTTATAAAATGAAGAGTTTACTTGAACTCACTGTGCCATGGGAATCAAGTCCTTCATGGTGGGGAGGCATGGTGATAGGCAGGAACTGGAGCAGGAACAGAAAGGAGAGGCTCACATCATCAAGCAGGCACAAGGAGCACAAATGGACTAAGAATCCAGAAATATTTAAAGACTATCAAAGTCCACCAGTAGCATGGTCCTACCAGCTGGTCACATATCCTAAGAACTCCAAACAGCCCCACCAACTGGGGACAAAATGCCCAAATACTTGGGCCTATGGGGGACATTCTCATTCAAACTACCACAGACACAGAGGAAAGACACTCTAACTTATCTCTGAAAAACAAGAAAATAAGTATGAACTACTTAACTGGTTTATATATAGATTTGAGAAATAAGTAGACAAGAATTTAATTTTGGTTTTGCTGGTTATAATATTTAACCAGAAAACCTTTTATTATTTTTCTATTTTAAGATCAAAAGTCTTTGAGTGAAATAATAGTCCACAACCGAAGTTGGGTCTTATTTGCAGATTTTGTTGTGAGATGGCTTATATTGTAATATTTGCAGGGTTTCACATAGGTTATCCTTGTCACCCAAACATTACCACCAAAAGAAACACTGTATACAAAAAAAAGAAACACTTGAATAGATTTCTGCTTTAGTGCATGTCTTTATGTCTGCCTGTTTCTTTTGTAAGATGATGTTTTAAAACTTTGTCTTGAGTAGGACCTCAAAGAAACTCTGGATGAAAGAGAGAGAATATTCATGTGAATTTTAATTATTCCCCCATGTGATTTGATATATGGTGTAAGTGTTCCAGCAATCCCAGAGTAACTGAGAAAGCACAGAGCTGAGTAATATTAACTGCATAGCTCCTTGGGAGCTCAAGTTATGCCTATGTCAGCTCTTAATTAGTGCAACTACACACCGAGAAGAAGATTTAAAAACAATGGGGAGTAATTAGTGGACATTCAAAGTACAATATTTTGCCAACTTACCAAATGTCTGTTTATGAGCCATCCACAGGGTCCCACTAAAAAAGAAACCAATTTCTTAACTCCTTTGGTAGTCTATGAAATAAAACTTCAGCCAGAGAAATGAGCTTATAAAAAGAAGGAGAAGCAAAACAGAATGAGACACAGCCACTTATTGATGGATCTGTGATTACTGGTGAGCCTGACATTGTATAGGACAGACTAACTTAAACTTGGTTCAATGAAGGTTCTTTGCTGGTGTTGGCAATTGGAAGACTTCCCACTCTCTTGATCAAGAAGGTAAGTCTTAATATATCCAGATATTTGATTTGGAATGATTTTTAGATCATTTTTAGAGGTAATTTAAAGTGAATGATTTTAAAATGAAAGTTGGTAAATATGAAGCAAAATATGCAGAGGATTTACAGGATAGCTGCAATGGCTGCTCCGTTCTAGGACATGCTCTGAAATTTTTCTTAGTTTTCAATTGTAATTCTACTTATGGAATATAAACTGTCTGCTTTGCAATAGGGCCTGTAGTCATGCTTTGCTGGGAACAAGGAGACCATATATGCACAGGCTGGTGGTACTTACTGTGTGGGTATGAGAACCTGAACCGTCCTCTCTGTGGATGATACAGAAATGTCATGCTATAGTAAAGTGTGAAAACATAGTAGCATTTTTTATTGAATAAAAATGGTGTGCCTAATGAACTACTATAGTGTTTCCTCTGGAATAAGCACAGGATCAGTGTCAGAAAGTGATCACTCCTCTTTTCATGTTCTGCCTGCTAGTAAGAAGATTACTTGTAAATAATATAGCCACTATAATATCATCCATAAGGTATTTGTTTTTCATTATATGTATGGCTGTACTGAATGGGGTCATTTTCAAATATATGAAGAAGCATTTATATTAAACCTAAGAAATATTGAACAGTTTTAAGAAATAAAAGGTTTAGCATTACATAGATGCCCTTTAATATATATTGTCCATTTATTAAACAATTTTGAATTTATTAAAAAAGAGAATCTGGCTGGGCACACGCCTTTAATCCCAGCACTCAGGAAGCAGAGACAGGTGGATCACTGTGAGTTTGAGGCCTGCCTGGTCTACATAGTGATCTCCAGGCCAGCTGGGACGAAAGGGAGACCCTGTGTCAAAAAAGACCAAAGAAAAGAGAATCTGTATATTAATATTTATATTTGAAATGGAAATCTGGATAATTAATTATAATGCCTACTGTGATGTATTCGTGTGATTTAAAGGTGAATTAAAATTATATTTAATATCTGGATAGATGTCCTAGATTTTCTCTAGTCAAACACTAAACATTAATAAAGTAATATTTAATAAATCATTGTATATGATGCCTACATGTCTCTTAATTTTATGCTAAATTTTCTTATCATAGTATAAACTTTATCTTTATGAGGATTTCTTATTTAGATATTATCTGAACCCTTATTATGAATATTAAATATAATTTCTTACCTATATTTTGGAATTATTAAATAATACTCCAAAGTTTCCTAAATAGCACACACACACACACACACACACACACACACACTACACCTCCTTGTACACACAGAACTACCAGTGGTGAATAACACAGTGATACTGGAGATTTTATAGTGAAACTAACAGAGGAGGTATACTATATTCTCCACACCTAATACATTTTTAAAAGCTTCATGGTATATGGATATTTTTGAAGTTCTTTCTCAAAGTTTTAGCCACCATTACTCAGGCTATATTAGTTGTTGATATTTATATATCTTTTTTCAATGTTCTTCTTAGGAGGTCTTAAGTGCTGAATTATTTCATCTACACAATGTAGAGCATTTCGGCCTGTACACAAAGTTTTTATTTGGTTGTAGCATCTTGTTTAGAAAATCACAAAAAAAACTGAGAGAAAGATGCAGGACAGTTATGGCAGAATGCATGATCTGGGATGGGGTAGGGGGGGGAAGGGAAAGGGAAATGTGCCTGAACTGAATTGGAAAATGATGTATGAAATGCACAAAGCATCAATAAAAGAAAATGTTAAAAAAAAAAAAGAAAATCACATTGTGATCATTTTTGTTACCTCCGTCTTTCCTTGAGGTGTGTTTACCCCTTCCCAGTTTGGCTGTCAATTGAACATGTCTTAGTGAATAAAGTATACCTACTCTCTTAGAAACATGGGGTTTTACAAAGTTATGTAAAATCTTTATAAATCGTCAGATAAGTCAGAGGTGATCATTCGGTTCCTCTATTTACTCATCTGAGTAACATATATAAACTAAACTGTGCCCCTCACCAATTCATTTTTGTAGTTCTAACTCATTGTACAAAAGACAATATTTGAAAATAAGATATTCAGTGAGATTATTTTGAATGGCGTTATACAATATGTCTGATTTTCTTGGAAGAAAGGGAATTTGGACATGGACAGGTAGAGAGAAAAAAAAATCATGTGGAGAAATAGGAGGAATCAGTGATATTTTCTAGTTATGATGGAAGCCTTTGAACACACCAGCATCTTGATCTTGGAATTTCAACCTTGAAAATTATTGGAGAATTTTCTGAGGTTTATTCCATACAGTCTGTAGATTTACTGCTATAGTATCCTGAGTAAATTCATGCAGTACCTCAATCAGTTAGACAAATTAAAGTCACTTGTCAAGGAGGTCTGACCAAGTTTAATAAAGCTGTATTCTCAGTGAGAATTGAAAGTACAGACCATAAGCAGACTTCTCACAAAATGTGTCACATTTTATTTCTTCCATTGTACATATAGAATCTGAGGCTAGAATTTTGTTAGGACCAAAAAAAATGATGCCCAAACTAGCATCACTCTCACCTCTACTGAGTGCAGTATAATTTTCTCAGAAATTCTCTCATCAAAAATGTCATTAATTAATTCATTCATTCATTCATTTTTGTTTTGCGAACAATTTTTAGATGTTTTGACTCATGTAACTTAAACGACTAAGGTCTAGAAAACTTCCCCAGGCACTATTTAAAAAGAACTCTCTTGGGGGCTGGAGAGTTGGCCTAGCGCTTAAGAGCGCCGACTGCTCTTGCAGAGGACCTGGGTTTGATCCCCAGCACCCACAAGGCGGCTGAGAACCTTCTGTAACTCCAATTCCAGGAGAACTCCAGTTCCAGGGGAATCTGACACCCTCTTCTGACTTCCGAGGTATTGCACGGCAGGGGTGCACAAACCTACATGCAGACAGTACATTCATATACATAAAAAAATAAATATATTTTTTAAATTAAAAGAAAACCTCTCTTCTCTTATTTATTATTTAAATTCCAACTTATCAGCTGAGAGTGCATTGTCTCTGACATCTGTGTGATCATGAAACCAGAAGAGTTAGCAATGATTTAGCTGCATTTCTACAAGCATGGCACATAGTTTCATATTTCTAGGATGAAGTATATCCAAGCAGAATAAAATGTTCATAAACAATCAGTCCAAGGCAATTACTTTTATAATCTTCATGATGGAAGTTTTAGATAGAAGAGGCCTAATGCAGAGAAGAAATTAAATCTTAAGTTGTTATATTCATCAGGCCTCAGCCTGCTTGTAGTATCAATCTATAGTGATCAAATTGCCAAAATATCCAATGTACTTTCAAATGTGATGGGAGATTTGCTCATTTTGGTTATTTATCTAGAATGGCTTCTCATAGGTTTGTGGTCTCTACCCCTGAATTCTTGCCCAAGTCTATAATGACCATCCCTCAGACCTCTCCAACAACATTAAAAAAATTGTTTCCTCATTTGTCTTTTCATAAAATGGTTACTGTTATGCCTTAAATCTAAAATACTCCCCACAGGCTCCTGTTGTGAATGATTGGACTTGGGCTTGTGGCACTATTTGAAAGCTGTGGAGCCTTTGGTTGATGAGCCTGGCTGGTTTGGGGGGAGAGAGATCTTTAAAGCTCAGATTTTCTGGTTCAAGCTTGTTTTCTGCTTCCTGGTTAGACATAATATGAATAGCTGCAGCTCAAGCCTCTATTTTCTAATCAGAGTCACTCCCACAGTGTCTTTCCAACTAGGCCATAATGGATGGGGACCTTCTGGAAACAGGAGTCAAAATACGTTTTTCCCATTTAAGTTGTTTCTGTTGGATTTGGCACAATGATGAAAAATATCTAAATCTCACAGGTTTATATTAATCAAGGACCAAATATGGCCATGCACCTGTAACCAACCTTGGGATTTGGGGGACAGAGGCAGGGCCAGGGGCAAGGGAAAGGGCAGGGCTAGGGCCAGGCCCAGGGGGAACCTGAGCTGAAGGTAAACCTGGGTTAATGAGTCTCAAGATAGTTTTATGTATAGCTACAAAGAAAAATAGCAAAAATATAGGTTTATATTAATAATAGTATATAACGCAGAAAAAATGTAGCTTGCTAAACAGCATCATGCTTGGTGCTAGGCATTATCTAGGTTTCTGTGAGAGCATCAAAATCAATACTTCACAGGAATATTTGCTTTCAGCTGTGAGTTCTTTAGGACTAGGCTTTTATTTTATTTCAGATAAATATTTTATTCAGATAAATTTTATTCAGATAAACTGAGCTGTTCAATGTCTTCTCACTGTTCTGAGGTGATGTTCCTCTAATGCTTATATATCAGGCTATGACTAATCAAATATTTATTAATGACTACCCATTTCCAATCAAGATTAATGAGAAGAGTAATACCCACTCTTTTATGTAATTGTCTAAACATTTATTGAATTTGGTGTTGTAATGAGTGGTGAAAAAATAACTTGAATAGAACTATTAATTACTATTAAGGAATAATTGGCTACCTCCAAAAATTAAGCTATTTTTTTTTATTTTTTATTTTCGAGCATTTTGACCTTTGGGGAATAGTATTTAGAGTGTTTGATGATGCTGATAATGTATTTGAACAGTCTTATTGCACACACCAATATAAAACAGAATATTATTTCTTCAATGTCTTATTGAGCCATTTAAAAAGTTGCACAAGGGGCTGGAGAGATAGCCTAGCGGTTAAGAGCGCCGACCGCTCTTACAGAGGACCCGGGTTCGATCCCCAGCACCCACATGGCGGCAGAGAACCATCTGAAACTCCAATTCCAGGAGAATTTCAGTTCCATGGGAATCCAACACCCTCTTCTGACCTCCGCGGCATTGCACGACATGGGTGCACACACCTGCATGCAGACAGTACATTCATACACATACTGAAATAAATAAAAATTAAAAACAAATTAAAAAAAGTTGCACAAAATTATGGAATGCGGTAACATATTAGGATCTCTGAAGTAGCAGTGTTTATTTGATCCCTTGGTTGCATAAAAATTACTTCATCAAAAAGTTCCAAGAAAAATGCATACATTTCATCATTACATCTCTTTTAATACCATTAAAAATTTTGATCTTTTTAAGGCAAGGTCTTCCTGAAGCCAGCTTGTCTGGAGCTCACTACATACACCAGGCTAGCAGGCCTTGATATCACAAATATCCTGCCTGCCTCTAACTACTGATAGTTAGGATTAAAGTTGTGGGTCTTCAATCCCAGCTCATTTAAAGTTAACCTGATTTAAAATTAAGGGCTTAAAACACCCTGGGTTCTTACGACTGGAGTCTTTTTTTTTTATTTTAATTCCTGATATTCATTTTATTTTATTTTTTTACAGATCCCTAATTTCTGCTACTGTTGTTTTCTGCCTTATTCCTCCTTTGTAGGTCTCCGGTCTCAGCAACACAACATAACCTTTTCATAGCACTTTTGGGATTGCCAAAAACAATAACAATGCCTTTCAGCATTTACTATTTTATTCCATAAATTTGTGTGAGATCCTTGCAACCCTCTCTTCTGACTTCTTGAAGTATAAAAGTATCCACGATTGCTGCTTCAAATACTATTTCAAAACCTATCCCAGGAACATGAATGCTCCACACAATGCCTGAGTAAACTAGCACTCCGTCAACCAAGTTACAGACTGAAGATATTAGAGGATAAAACATCCTTGCAATGCCAGTTTATCCCTTTTGCATTGATTCACTCCCCAGACTAATGTCTAGTTAAAGGAGGGGGAAATAAAATATCCATGGATATTGAAAGGTGTCAGCTATGCAGAGAGAGAGGCCAGATCAAACCAAATTAAAGTCCAACTGTGGCAGGTGTAAATGGAGGCTGGCTTCCCTGGCTCCTTCCAAGGTTTCTAGTTGCAAGCATGGAGGGAGACTGGCAGGGAGATTTTATAGGTCTCTGGGGGGCAGGAGAATGACATGCGACAGAGAGCTGCACTGATGCCTGAGTAAGGTTATGAGACTGCCCTGGGGGCAGATACCTAAGTGGGGGGATTTCCAGACTGCAGAACTGTAAGGTTATGAGACTGCCCTGGGGGTAGATACCTAAGTGGGTATCTGAGTTTTCCTGCCTCTGGCACCAGTTCTCTGTTTGGCTTGAGGCTTTGCAGTGCCTGCTAGGGAGAGAGTGGAGAATGTGATAGGTAAGTGTTTGGGGCAAAAGCTCTGGCCTAACACCCACCTCTTTGGGTATATGGGCCCTGGTTCAGCTCTGGCTTCTTCAGACTGGTAGAGGGTGACTTGGGGTGAAAGAGTTGGGAGTTGGTGGGCTTGAGCTCAAAGGAATGTACGGTTGTAGGAACATTTGTTTGGTTGATGGCTTCTCTGGAGACCTTTTGAAGAAACAGGGTACAAAGCGAACAGTAAGCAGGTGAGGATGAGGGGATTCCCATAATAGTGGCAAGGCATGTTAAAAAAAAAAAAAAAAAGAGTCTGCCACCAGGGGGAGGGAGAGGAAAAGAGCTGGTCCTTGCATCATCAGAGAACCTCTCCCAGTTTCTGGAGGGACTCCGTCTGGTTTTCCACCAGGCTAGACCGCTTGATGTAATACAGCCTTTCTCTCCCAGGAACTGGCAGGTGCCCCGTTTGTCAGCTGTGAGGGGGTCCAGTGAAATGAAAGGGGAAGTGAGGTCACTGAGTAACAGCTTCTGGAGGAAGTGGACATCTTTGTGTCCCTTGGAATCCTGGGAAAGGGATTAGAAAGTTTTTTAGAAAAGTTTTGATACACAGAATTCCAGGATGAGATTTTGCAGTGTGGGCAGGGTGTGGGGAGGAGGAAGTGGAGAATTGTGATAGGAAAGTGTTTGGGGAAAGAGCTCCCACCTAACAGGTATATGATTAAGAGAAGTCCTTCTGCTTCCAAAACCTTGAGAAGGCTTTTTTTTTTTTAATTTTTTTATTTATGTGTATGAATGTTCTGTCTGCATGTAGACTGTGCACCCGTGTCATGAAATGCCGCGGAGGTCAGAAGAGTGTCTCTGATTCCCCTGGAACTGGTGTTCTCCTAGAATTGGAGTTACAGACGATTCTCAGCCCTCCCTGTGGGTTCTCAGTCCTCCCTGTGGGTGCTGGGGATCGAACCCGGGTCCTCTGAAAGAGCAGTCGGTGCTCTTAACTGCTAGGCCATCCCTCAGCCCCGAGAAGTCTTTTAATTCGTTCTGATTTGCATCATCATTTTACAAGTGAGTTAACATTAGCCCTAAATTCTGTGAGTTCTTATAAAAATCCTTTAAACACATCAATATTACTCAAGTTCTCCATCTTTCCCTCAGGATAATCTGCATTTATAGATAGATACATATTTAAAATATTTATATAAACAGACTATACCTAATATTTCACAGTTTTAGAAAAACATAATCAAAACAGGAAGATTTTATAGAAAATGTTCAAGTAATATACTGGTTTATTTAAAAAATAGTAGAATTTATTCATCAACTTAAAGGAGTATGGAAATTGTGTTAATAGGGTAAAGTAAGGCTTCCAAAATAAGAAAAAAAAAAGATTTTGAGTTCATAGATTCCCAAGTCCAGGAATTAAAGCAGTCGTCACAGATCTCCTCTGGGAAGCACCAAGGTGGGCCTTGAAACAGTGGAAGTGAGGGAAAACAATGGAGGAAACTATTTTGGTGTCCTCTGGAGAGGATCCATGACACAAATAAGAACACAACACAGAGCTAGGAGTGGGCCATGTAAAAGGTTCTGGCAAACTCTGGACTTGCCCTTCAGTGCCTGTCACAGGTTCCTCGACTGATTAGCACAGGTAGCTGGTAACCCAAAGCCAAGAGTCAAGGAATACTGAGAAAGAACACTGTGGAAAGCTATTGTGG
The DNA here is from genome assembly GCA_009823505.1 of Rhizomys pruinosus. Lineage (NCBI taxonomy): Eukaryota > Metazoa > Chordata > Mammalia > Rodentia > Spalacidae > Rhizomys > Rhizomys pruinosus. Next base: position 973,125 of record VZQC01005024.1, read on the forward strand.
ATGGGCTGCTTTGCATAGCAAAGGCATGCTAACAGGTTTGCACCCTAACTCTAAGACCTGAAGGACCCTCAGAAAGGCTATATTCCAGGGTCTACACAGTCCTGATGTTAAATCATCTTATATACTTAATTAATACCTTTCTAGAATTATAAACATATTCACAATTAATGTAAATTGTATCTTCAGACAATATATTTAAAATGTATTTTAAAATGCAATACCACTATAGCACTGACCATACTACCAAATCAAAAATAATATGTCACTTAGTTTCTTATTAAAGAAAACAATTATTTGAATGAGTTACACAATGGGATGTTCTTTCACAAAACACATTTGTTGGATACAATTGTCCTATTCAAGGTTAAGTAGTCTGCAACCTCTTGTTCTCTACACATTGGCAAATAGTGGGTTTCTGTGTTAATCACTATCTGTTGCATAAGGAAACTTCTCTGGTGAGGTAAGCAAAACATTAATCTATGGGTATAATAAAAAGATATTAGAAGTCAGTTTAATACCATAAATATTTACTAGAAAACTAGTATTAGGTTCTCCTATATCTGCTGTGACCTATTTAGACTCATGTTTCTTTTTTTTTTAAGTTTAATTTTTATTGATGCTTTGTGCATTTCGTACATCATTTTCCAATTCAGATCAGGCATTTTTCCCTTTCCCTTCCCCCCCACCCCCACCCCATCCCAGACCATGCATTCTGCCATAACTGTCTTCCATCTTTCTCTGTTTTTTTTTTTTTCCTTTTTTAGCTATAAGTGATAATCCATGAGTACAAGACTCATGTTTCTAAGCCTGATATCAACATCAGATATGGTTTTCATCCTAGGAAATAAACCTTAAATCGACTTTCAGAGTGATTGGTTACTCCTGTAATATTTTTACCATTGGGTATATATTGTCAGGGCTATAGTTATTGTAGTTCATAGTATTCACATCTGGGTAAGGATGATGATTACTTCTTCCTTCTTGTATCTTGCACAATACCTCCCAGGACTATGAAATCTAGCCAGTAGAGATAAGAAATCTGCACCAGCTTGATTTCTCTTTGGTTATTCTATAGCTTATGTATGTAGTTTCTTCAGCAGTAAGGTTTTAACAACCAGTTAAAGTTGAAGCCAAACATAGGGGCAATGACAAGGATAATTTGAGATACGGAATTTTGGCCAAGAGGTCTTTGAAAATCTACCTCATGAAGCTCAGGGATTGTGGAGAAAGACGTGCAGAAGAAATACTCTAAGAGCCAGAGGTGGTAGATGATCACAAGGAAATACTGTTTTCCAGATAATTGGTTAGTTGTTCATATGGACTCACAGCGACTGTGACAGAATGCAAAAGTCCCATGCAGTCTCAATCAAGAAGAAATGGCAGCATAGCGATGAGGAAGTGGTTAAGAATCTCGAGCCCCACCTAAGGATATTGTAGCAACAGATGGGTATTGGGATGAGCAGAGAGCACGATCTTAAGGATGTGACTCAGACAGGTTAACCAGGCTCCTCCAGTGAACAGACCAACACTGAAATCCATTTGTAGACACAAATTTGACTCTGTATTCCTTATCGCATCTAAAATAGAGTACATTAAGTTGGGTTGGCGGATAAAGTGAGATGGGGTAGAGGAAGGCTTGTGAAGGATAATCTTGATTGTCAATTTGACTGGATCTGGAATTAAATGAAATGAGAGAAATTTTATTGATCAGATTATTTGAGGCTGTAAGATCCACCATTAAATTTTGGAGTTACCTTCTGTTGGCAGTCCATATAAAAGTCATCGCAGAAGGGACATTTCACCATTTTGCCTGCTTGTCTTTACTCTCACTGGTGGTTTGAACGAGTATGTCTCTGCATAGGCTCCAATTATTTGGACATTCCTTACCAGTTGGGCAACAGTCCCCAGACACTGTTTTGGGAGTCTTTAGAAAGTGTGGCCATGCCAAAAGAAGGTCAGTTGGAGGACAGGACTGTGAGAGTTCTTAATCCTTGTCATTTTTCCAGTTGTTCTCTGCTTCCTGTGCCTGGTTGAAGAAGTGACCACTTAGCTTTCTGCTACTGTTAAAACATTCTACTCCCACCATGTCTTCGTGCTATGATTCCTTCAGGAAACTTAAGTTCAAATAAACTCTTCCTCTTATAAATTCTCTTGGTCACATTGCATTATCACATCTACAGAAAAATAACTAGTACAGGAGGGGATATAAATACAATCAAATTATATTCTATGAAAATCACAAAAATTAAAAAGAAAATATTTGTAAGCATTAGAGCTATGAACTTACAAGATTTCATTTAGAGTGTTCTGGTGTAGAATATGCATATACATACATGCACAGACACCCTGACAAACAAAAAGCATTTTCTTTGTCTTGGCAACATCCTCCTGTATATTAAACTTTAGTTTGGAGAAGAGCATGTTCAATGGAGTGAATAGCTTACCAGAATTATTCTCTTGGAAAATGACTTCCAGCCCAATTTTCTACTTCTAACTCCCATCCCCATGCTCTGGTGATTATGCCTGTGGTGCAGTGGCAGGGGCTTAGCATTCAAGGTTTTCACAGTTGGAAGAGTTACAGTATAACCGGGAATTACCAGCATGCGGAGGCTTAAGCAGGTGGAACACATTTGTACCAGTTTCCTCATCACTATTTTAAATTTCTAGACAATATTATCTGTTTGATTATTTATTTTTCTTAGTTACTGTACTGAAAAAAAGGATGAGTGGAATCAATGACTGAGGAGCACCTGCAGAGTCTGGGTGGGGAGGGCAGCAAGTCTATGCTCAGTAGGTCTGCATCTCAGCAGTGCTGGCAAGACTCTGTCTGATTATACAGAGAATGTGAACAAAGATGGACAGTCAGGGTGTTAGAAATGACTCATAGAATCTGTAAGGGCAAAGTGGAACTACTCAGGCTCTGCTGTCCATTAAGTAACCAGAGTGTGCAGCAATTCTGTAAACACTAGGACTATGAGCAGAAGTACTATGTCTCCTGAACAATTCAATATGTACCATTTGATTCGTTACTTTTGATGGTCATTTCAAACATATTTATCAACCTTTAGTGTCACGTTTCTCATTAAGACTCTAGTGAATAGATTATATATGATGTTGGCCATGAAAAATGTGTATTTATCATGATAATAAAAATAATGCAGATTTATCAAAAAGAAAGGGCAAGGAGAGAATTTGGGGGGGAAGGTACATTGTAGAGAACTCCTGTACAAATACTTAAACAGTTTAGGAAAATACATTATATAAGGATTTTCTAATGCATCAATTTAATAACAGATTGAGTCAGTTGAAAGAAGATAGAAATGAAATGATAATATATTCTGTTTATTGGCCAATATGGTTGTTGGGCTTTTAAAAATATTAATTTATTTTAATACAACAAATATTTCTTCAGCATCTTTTTTTAATATCGGCACAAAGAACGTAATGAGGATTTGATACTAAACATGGTTGACACACTTCCTGGTGTCATAAGGATGATCTAGACAGGATTTTGAGTCTCTCTTCCAAGTTCCAGTCATCTCACTCACTTCTCTCAAAAAGTCAGGTCAGCTACTCAAGTCTAAAAGAGTTGTTGCTGCACCTGATTGCTTGAATTTGTATCTCCTGTCCTGTATTCTAAAACAACTAGTCATATTTAGGAGTTTCATCAAAATGAAAATGTCAGTACAGAAAAAGACAATAAATATTCAGAAGTTGTATTTTTTAAATAAAGTACTTCTATTGTTTTGTGTATTTCATGCATCTTTTTTCAGCCCAATTTAGACATATTCCCCTTTCCCTGGTACCCACTCCACCTTGGTTCAAGGATTCTGCCATACATATCCTGCATGTTTCTCTCAGTCTTTTTATTTTATTAACATTATGCAGGGTTACAAGGCAGTTTTCAGTACTGAAACAGAAATTCAGAATTTTCAGGATTCAAGCCTGAAACATTTCTCTTAGTTCAGTATGAAGTATATATTTGTTCATCATTGTAAGCTTTTTCTGGGTATTGTTTTTACTTGTGAATATTTAATTTCTTTAAAAAATTATTTCTTCCAAAATTATTAATTGAAGGTTTATCATTTTCTTTTTTCTTTTTTTAAAATTCTATTTATTTTTATGTGTATGAATGTACTGTCTGCATGTAGGTTTGTGCTCCCGTGTTACTCAGTGCTGTGGAGGGTGTTGGATTCCCCTGGAACTGGAGTTAAAGACGGTTCTCAGCCGCCATGTGGGTGCTGGGGATTGAACCCCGGTCCTCTGCAAGAGCAGTCTGCACCCTTAACTGCTAGGCCATCTCTCCAGCCCAGGTTTATCATTTTCAAGCAATACAGTTTGATGGTTTTTCTATCCTCTCCCCTAACTGCACCTCCCTTAACTGCCCCCCAATTTAAAGTGTATTTGTATATATTTATACATACATACATACATACATACATACATACATACATACATACGGCCTAGAGAGTCTAATTTGTTTCCCAAAATGTCCATCACTGTGGGTTCATCCACTTAAAACCACTTAACCTATCAAGACCTCCATCTTTGAAAGTATTGCTTCCCCCTTTTTCAGTAGCCATTAGCTGCCAGGTGTTTCTTAGGTTGGATTGGCATTTCTTACTCATGTCATCATGACTATGGTAGGATTTGTGAGGTTTGGAGGTTGAATCCATTCCTTGCATTAGGGATTTACTTTGCTACCCTATGGTGTCTAGTAAGGGCAATACCCTTCTGTTAAAACATTAACTGCTTTAATCTCTTTTTGTAATGTTTATGTAGTTATGCTCTGAAGCTTCTATAGAGGTTGGTTTCATATGGCTTTTCTAAAGGCGTTAAGTGTTGCTTATCCCTCTCCAGGTTCCCTCCTTTTTCAAACTCTGGTCCTATCCCATTCGTTTAACCCTTCAGACCCTATTATTTGCCTTTCCCTTTTTATTTCACTGTATTCTTCCAGCAGTTTTATACATTTCTGGACACTAACCATTTGTCAAGTTATAGCTGGTCAAGATATTTACCCATTCTGTATGTTGATCTTCATTAGATTATAATGTCCTTTTGTGTACAGGAGATTTTAATTTCATGTGGTCTCATTATTAACTTGTTGGACTTAAGGCTTGAGCTATTGGAGTCCTGTTGAGAAAGCCCTTTTCTGTTCCTGTATATTCTGATGTTTTCACTACTTTCTCCTCTATCTGGTTCAGGGTACTAGGTCTTCTACTAAGGTCCTCGGTAGTTGGACTCAAGCTTTGTGAATAATGAGAGATAGGGATCTAGTTTCCTTCTACATCCCTTTATCAAGTATGAGCAGCAGCATTTACATGTTGGCTTTTCTCTAGTATGTATTTGTGGCTTATTTGTTAAAAATTTGGTGTCTGAAGCCGGGCGTGGTGGCGCATGCCTTTAATCCTAGCACTTGGGAGGCAGAGGCAGGCAGATCTTTGTGAGTTCAAGGCAAGCCTGGTCTACAGAGCGAATTCCAGCACAGCTGGGGATACAGGGAGACCCTGTCTCAAAAAGACCAAAAAAAAAAATTGCTTCTGTAAAAAGTGGAATTAAATTCCACTTGTCAGTATGTCTATTTTTAGGCTAGTGCCATGCTCTTCTTATTACTACAGCTCTTTGTATAATTTGAGATCAAATATGGTAATTCCTCTAGCAATGCTTATAGTTTATAAGATTATTTTGCCTACCCTGTGTTTTTTGTGTTTATATATGATATTTGAGATGAAATTTTCAAATTCAGTGAAGAATTGGGTTAGACTTTTAAAGGGTATTACACTGAATTTATAGCTTTCTTTTGGTGAGATTGCCATTTTCACAGTATTAATCCTATCTACCTAAGACTATGTGAGGTCTTTCTATATTCAGGTATCTTCTTCAGTTTCTTTCATCAGTGAATTAAAGGTTTTACTGTACAAGGTAGTACCTTGTTTGATTTATTCCAAGATATTTTATGAATTTTGAGGCTATCATAAGTGGTATCATCCCAGAATTTATTTCTTGGTATGTTTGTTGCTGCTATACAGGAAAGCTACTGAAATTTTGGATATTAGTTTTCAATCCTGCTACATTCCTGAATGCATTTGTCAGTTCTAGGAGATTTCTGGCATAGTCTATATTATTTAATATAGAAAATCTTATCACCTACAATTAAGGAGAGTTTGATTTATTCCTTCCTAATTAGTATCCCATTTATCTATTTCAATTTTCTTCCTGCTTCTGCTAAGACTTCACTTTACTGACCTATATTGAACAGTAAGGGAGACTGTGGAGATACTGTCTTGTTCCTGGTTGTAGTGGGGATGCTTTCAGATTTTCTCTGTTTAATATGTTTTTATCTGTGTGGTATTTTGTTCACTTAATGTAGCAATATGTCCTTTGTATTCCTAGATTCTCTATGACTTTTATCATGAAGGGAATTTTGATTTTCTCATTTTTTCTATATCCTTGAGTCTGCTTAAGTGGCGAATCACCTTTTTGATAAATTATTTTTATCGAGCTTTCCTACACTTCATGCAATAAATCTTAATCATATTTAGAACCCCTCCTCCATCTGTTTCCCTATACTTCTCACTGTATTTCATGCATTCTGTCATATTCATTAAGGACTCTCTGGTCAACATTTTGTACCCAGATGCTGCTCATTTCAAGTTCATCCCTGGAGCTTAGTCAGACTATCTAGAGTTCTTCCCTCGAAGATTATCAACTACCCCTCACCCACAGAAATTAGTTCCCAAAGGCTAAGGTTGCTGCACATGGCCAATTTTCCCAGTCACAGCTTGCTTTTTCTTCTTCTTTTTCTTTTTCTTTTGGTTTGTTTATTTTGTTTTGTTTTTTTGATTGAGTCAGTATGGGTCTTGTGAATGCTGTCACCATAGATATAAGCTCATTTGAGCTACTACCCAGAGGCCTGAAACTGTTTCCTTATGTTCTTACACCATCCCTGACTCTTACAATCTTTCTCTCCCCTCTTCGACATTTTTTTCCTGAGCCTTGGGTGGATGAGGTTTAATATAAATCCTATCCAGGGAAAAATACTCTGCAATCTCCTTCTGTCTACACCTTGGCCAGGTGTGGACTTCTGCATCCAGAACACTCTGTTGCATGAGGAAGCTTTACTATTTTTATGTGTAGTGGACCATCCCTGCATGTCTAGGTTGAAACCAACTTTATCTTGGTGGATAATCTCTTTGATGGGTTCTTGCATTCAGTTTTTATTTTATTGAGCTTGTCCCATCAAGTTTCTTTTTTTATTTTAAATTTTTATTTATTTATTATTTTTTTATGTGTATTAATGTACTGTCTTCATGTAAGTTGGTGAACCCGTGTCGTACAATGCTGAGGAGGTCAGAAGAGGGTGTTGGATTCCCCTGGAACTGGAGTTAAAGATTGTTCTTAGCCGCCATGTGGGTTCTGGGAATTGAACCCAGGTCCTCTGCAAGAGCAGTTGGTGCTCTTAACTGCCAAGCCATCTCTCCAGCCCCATTTTCAGTCAATTTTCACCAGTGAGATTGGTCTATATTTTTTCTCTTCTTTTGATGGACTTTGTTTAGATTTGGTATTAGATTATAAAATTAGGTTTAAATACAATGAGGCATTGACAATTTAGCAATGTACATTGTGTGTTTACCTTCTGACAAGTAATGAATGATAGTTTCTGTCCTTACCTAGTCTTTTTAATATTTGGTATTGTGAAAATTAGTTTTAGGCATTTGTTCTGTTTTATTTTTGAGATAGGGTGTCCCTGTAGCCCCAGCTGGTCTGGAACTCACTATGTAGAGCAAGCTGGCCTTGGACTCACAGAGATCTGCATGTCTCTGCCTTCTGAGTGCTGGGATTCAAGGCATGTGCCACTACGTCCACAAATGGCTAGTTTTAGATTTTCTCATGAGTATAACACTGGACCTAATTCTGTCTGTACTTTTTGTAGCTATCATGAGGTAAGTGAACTCTTTTCTTGTTTGGGTGACAAAAATGTCTTTTAGATATTTCTGTTGAAATATTTTCTTTTTATGTACTTTGCTTTTATCATTTTTGTGGGTCCTCCTTGTTTTATAAGTGATTAGATATAATTTATTCTGTAGGTATGTTTCAAAAATATAGCTGCAAGCTCTGACTTGAATGTTTAACATCTCAGTGGTATTTTTGAATGATTATTTTTTTAAAAATTTGATTAAATCCAGTTCATCAGATATTTAATCATTATGATTAGTGAGAAGTGTACATTTGGCAGTTTAGTCCCTAATGTTTAGATACCAATGGAGAATCCTAGTATATATTTCAATTTAGATGAAATGTATTTGGTATTGTTTTCATTTATAATCTTTTATTTTCATGTATTATACAATTTCCACAAATAAACAAAACAAAGAGAGCGTTACACCTATCCTTAAGTAAAGTAAAACTTAACTAGACATCTTGATAATACTTTGAGATTCTTAAATAAAAAAAAAAACAGTAAGATACAACATTTGCCTGTTACAGTCAAATATCTTAGCCATTTTGTCAGTATCAAGATTTCGTCCTTTTTTTATGTTTAGGGGTTTACATTTTCCTCCTTTAACTTTATATTACTCTAAAATGTGAATACATACTTTCCACTCATATACAGGTAATTATAGTCTGAAAGTAAGTAGTGGATTGATTCTAGAGCCGGTTAAGAGATTTACATTATAACAACATAGTTGCTTCCAGATAAGCAGAAATATAACAATAATGTTGTTCAGCTTGCTTTTCATCTGGGGATTTGGTGTTAGCATCTACCAGTGAGCAATACCATTCACCAAATGTTTTTTGGGGCTGTGTTACTTCAATTAGCATAATGGCTTCGAGTTCCATCAATTTACCTGCAAAGTTCATGATGTCATTTTTCTTTACCACTGAGTAGTACACCATTGTGTAGCTGTGCCACATTTTTGTCATCCACTCCTCAGTTGAGGGGCATTTGGGTTGGTTCCAGCTCTTCACTGTTGTGAAGAGAGTTGCAATAAACATGGATTTGCATGTATCTTTGAGGTAGGACGAGTCTTGTGGTTATATACCCAAGAGTGATACAGCTGGGTCAGGTGGTAGGCTCATTTTGAGTCTTTTAAGGGTTCTCGACACTGGTTTCCATGATGGTTGTACAAGATTACATTCCCCCAGTAGTGGATGAGTGTTCCCCACAACCTCTCCAACATTTAGTATTTTTTGTGTTATTGATCTTAGCCAGTCATATCAGAGTGTGATGATATCTGAGGGTGGGTCTAATTTGCATTTCCTTAATTATTAACTATGTTGAACTCTTTTTAAGAATTTTTCTCAGACATCTTTATTTCCTCACTGGTGAAGTCTCTGTTTAGCTCTTTGCTGCATCTTTTGAGTAGGTCATTTGTTTTCTTATTTCTTTGTTCCTTGAGTAGTCTATATATTCTTGATGTTAATGTTCTGTCAAATGAATCACTGATGAAGATTTCTTCCCACTCTGTGGGTTTTCTCTTCGCTTCCTTGATTATTTCTTTGCCTGTACAGAAGCTTTTGAGTTCGATGAGGTACCATTTGTCAACTGTTGATCAACTGTTGACCTTATTTCCTCTGCACCTGCTGTCTGATATAGAAAGTCTTTTTCTATGCCTATGTCTTGTAGGCTGTCACCAATTTTTTCTTCTATCACCTTCAGGTGTTTCAGGTTTTTTGTTGAAATCTTTGATCCACTTGGAGTTTATTTTTGTACAGGGTGAGAGGTAGGGGTTTAATTTTGTTCTTCTACAAATGGTGACCCAGTTTTTCCAACACCATTTGCTGAAGATGCTATCCTTCCTCCATTGAGTTTTTTTTCCCCTTTGTCAAATATGAGGTGGCTGAAATTATATGAGCTCAAGTCTGGATCTTCAGTATTGTTCCAGTGGTCAATGGGTCTGTTTTGTGCCAGTATTAGGCAGTCTTTATGACTCTGACCCCGTAATATAGCTTGAAATTTGATAGATTGACATCCCCTGTAATTGCATTTTTCACTCAACATTGTTTTAGCTATTTGGGGTCTTTTGTTTTTCCACATGAATTTAAGGATTTTTTTCCAAGTGTGTGAAGAAGCTTATGGGGATTTTGATTGGAATTGCATTGAATCTGTGTATCAATTTGGGTGAAATGGACATTTTTACTATATTAATTTTTCCAATCCATGAGCATTGGAGATCTTTCCATCTTTTGATGTCACTTTCAATCTCCTTCTTCATGCGTTTAAAATTTTTATTGTAGAGATCATTGGTATCTTTAGTGAGGCTTGTTTGTAGGTATTTTATTATTTTTGAGGCTATTGTGAGTGTGAAGGTCTTCTTATATTCCTTCTCCACTTGTTCATTGTTGGTGTAAAGAAAGGCTACTGTTTTTTCCAGGTTAATTTTGTATTCTGCCACTTCACTGAAGCTCTTAATTGTTTCTACAAGTTTTCTGGTGGAGTTTCTAGCATCCCTTAGGTAAACTATCATATCATCTGCAAAAAGGCGTAGCTTAACTTCCTCTTTTCCAAATAGTACTCCTTTAATTTCCTTCTCTTGTCTTATTGCCCTAGCAAGTGTTTCAAGCATTATGTTGAAGAGGAGTGGGGATAGGGGCAGCTTTGCTGGGTTCTCACCTTTAAGCGAAATGGTTCCAATTTTTCTCCATTTAGGATGATGTTGGCAGTGGGTTTGCTGTATATGGCTTTGATCATGTTGAGGAATGTCCCTTCAGTCTGATTCCCTCTAGGACTTTAAACATGAAGAGATGCTGGATCTTGTCAAAGGCTTTTTCTACCTCAATTGAGATGATTGTGTGGCTTTTGTCTTTCACTCCATTTATGTTTCATGATATTTATTGATTTACAATGTTGAACCATCCCTGCATCTCTGGTATGAATCCAACTTGGTCATGATGGATGATCTTTTTGATTGTGTCTGTATGTGATTTGCAAGTATTTTGTTGAGAATTTTTGCATGTATGTTCATTAATGAGATGGATCTATAGCTTTCTTTTTTTGGTTGTATTTTTTTCTGGTTTTGGTATTAGGGTGATGCTGGCTTCATAGAAAGAATTTGGGAGAATTCACTCTGTTTTATCCAGGCATGGTGGTACATGCCTTTAATTTTAGCACTTGGGAGGCAAAGGCAGGTGGATCTTTGTGAGTTCAGGGCCAGCCTGGTCTACAGAGTGAGTTCCAAGACAGCTGGGGCTACAGGGAGACCCTGTCATGAAAAGACCAAAAAAAAAAAAAAAAGAATTTGGGAGAATTCCCTCTGTTTGTATCCTTGTGAACAGATTGACTAGTAATGGTTGTAGGACCTCTTTACATGTTTTATAGAATTCTGCCGTGAATACATCTGGGCCTGGGCTTTATTTAGTTGGGTGGTTTTTTTATTACATCCTAAATTTCCTCAGATATTATGGGTCTGTTTAAACTGACAATCCCTTCTTGCTTAAGTTTTGTTGGTTCCCACTATTTCAGATATTCACCCATTTCTCTTAAGTTTTCAAATCTAGTGGAGTATAGGTGTTTGAAGTATTCCCATATGGTTGTCTGGATCTTTTCTTTGTCTGTTGTTATGGTTCCTCTTTCATCAGCAATACTACTGATTTCGAGTTGCTCTTTTTTTGTGTGTGGTTAACTGAACTAAAGTTCTATTTTGTTTATCTTTTCAAAGAACTAGCTTTTGGATTCAATGATTCTATGTATTGTTTTCTTTGTTTCTATTTCATTGATTTCTGCTCTGATTTTTGAGATTTCTTCCTGTCTTTTGCATTTAGGGTTCATTTGTTGTTTTCTCTCAAGTGTTTTTAGTTCTAGTGTTAGATCGTTTATTTGTTCCCTTTATGTTTTTTGATGTGGGCATTTAGGGATATAAATTTCCCTCTCAAGATTGCTTTTAAAGTATCCCACAATTTTTGTTGTGGAGTATTGTCTTTTTCGTTCAGTTCCATGAATACTTTTATTTCACTCTTTGTTTCTTCCCCAACCCGTTCATTATTCAGTATGGTGTTGTTTAGTCTCCATGTGTTCTTGTTGCTAGTTGGGCTTATTCTGGTGCTCATGTTGAGATTTATTGCACTGCGGTCTGATAGAATGCATAGAATAATTTCAATGCTTTTGGATTTGTTGAGATTTCTTTTCCGTCCCAGTATGTGGTCGATTTTGGAGAATGTTCCATGAGGTGCTTAGTAGAAAGTATAGTCTCTGGTGTTTGGGTGGAATATTGTGTAAATGTCTGTGAGGTCCATTTGGTGTATTGTATTGTTCAGTTCTGATGTCTCTCTGTTTATTTTTGTCCAGTTGATCTATCTAAGGAGTTCAGTGGGGTGTTGAAATCTCCCACTATTACTGTGTTAGGATTAATCTGTGTCTTGACGTCCTGCAGAGTAGTGTTAATAATATTATGTGCACCAGAGTTTGGTGCATAGACATTTAGGACTGTGAAGTCTTCATAGTAAATTGTTTTTTGACAAGAATGTAATGGCCTTCTTTGTCTCTTCTGATTAGTTTTAGTTTGAGATCTATTTGGTCTGATATTAGAATAGCCATTCCAGCTTGTTTCTTGGTACCATTCACTTGGAATATTTTTTTCCACACTTTCAATCTAAGGTAGTATCTGTCTTTGAAGTTGAGATGGGTTTCTTATAGACAGCATATAGAAGGAATCTGTTGCCTAATCCATTCTCCCAGTCTATGTCTTTTGATTGGGGAGTTTAGACCATTCATATTTTTTTAATTTTATTTATTTATGTATGTGTAAGAATGTACTGTCTGCATGCAAGTTTGTGCACCGTGTCGTGCAATGCCGCGGAGGTCAGAAGAGGGTGTCGGATTCCTTTGGAACTGGAGTTCTCCTGGAATTGGAGTTACAGATGGTTCTCAGCCACCATGTGGGTGCTGGGGATCGAACCCAGGTCCTCTGTAAGAGCAGTCGGCGCTCTTAACTGCTAGGCCATCTCTCCAGCCCCTAGTCCATTCATATTTAAGGTTATTATTGAGAGATGTGTGTTGCTTCCTTTCACCTTACTTTTTGTTTACATTCTTGGTCTAGGTTTGTATTTACTCTGTTATGCTTTTGATTTCTCTCTTTAATTGCTTAGGGATAGGTCTCCTTTCCTCTATTCTTTGGGATGCTTCAAGGATTTTCTGGTGTTGGTTTCTTAGACATGTATTCTTTCATCTTGCTCATGTCATGAAATATTTTTCTTTCTCCTTCAATTACAACTGACATTTTTGCTGGATATAGTAGTCTGGGTTGGCCTCTAAAGTCGTTTAGCACAGGGAATACTTTGGTCCACGTTATTCTAGCTTTCATAGTTTAGACCGAGAAGTCAGCTATGATTCTGATTCCCCTTATATGTAACTTGTTTTTCTCTTGTGGCTTTCAGTATTTTGTCTTTGTTTTGAGCATCTAGTGTTTTAAGAATTATATGGTGTGGGGGGAGTTTCTTTTCTGGTCCTGTCTATTTGGTGTTATATGTACTTCTTGTATTTGTATGGGATTGCCTTTGTTCAGTTTGGGGAAATTTTCTTCTATTATCCTGATGAAGATCTGGTCAATTGTGTTGTCTTGGGATTCTTTTACTTCCTCTATCCCTATGAGGTGGGGGTTTGGTCTTTTCTTAGTTTCCCATATTTCATGATTATTCCACTCTTGCATTTCTTTTTTTTTTAATTTTTCATAATCTTTACTTGAACTTTCTAATTGCTCCAGGTCTGATATTCGTTTTTCTACTTCTTCCATTCTTTTTCTGAGGCTTTTTCCTATCCTTTCCTGGTTATTGGATGAATGTTCAACATCCTTTTTCATTTCATCCTGTGATTTCTTTAGATTTTTCACTTCCCTCTGGAGCCTGTCATTCTTTTCTTGTAGCTCCTTGGTTCATTGGTCATTTTCGTTTTTATCATTTCAGCCTGGGAGCTTTTCAGTGTTTCCACTGCCTTCCAGAGTTTGTCATTTTCTCCCTTTAGTTCTTTCTACCATTTATCATTATCTCCCTCTAGGTCCTTCTTGAGTTTTTCATTCTCTTCCTTTAGTTCTCTAATTTCTTTGAATATGTCTACAGTTGTTCTTCTAAGGTCAGTGTCTTGGCTTCTTTCCTTGGAGTTCTCATTGTAGGGAGCTTCTGTGGGGTTAGTAGAGTTCTGTGTCGATTTACTATGAGCTTTTCCCATGTTGTTTTTTCTTTGTGTCTTTGGCATGTAGACTTGTCTGTTTGTTTCTTTGGATTCTGGCACCTCAATATTGGCTGCACAGACTATAATCAGCAATGCTGCACCTGTTAGATCTTCTGCACCACACTTCCACCAGGTTGAGGGGGGTGTTTTGCTACCTTGGCCCACACACTGCTAGGTCCTCAAGGATCAAGCCAGATCCGCCTTTCCTTCCTGGCACCTCACTGAGTCCGTGTGCCTGTCTGGAGCCCAAGCTGGTATTACAGCGGGCAGGTGTCAAGCGCTGCCCCCCCCCAAGAGTTAAGGCAGTTCTACCTTGCCTTACTGGCACCTTGCTGACTTACTGCTCCTGTCTGGAGCCCAAGCTTGGGCTTCCAGGGGCGTGAAATATTTCTATGAGACAATTGTGACTATGCTACATGCAAATGATAAGGTCAGAAAGTTAAGAACTGATAGTAGGCTTCCATCTTTACCAGTTTAAAGCCATACATGGTCTTGAAAAACAGTTTCTGTATTGATATATTTTGCTTAAGTGCATGCTTGGGAAGCAAACTTAATTTTTATGTTAAATCATCTTAAAGAGAATGCTACAAGGTGGTACTGTACAACAGAGAAATTATAGAGAACATTTGTATGTGCCAATCCCAAAGTTATTGCTCTACAGATTTTAAGTAAAAACAAACTGGGGACAACAGCTGTATTTATATCTCTGTTTAAACTCTGAGCATTCCCATTTTATCAGTCTGTAAAACCCATGTTGTTTAATATACACATATTTACTTTTATAAGTCCTAAACACCATGTTTCCTTTAGACAGTGTCTAGGCAAAACGGTACTATTGAACTCACATCTCAATTAAATATGTATTAATCGGATATACACCCATGTCCCTCTCCCACCCCTCCCCCCTTCCCAATTCCCCCATTCAGTCGTTTTCTGTCATCTTTTCTTTTTTGTTGTTTCTTTTACTATGCATCCCTCTCACGAAAGAAATATTATACTCTGGGTATTGGCACTAGCACCCAACATATGAGGACACCATTTGTTTTGTTTTTTGGGACTTTGCTTACTTCATTTAATCATGATGCTTCCAGCTCCATCCATTTACCTGCAAAGTTCATGTATATTGTCCCCTTACCTGCTGCATAGAAACTCCATTGTGTAGATGTTACCACATTTTCTCTATCCACTCATCAGTTGAGGGGCACTGGGTGGTTTTCAGCTTTTTGCTATTGTGAACAGAGAGCTGCAATAAACATAGCTTGCATGTATCTTTGCAGTATAGGATGTGTCTCCTTGTGGGTCTATACCCAGGAGGTGTAGGACTGGGTCAAATGGAAGAGGAGCTCTGACAT
Source organism: Rhizomys pruinosus (assembly GCA_009823505.1). Taxonomy (NCBI): domain Eukaryota; kingdom Metazoa; phylum Chordata; class Mammalia; order Rodentia; family Spalacidae; genus Rhizomys; species Rhizomys pruinosus. The sequence goes on from VZQC01005024.1 coordinate 988,641, forward strand.
CAAGCAATGGACTTTTATCTACAAGGGAGATGTTGTGCAGGGGATCCAAGCGCACTCACAAAAGGTAAAGGCCTCTCCTTGCCTCTAACTGGGATACCTGGCAAGAAGGAGGCGATAAGGCCCTGCTGCGAAGACCTGACACTAACATGGGAAAGATGTATGAGACCACACATGCAAGTGACAATGGTCTCTGGCAATACCAGCGTGTTAACAAAGGCCACTCTAAAACTAATAAAGCAAATCCGGGTCCCCTAGTCAACAAGACTCACTCTGTCAGCACCAGCTAACTCACCCGGCTCTGGAATACTGTTGCAGCAGTGGGAGTCTATAGGTCTGTATATCCCAATTACATTGGCTATTAGTCCTCGTTGTACCATGGCTGATGCCCAGCCGTACATCCTCTACAGGTTAAGAGATGTGTTATTAAGCCACTTGTAAGACCCGTCATATTAACAGGAAAAATAGATAATTCATGGACTAAACTACATCCAAACATATGTGTTGCTTAGACCAAAGAAAAACTACCATTAACTATTCAGAGCTTTCTGTTAAATACCTATTATATCTAATTGCTTGTGCTTCATTATAGGATCGAAAGGTTATTCCGGACAAACGTCAACCCATGAAAGAGAACAACAGGTAGAATTGCCAGAGTCCAAGATCAACAGCTCCAGAGAGATTGGACTGTTTTTCCTCTCATTCCACTTAGCCCCATTTCTAAGCTAGGGAAATAATCCTCGGAAAGGGGGCGGTTGTGTAGAATGTAAGAGCTGCAATTGGGGTAATGGCGTGTGAGAAACTACAGCATATAGTCGTGGACACTCATTGATCAACTGTTGAACCTTACCAACCCCTCACCCCCGCTGGAAGGTGGGGCGAGTGGGGGGTTTGGGCCAACAACAGCTGCCAATTGGTTTTACATGAAGGATGCTTGTTCTCATGGATCATCACTTATAGCTAAAAATGGAAAAAAATGGAGAGAAAGTGCAGACAGCATGGAGCAGGTACCATGCTCTGGGATTGGGTGGGGGTGGGAGGGGACAAGGAAATATGCCTGAACTGAACTGAAACTATGTATGATGAAATGCTACAAATCATACAATAAAAACATCGTTAAAAAAAAGAAAAAAAACAGTTTCCAGATATTTTGGTGGTACACATCTAATTTGAGTAAATTTATAAATAGATGAATAAATTTTGGTGGACAAATTACAAATACCATAACTGAATCCATTCCATAGTGTTGTAACAATATACGTTGTTCTGAGTACTAAGAATAGAAAATTTTCCTGTCCAATTCAGGTGGCTAGAAAGTTTAAGATAAAGTTGCTAACATCTGAGCATTTTCTTTCTATGTTCTCATGTGGCAGATAGTCAAGGCTTTAAAAATGGGGAGAGAATCCTGTGTCCTAGAATGTATTCATAAGAAAAGAGAAAAAATTAACTCACACAACTACTTTTCTCTTCATTCACTTCCTCTTATTCCTCACCGTTTCTTCCAGCTCTTCCTCCTTTTCTGCTTTTCCCTCTTCTCTTTCTTCTTTCCTTAATCAGTTGTGGGAGTCTCAAAGCTCAGGTTGGCCTTGAATTTGCTTTGTAGCTCAGGATAATCTTCAACTCTAGATCCTTCTGCCTCCCCATCTGCTCAAATAACAGTGGTGAATTAGCATGGCTGGCCATAGTGCCTGTTTGTAGTGCATGTATCCTTTAAGGATGGTGCTGCTTTCAGGACCATGTGATTTCTGTTGGCCTATACTTCCAACCAATCTTAGAGTGTAGAGTAAGTTTCCAACACATGAGAGCCAGGGGGATCTAAATCTTCCAAGCTATAACACATTTTAAGATATTTTGCTATAATGCAAGATACCTGACATTTTAAAAATATAAGATAGGAGCTATTGAATAGCAGACTTTGTTTTCTTTTTTTATGTTTTTATTGATGTTTTGTGTATTTCAGAGATCATTTTTTCTGTTCAGCTTAGGGATATTCCCCTTTCCTTTCCCCCCACCTCACCCCAGATCATACATTCTGCTGTAACTGTCCTGCATCTTTCTCTTTGTCACTATAGTGAATCCATCTTTGTTACAGGATCACTGATGAAGTGTCAAAATAATAGTATGCTGTATTGCCAGGAATTGCTTTTATTTTTATTTTTCTTGAAGTAATGAATCCAAGAAGCAAAATACAATGAAAATAATTTGAATCATTCACCACCTTTCTTCCTTTGTATCCAATCGATCCACCTCTGTGACTCCTCTATAACTTACCATAGGCACTCATCACAGCTTGCTGAACCACATCAGCTTCCTTGCCAAGCTTAGATCTCTCCATCCTCCTAATTTGTCCTACACTTAGCTGGTCCACACTTTCTAAATGGTAAAGCCATTGCTGTTACTTTGTGTCTAACTCTCTTTATTGGCTACTTACTGCCCAAGTAAAGATGCCTCATCTCTGCTATAGTGTAGGCCTTTTTTCCCATGGGATGCCATCCACCTTTTCCTTCAGTCCTCTACCTGTTACTATAGAACTGTGAATAGTTAGGTTGCTTCATCACACCACACTACTGTCTATGCTGTTCCAGCCAGGTAAAAAGAAACAGAAGCAAATGCCACCATTAATGAACTAAGTTGTGAAGCTTTTTAGTAGACATTTAATTATTATTATTATTATTATTTTTTTTTGGTCTTTTCGAGACGGGGTCTCCCTGTAGCTCCAGCTGTCCTGGAACTCACTCTGAAGACCAGGCTGGCCTTGAACTCACAAAGATCCGCCTGCCTCTGCCTCCCATGTGCTAGGATTAAAGGCGTGCGCCACCACGCCTGGCGACACTTAATTCTAACTCTATAGGTTCAGTATATTTTCCCTAAAATCAGGTCATCATGGCAACTCTCTGTTGGTCCCTACATCACTGGTTAACTTATGAAAATCACATTCTTTAGTGCATTCAAGTACACAAGTAAACAACTGAGAACATGAGAAACTCACCAGGAAGACTAGATCCTCTTAACTATTCTGATCTAAAACAAAAGATGTTTTAGAGTTTAGTGGTAGTATTTCTTTGTCTTTTAACTGAGCATTTTTATACAACTCAAACAATGCCTCCCAATCAAACCCATTCCCTCCCAATGCCCCACTTCCCACATCAGAACTCACGAGTTACAAAATACAGGATAAGCCTATCCAGTCAAGTTCCCAATGTAAATGTCATTCTGTGCAAATAGATCCTTTAGAGTCTAGTAGGCATACCTAAGAATCCTAGGTAAGGCATACTTTTCCTCACCCAACAGTACTCAGTCTCTTTTAGTTCTCCGTCCGGGTTCAGTCCCCCACCCATTTCTCTTGCTCCTCTTTGAGACCTTTTCCCAGCTTGTGTGTGACCTGTTGTCTGATGCCTCATTGTCACGTTTACATGACTTACAGTCGATTGTAAGTCATTGCTTCTCTATGTTCATGACACAACCCTGGCTCTTACAGTCTTTCCACTCCTTTTGCAGTGATCCCTGAGCAGTGGGTAGGTGAGGTCTAATAGGGACCCCTAAAGATTGATGAGTTTTTGAACAAGTCTTTTGTTGTTGTTGTTGTTGTTCCCTTTAATTATATATTATTCCAAAATATGCATTTATAAACCCCAGACATATATTAAAATTATGATGTCTGAAAATAAAGTATAGGTTAATTTCAAAACATGTTTTAACTATTAATAAACTATGTTAATTAACTATAGGTTAATTTTAAAACATGTTTTCACCTTTTAAGAGTAGAGTTACATGCAGATAGAAAAGAAATATTACTTTATTCAATTACATAACAAGTTGATGTATTTTTTAAATAGTAGCATCAGGTATTATATTTCCTAAAAAAGAAAAAAAAATATTCATTTTGCCTTAACAAATAAGGATTGATGCTAGAATCCACAAATGATGGATACAATTTGTCCTTTGTCTCTCTGGGTCTGAATTACTTCATTTAGGAAAATGGTTTCTAGTTCCATTCATTTACTTCTAAATTTTATGATGCCATCTTTCTTTACCACTGCATAGAACTCCATTGTGTAGATGTACTACATTTTCTTTATCCACTCATCAGTTAATGGATACTTGGTTTGTTTCCATCTCCTCTCTACTGTGAAGGGAGCAACAATAAACATGGATATGCATGTATCTCTACAATGAGTCTTGTGGGTATACACCCAGGAGTTGTATGACTAGAACAAGTGGTAGGTTCATTTTGAGTCTTTCTTCACACTGCTTTCCATAGGGGGTACAAAAGTTTGCATTCCCACCAGCTGTGTGTGAATGTTCCGCTTTCTCCACAATGTCCCTGGCATTTGTTATCTTTGGTTTTCTTGATCTTAGCTAGTCTTACTGAGGTAAGATAAAATCTTAAAGTGGTTTTAATTTGCATTTCCTTAATTATTAGCAATGTTCAGCACTTTTTCATAAGTGTCTCAGTCATCTTTTCTTTTTCATTTGTGAAGTCTCTGTTCAGCTCCTTCCTCAATCTTTTGATTAGGTCATTTGTTTTCTTGATCCTTCATTTTTTGAATAATTTATATACTCTGAAATTTGGTCCTCTGTCAGATGTATCACTGGTGAAGTTTCCTCCCACTTTGTGGGCTTTCTTATCACTTTGGTCCTTTCTTTCACTGTATAGAAGCTTTTGTATTTAATGAGGTCCCACTTGTTGATTGTCGACCTTATTTCCTGTGGAGCTGGGTTACTGCCAACATTTTGTTCTGTCATTTTCAGACTTTCAGGTTTCACATTGATATCATTCATCCATTTGGAGTTGATTTTTGTACAAGATGAAAGGTAGAGCTTAGATTTATTGTCCTACAAGTGGTGACCCAGTTTTGCCAACACCATTTGCTAAAGAAGCTGTCTTTCTTCCATTGAGACTTCTTGACCCCTTTGTCAAATATGAGGTGGGAGAAATTACATGTGCTCAAGATTGGATCTTCAATTTTGTTCTGTTGATCTATGGGCCTGTTTATATGCCAGTACCAGGCTGTTTTTATGACTATAGCTCTGTAATATAGTTTGAAGTCTGGAATAGTAATTCTCCCTTCATTGCTCTTTTTGTTCAGGGTTGCTTTGTCAATCCAGGATCTTTTGTTTACCCATTTGAATTTTAGGATTTTTTTCATTAGTCTGTGTAGAAATTCATAGGAATTTTAATTGGGATTGCCTTGAATCTGCATATTAATTTGAGTAGGAAGGTCATCTTTTTTCTATATTATTTCTTCCAATCCATGAGCAATGAAGGTCCTCCCATTTTCTGTTTTCTTTGATTTCCTTCTTCAAGGGTTTATCATTTATATTGTAGAGATCTTTAGTGTCTTTGGTCAGGTTTGTTCCAAAATTATATTTTTTGAAGCTATTTTGAATGGGAAATTCTTTTATTCTTTCTCTAACTACTTGCTTTTTGTATAAAGAAAATCTACTGATTTTTCTAGGTTAATTTTGTATCCCGCCATTTTACTGAAACTATTAATATTTTCTTTTTTTCTTTTTTTTTTTTTTGCGTTAAAAAATTTTGTTTTAGTGTGCTTTGCATTCATTACATCATTTTCCATTCAGATCAGGCATATTTCCGTTCCCTTGCCCCCTACCCCCACCCATCCCAGATCATGCATTTGCCCATAACTGTGCAATCTTTCTCTCAGTTTTTTTTTTTCCATTTGTTTAGCAATATAGGTAATGTATCCTGGTACAAACGCATCCTTCATATGAAACCAACTGCAGGCTGTATGTGCCAAACCCCCACATCCCACCATCCAGCGAGGGGGGGGGGTTGTATGTGTCAATCAAGTTGACAAATGAGTGCCAGACTACATTGCTGTAGTTTCATCACATCATCATCACCCATCAACCCAATCCAACCTTACTTCACCACCCCCCTTCCACAATTGTTCCCTAGGCTTTAGAAAGGGGCACAGGTGGATGAGAAGCAAAACAGTCCACTCTCCTGGAGCTGTTGTCTTGGACTCTGGTCAATTCTGGCTGTTTCTTTTCATGGGCTGAGAGTTTGCCAGGAATCCCTTTCGATCCTACTAATGAGCACAAGCATTTAGATATATAGGTATTGAATGGGTTTCTATGTTAGACAACAAAAAGTTGGATTCAATTTCTTTAATCCAGTCTTGCCCCAGTCTCTGTCTCTTTATGTAGCTTCATGGCTTGGTGGAAGAAAAAAGGCCAAATGACAATGTGCTACACACATAGAGAAAGGGGCTAAACTCCATCCTTTTTAAATTTACTGTTATCCCCCTGGTAATGATATTGATTAATCCAGAAGCCCTCCTGGACGGTCATATGTCCCACAAGTTGCACAGCTGAGTGCCCCAGTCTCCCATTAATTGATATATTAACATACAGGTCTAATGTTTTTTAATATACTATGTATTTCCTGTTTATGTAATACATTCATTTTAACAGGGACATGTATGTTACGTCTTCAGTGCATTCTATTTATTCTAATCCACAGCGTGTATTAACTCTATCCTATCATCAACCTTCCACTCTCTCATCTATACATTATGTATGTCATATGTGTTTGTGTTTGTTTATTAGTTATTTAATTGTTTACCCACGTGAGTCTCATCAGGGCTGTGCACACTGATCATGAACTTTAAAGGGAAATTGAAATCTCAGCAGCAGTTACTGCTCATTTAGAATTCAAACTTACTTGATAGTCTTGGGTTTTTGTTACAAGAACTTAAAATGGACACTAAATCTTTAATTTAATACAATGTACTATATTAGTTACTTTTGCTCTAAGTGACTAGTGTTATCTAATTTACTATCATCAACACATCCTGGATAATTCCTCTGTTTGCTTCTTTCAGACAATAAATCATTTGTAGTGAGTTCTAGAAAACAGCTGTAACTTAGAAGTAAAGATTGAAGATGAGAAAGGACACAGAGTCATTACATAATTATTGAAAAAAATATTTTAGGACCAGGTCTCCCTGTAGCTTCCATCTGCTTGGAACTTGCTCTATCTACCAGGTTGACTGGCCGCAATCTCGTGGAGATCCACCAGCTTTCACTTCCAGCTGCTAGGAGTTAAAAGCCTGCTCCACCATACCGGTCCATTGAATATTTTATAATGAATGATTTCTAAAAAATACCATATAAAAACCAATAACAAATTATAAAAATTTAGAAGATTTCAATGTGTAATGTAGATAATATTTTAATTTTATTTTTTATTGAATCTTTGGGTAATTTTCATACATCAATTTTCCAATTCAGTTCAGGTTTCCCTGGCAGCAGGGCCTTATCGCCTCTCTTCTTGCAGGTATCCCAGTTTAGAGGCAAGGAGCCTTTACCTTTTGTGGGGCCTTGGATCCCCTGGCCAACATCTCCCTGGTAGAATAATCCATTGCTGATGTCAGAGCTCCTGTATTAATATATTTTGCTTAAGTGCATGGCTTAAGGACTTTAGTATTATATTTGTATTATTAATACTTTCTAAGAATTTTCTGGTAAATTTTTTAGTGTCCCTTAGGTAAATTATCATGTCATCTGTTAAAAGGGATAGTTTAACCTCTTTTCCAATTAGTACTCCTTTAATTTCCCTCTATTGTCTTACTGCTCTAGTGAGCATTTCAAGCACTATATTGGAAAAGGATTGGAGATGGGGGCAACCTTCTGGGTTCCCGACTTTAAGGGAAATGCTTCTAAATTTTCCCCAGTTAGAATAATGTTGACTCTGGTTCTGTTGTATATGGCTTTAATATGTTGAGGAATGTTCCCTCCAATCGAATTACCCCTGGGACTTTAAACTTGAAGGCATGTTGAATTTTGTCAAATGCCTTTTCCACATCAATTGAGATAAACATGTGTGTTTTTCTCTTTCAGTCTGTTTATGTGTTCATGACATTTATTGATTTACATATGTTGAACTATCTCTGTATCTCTGGTAGAAACCCAATTTGGTCATGACGAATGACCTTCTTGATGTCTTCCTGTATGCGGTTTGCATGTATTTTGTTGCTATTTTTTGCATCTCTATTCATTAATGAAATGGGTCTTTAGTTTTCTTTCTTGGTTTTATGTTTGCCTACCTTGGGTATTAGAGTGATGCTGGCTTCATAGAAGAAATTTGGGGCATTTCCCTCTGTTTTTATCCTTTTGAATAATTTGTGAAATAATGGTTGTAGGTCCTCTTGAAATGTTTTATAATATTCTATCATATATCCATCTGGGATTGGCTTTATTATTATTATTTTTTTTAGTTGGGAGGTTTTGAATTACAGTTTCAATTTCTTCACGTGTAGGTTTAAGCTGTCTATCTCTTTTTGGTTATGCACTGATGATTTCCATGATTTGGGATATTCATCCATTTCTCTTAGGTTTTAAAATTTAGTAGAGTATAGGTTTTTAAAATATTCTCATATGATTGTCTGGATCTTTTGGTTATCTCTGATGATGTTTTACTTTTTATCTCAATGTTTATTGTTTTAAAGTTCCTGTTTATTTCTTTTGTTCAGCTGGGCTAGAGGTCCATCTATCTTGTTTATCTTTTCAAAGAACCAGCTCATGGATTAATTGATTCTTTGTCTTGCTTTCTTTGTTTCTATTTCATTAATCTCTGCTCTGATTCTTGTTATTTCATTTTTGACTGTTGAGTTTAGGCTCATTTGTTGTTTTCTCTCAAGTGTGTTTAGTTGGAGTGTCAGGTTTTTGATTTGTGCTCTTCCTGTTTTTTTTTTGTTGTTGTTGTTGTTTGTTTGTTTGATTGTTTACATTTCTCTCTTAGGACTGTTTTTAAAGTATCCCATAGATTTTGTTGTGATGTATTGTATTTTCATTTAGTTCCAGAAATACTTTTATTTCTTTATTTCTCCTTTGACCCATTCATTATTAAATAATGTGCTGTTTAGCCTCCACGAGTTCTTGTAGCTAGTAGTGCTTCTTCTGGTGTTGATATTATGTTTTATCGCATAGCAGTCTGATAGAACGCATGGAATTCTTTCAATTCCTTTGTATTTGTTGAGCTTTGTTTTGTGTTCCAGTCTGTGGTCAATTTTTGATAATGTCCCATGGGCTGCTGAATAGAAAGTATATTCTGGACTGGAGAGATGGCCTAGTGGTTAAGAGCACCAACTGCTCTTGCAGAGGACTCCGGTTCGATCCCCAGCACCCACATGGCGGCTGAGAACCGTCCGTAACTGTAACTCCAATTCTGGGAGAACTCCAGTTCCAGGGGAATCCGACACCCTCTTCTGACCTCTGCGGCATTGCCCAACATGGGCTCACAGACCTACATGCAGACAGTACATTCATACAAATAAAAATAAATAAAATTTAAAAAAAAATTAAAAAGAAAGTATATTCTTTGGTTTTTCGATGGAATATTCAGTAGATGTCTGTTAGGTCCATTTGGTATATTGTATTGTTCAGTTCAGATTTATATCTATTTATTCTTTGTCCAGTTGACCTGTCCAATGGGCTCAGTGGGATATTGAAGTCCACCAGTATTAGTGTGCTGTGATTAATCTATGCCTTGATATAATGCATATTTGTGCTTATGAATATAGGATTTCAGTGGGTATATATTCATGACTATGAAATCTTTATAGTCAATTCTTCCTTTTATAATAATGTAATGACCCTATTCATCTTTTCTGATTAGTTTTAATTTGAAGTCTATTTTGTCTGATATTAGAATAGTAATCCCTGCTTGTTTTTTAGTACCATTTGCTTGGAAAACTTTTTCTTTCTGTCTTTCCACCTTAGATGATGCCTGTCCTTGAAGATGAGATGGGTTTCTTGTAGACAACAAAAAGTTGGATTCAATTTCTTAATCCAGTCTTGCAGTCTCTGTCTCTTTATGTAGCTTCATGGCTTGGTGGAAGAAAAAAGGCCAAATGACAATGTGCTACACACATAGAGAAAGGGGCTAAACTCCATCCTTTTTAAATTACTTTATCCCCCTGGTAATGATATTGATTAATCCAGAGCCCTCCTGACTTCATATTTCCCACAAGTTGCACAGCTTGATGCCCCATCTCCCATTAATGATTATATTTTAACATACAGTCTATGTTTTTTTAATTATATGTATTTTCCTTTTTTATTAATTAAATTCATTTTAACAGGGACATGTATGTACATGTATTCAGTGCATTCTATTTATTCTAATCCACAGCGTGTATTAACTCTATCCTATTCATCAACCCCTTTCCACTCTCTCATATACATATATGTATGTATATGTGTGTGTTTGTTTATTTAGTTATTTATTGTTACCCACTGAGTCTCATCAGGGCTGTCACACTGATCATGAACTTTAAAGGGAAATTGAAATCTCAGCAGCAGTTACTGCTCATTTAGAATTCAAACTTACTTGATAGTCTTGGGTTTTTGTTACAAGAACTTAAAATGGACACTAAATCTTTAATTTAATACAATGATACTATATTAGTTACTTTTGCTCTAAGTGACTAGTGTTATCTAATTTACTATCATCAACACATCCTGGATAATTCCTCTGTTTGCTTCTTTCAGACAATAAATCATTTGTAGTGAGTTCTAGAAAACAGCTGTAACTTAGAAGTAAAGATTGAAGATGAGAAAGGACACAGAGTAATTACATAAATTATTGAAAAAAATATTTTAGACAAGGTCTCCCTGTAGCTCCATCTGACTTGGAACTTGCTCTATCTACCAGGTTGACTGGCCGCAATCTCGTGGAGATCCACCAGCTTTCACTTCCAGCTGCTAGGAGTTAAAAGCCTGCTCCACCATACCGGTCCATTGAATATTTTATAATGAAAATTTATCTAAAGAATAACCATATAAAAACCATAACAAATATAAAAATTTAAGAAATATTCAATGTTAATATAGATAATATTTTTTAATTTATTTTTTATTGATGCTTTGTGTATTTCATACATCATTTTCCAATTCAGTTCAGGTATATATCCCTTTCCCTTCCCCCCAATCCACCCCACCCCATCCCAGATCATGCATTCTGCCATAACTGTCCTACATCTTTCTCTCAGTTTTTTTTTCATTTTTTAGCAATAAGTGATAACTTATGAGTACAAGCATCCTTCATGTATAACCAATCTGCAGGCAGATGTGCCCAAACCCACATAGACCATGGGTCCTACCATCCAGCAGGGGGGGGGGGCTTGTATGTTCAAACAAGTTGATCAAATGAGTGTCCAGACTATATTGCTGTAGTTTCACCATTCACCCCAATCATAGCCCTTACATTCTACCACTCCTCCTCTTCTGCAGATTGTTCCCTAGGCTTAGAAAAGGGGCACAGATGGATGAGAAGCAAAACAGTCTACTTTCTCTGGAGCTGTTGTCTTGGACTCTGGTCAATTCTGGCTGTTTCCTTTCATGGGCTGACAGTTTGTCCAGGAATAACCTTTCGATCCTACTAATGAAGCACAAGCAATTAGATATTTAGGTATTTAAACAGTACTAATAGTTATGGTAGGTTACTTTGGTATAGACACAGATGTTTGGATGGTATGTTAATCCATGAATTACATTTTTTTTTCTGTTACATATGACAGGGTTTTACTGTGGCTTATAACATCCCCTAACCATTAGAGGATATAAGCTTGTGGCATCAGCCGTGGGTTATTCCTTCAAGGAAAGAGCCAATAGCCAATTAGATTTGGGATATACAGGCATATGCCTGCCTCTGCTGCACAGTATTTCCAGGCAGGTGAGGTGTAGCTGGTGCTGATGGAGGAGTCTTACTTGACTCAAGGAGACCCATATTTGCTTTATTGGTTTAGTGGCCTTTGGTAACACTGTCTGGTATTCCAGAGACCATCTGTACACTTGTATGTGTGGTCTCAATACATCTTTCCCATGTTAACATCAGGTCTTCGGCAGCAGGGCCTTATCGGCTCTCTTCTTGCAGGTATCCCAATTTAGAGGCAAGAAGCCTTCCTTTTGTGAGGGATTGGATCCCCTAACCAACATCTGCTTCATAGAATAATCCATTGATGATGTCAGATCTCCTGTATTAATATATTTTGCTTAAGTTCATAGCTTAAGGAGACTTTAGTATATTTGGTTCTGAATAGAGAATAATCATTTTCATGGATCCTATGTCTATTAGTCAATTAGAGAAGGCAGTTTTAGCAATTTTATAAGAGATTACCTCCATAATAGTTGTCTCCAATTTACAGTTGGAGAACGACCTCATCATATGTTCTATGGGGGCGGGGGTTAAGACAGTCTCTCCTATTAAAAACTTTGTGGCACCTAGGAGGAAAGTTTCATTAGGACTCATTATAAATAGTTGTTAGAAGTAGGATCCAGGGCTGGAGAGATAGCCTAGTGGTTAAGAGCGCCAACCACTCTTACAGAGGACCTGGGTTCGATCCCCACATGGTGGCCAAGAACCGTCTGAAACTCCAATTCCAGGAGAACTCCAGTTCCAGGTGAATCCGACACCCTCTTCTGACCTCCGCGGCATTGCATGACACGGGTGCACAAACTTGCATGCAGACTCAGAAATAAATAAATGCTGGGTGTGGTGGCACATGCCTTTAATCCTAGCACTTGGGAGGCAGAGACACGTGGATCTCTGTGAGTTCGAGGCCAGCCTGGTCTACAGAGTGAGCTCCAGGACAACCAGAGCTACAGGGAGACCCTTTCTCAAAAAGACAAAAATTAAATAAATAAATAAATAAATAAATAAATAAATAAATAAATAAACAAGTAGGATCCACAGAGGGGTTTGAAGTTCGTAGCAATCTTAGCCTTTTCTTCCTTTCAGTGTTCAGATGGGTCAAGCTTTCTGTTGGCACTTTCTGGTACATCCTACTCAATGCAAAGCTGTATCTTTTTTCTCAGCCATTAAGTTGATGACATTTTGACCTGTTGGAACATACAAATCTTTTCCCGTTGTTAGTTTGAAAATTGAATATAGATTATCTTAAGGGAAAGATCAGAATAAAAAGACATTGCCAGAGAATTTAAACAATTTACCTCTTTATTTATATGATTGGAGTATTAGGATTAAATTTCAGAATAATCCAATGAAAACTACACATCTTTAGGAACCCATTGCCAAATTAAATATAAGCCTCTATTTCTAAGTTGAAAATCATGAGTCTAAGGGTACATATCAGTGGTAGCACACTTGCCTGATATGTAAACCTTGAAATTCATCGTTAGCAGCACACACACATACCCACATACACACTCACGTACACACACACACACACACACACACACACGCACACACACACACAATAACTGGGCTTGGTGGTGCACACCTTTAATCTTAGCACTCAGGCGGCAGAGGCAGGCCGATCTTTGTGAGTTCAAGGCCAGCCTGGTCTACAGAGTGAGTTCCAGGACAGCTGGGGCTACAGGGAGACCCTGTCTCAAAAAGACAATAAAAAAGGAACAAATCAATCAACCAATCAATCAATCAATAAATAAATAAATAAAATAAACACAAATTCTATGTTTGGTTCCTTTGATGTAGCCTTGTGCTCTGCCAATTACCCAAAGAGTCTGGTCCCTCTCATTAGAGATGTGGGAAGAATTCCTCTTTCCCATACTTAGCTTCACCACAGACAGACATTTTTCAGGCTGCTCTGTGTTCAGTTCTTAATGAGTAAGCAATAAGGTTTCTACATTTTTCTATCAGCAATGAATTCTAAAGTATTTGAAAAAAAAAGAAGTTTGGCTTCAATTTTTTTTAATTATAAAGAAAATTTTGATTTTAGGTTATAAAAAAAGTTAAAATTTTCTTAGTTTTCTTTTCATATGTGAACAGTATAGGTTTATTTCAAATTATAATTCTAGAAAACATTTTAAACAAGTCTGAATACCACCGAAATCACAATGGAATGTGTGTTCAATTTTGGAAGGTATAATTTCTCGTTTTTTTACTATATAATATCACTTTATGCATAGGTATATATATTTTTTAATTTTATTTATTTTTGTATGTGTATGAGTGCACTGTCTGCATGTACGCTTGTGCACCCGTGTTGTGCAATGCCATGGAGGTCAGAAGAGGGTCTCAGATTCCTCTGGAACTGGAGTTCTCCTAGAATTGGAGTTACAGACGGTTCTCAGCCGCCATGTGGGTGCTAGGGATTGAACCCGGGTCCTCTGCAAGAGCAGTCGGTGCTTTTAACCACTATGCTATCTCTCCAGCCCCGCATAGGTACATTTAAAAGCACAGTACAAAGAGTATAAGAATATGTTTTAAATTCATGATTTTGCACTCAGACTATTAACAAAATGATCTCAGGCAGATCATACAGTTAGGTGAAAGATTTGCCTAGAATGCATGGTATTTTGGATTTAATCCTCAGCATCACAAAAATTGAATGAGTAGATAAATAAAATGAACGAGGATACATTGGGTCCTCACTAATAGAACAATGTTCTATGCCACATATTGTGTATTCAGAACTGAGGCCATGGTGAAATTGTACCCAGCAACTTAGTTAAGCTCTGCCAGAAACACCTCAAACTCATTACATATTTGATTTTGAATTATGTTTTCATTGCTTTATGGGGATAATATTCATGATCTATACATTCAGTTACCTGACCTTCCCTATTGTGATGACCCATCACTTAAGAATCTATGGTTTATATTATGGACATTTATCAAGTGCCTTCATGAACTGACATTCTGCACACTTTCTTGGGGACATTACATTCTTTCCTGTTCTTCCTGTCCTCTGAGTCTGGTAAGGAGATATCCTGTGCTTATCACTGAGATTTTAATTTAATCAACTATTTTTTTTCCCTGGGAGCAGCATTGATCACTCATGGAGGGTGCTATGAATCAAACTCTTCTTTTGTAAGAAATTTACTTTTAAATTAACTTGAAATGTAGAAGATTTCCATGAGGCTTCTTTTATACATCATTAGTTGTGACAACCATACCCTTACCCCCTTCTGGTATACACTACTGATAAGAGTTTTCTCTGAATAGTCTTTGAAAATTAAACATATGACAATCTAATTTCTATTTTTGCATATTCATTTTCATTTCATTTCACATAAAACTTTCAAAAGAGATTTTTTAAATCTAAAACTACTTCCTTTCCAGATTTTCTTGAATATACAAAATGCAGAAGTGTTCTTTAAAATCTGCTTGAAGCATGCACATTTAAAAAAGCAAATCCAATGTCTCAAATGGTATCCTGGTTTCAAACCAGATGATTGGAAGTTATAAGCCAGTAGCATATTTTGTAGTCAATGGAAAACTAATAGCCTCATTCAGATCCTTGGCTTAATAATGGAAAGCTATAAATTAGGCTACATTCAATCTTTACATTCAATATATAATGATCATGGGATGTTCCCAGTTTTCACATCTCTAAAAATTCCTGTTGATGTAATTATAAATGTTACACTGAAGAAAATTACTGTATTCCCTTGTGTATTTTCTAGTTCCTGACAAGGAGCATTGTAAATGTGGACATGTTGCCTGCTAGGAAGTTCAAATATACTGAAATTCAAATGTTCATAAATCTATGCATCCTTATGTCATACTTTTATTTTTAGTCTTTTCGTGGGTTTGTGAATTCATTTTCAAGGCCATAATGCTTTGATGTAATCATTTTAATTTGGGTATTTTAATTTGATATTTTGCTGGTTCTCTATACACTTGAAGCACACCAAAAATTAAATTTCAATTAATATCTGCCACAAGAATTTGGAATTATTACTGCCCTAAAGAACAAATAGAGATTTTTTTTTGGTCTTTTCGAGACAGGGTCTCCCTGTAGCCCCAGCTATCCTGGAACTCGCTCTGTAGACCAGGCTGGCCTTGAACTCACAAAGATCCGCCTGCCTCTGCCTCCCAAGTGCTAGGATTAAAGGCGTGCGCCACCACGCCCGACTCAAATAGAGATTATTAAAGTGATTGAAAATTATGTCTTAATGTAAGGAAGTAACATAAATATACTTGCCCTCTACTTTTTTTTATTGTGGATATGTGTGTGTGTCTGTCTGCCTCTGTGTGTATGTGTGTGTGTGTGTGTGTGTGTGTGTGTGTGTGTGTGTGTGTGTTTTGAGAGATGGTTTCACTATGTAGCCCCGGCTGGTCTGGAACTGGATGGATAGGTCATCAATGTCTGTGCATTCACAGTTCTAGATCTGTTAAGCTAGCTGATTATGTCAATGCTCATGTATGTGTATGGGGCACCATGCCTGAATGAATAAGCTTTTTATTCAAACAGTGGATCAAAATATTTCAAATTATATGTCAGTGCACAATGCTGTACTTTGAGAATTTTAGTTTAACTCTGAATTTGATATGCCTAGACATTTATTTAATAGCCTTCAGATTCCTTTTATAAATATTGAACATCTTGTCTGAACAGCTTTTGCAATAAAACCTAGCAGTAGTAAAGATTATATTATTTCTAGTCATATGTAATTCACTTAAATTCCCATGAAACTTAGTCAGTAGACTTGTGAATATTCTATTATACTTAATTACATTTTTACTAAAAATGACCACAGAGAGTCCTTAATAGTGGTTTACAAATGAATGAATTTGCCACCTAGACGTTCTGCTCTTGAGAAAGTGTTCTGTGTCTTGACACGGCTAGTCAATTGTCTAATTGGATTATGTCTAAAGAATTAAGACATAGGGTCACAATTTGGAATTGCCACTATCAGAAAAATAGAAAATTTAAAAGTTTATTTAAAGTATGAGAGCAAAAATATTGTCATGTTTAAGTAAAGTTACCAGAGTGAAAAGTGATAGAATCTGAGTTTGATAATGAAATCAGTGTCACAGTAACCAAATCTATCCTCGGGGCTGTATTACCACTGTTTATTTTGGCTGAGTCTCAAAGTCATCTAATCAAAGAGGGGGAATTGAGGATGGTATCCCGGATGAGCTTCACTTGGTGAGTCAGGTGCTAATAGAATTTCTTTCACTCCAGAAACAGCATTTGCTCCACCATAAGGTGTCATCTTTCTCAATATTTTTGCCCAAAAGAAACACTTCTGCATTCTGTACACTGACTCCCAACTGACTTGCATCAGCCTTGAATGGTAGCCTCAAATGCTGAAGGCTTAGAGCTTTACTATCAGTTTGAAAATGAACAGCTTCACTGAGACATGAGTAAAAGAAAGAGTTGCTGTGAAACTTAAATCAAAGAATGTAAATATGTTAAGATGATTTGGGGCACATTAAATTTCTTTAAAATTTATTTGAACAGACAGCAGTTTCTTCAGGATTTAGACACCATAAGAGACAAGCAGATCAGGATGCCACAGAGAGATAATAGGGAAAGACATTTATATAACTTTTCCTGAGAAACAAGATAATGAAGCCTTGAGCTTATGGTAGGATAAGAACCTACATTGTCTAGTTAACTGCTGGCACTTTTTGATTGATTGAGCTGCAGTTTCATGCTCTTAGGGAAGGAAGCATATAATAAAATATGTCTAAATTTGTTTCCATAGTAGGTTAGAATAATATAGCTGCCTTAGTATAGTGGGAAAAAAAACATACAAACACATATGTTTGCAACTGTTATATTATATTTGTACATATTTCAGAAGGACATTGTAATTTTTCAGTTAAATTATTTATTATGTAACTTCAAACATTTATCATTTTGAGGTTAGAACATTCAAAATATTTTCTAGTTGTTTTGAAATACAAGATAATTATTATTACAGCAATCAATTCACAATGCATCATGAGATACATGAATTTATTTCCTTTCTATAATTCTAACTTTTCTTTTCTACAGTGTTGTAATCTGTTGACCAGTCTCTCCTTGTTCCCTTGCCTGCTCCTCAGTGTCTAGTAGCCCCTGTTCTAAACTCTATACCTAGAACAGCAAAACTTTTATATACCTTCTAGAAAATCTACTCTCCCTCACCCCACAATAATCATTTGTCAATAATTGCTTGGCTAAGTTTGGCACTTCCTGCCTATTTCCCTTGAAATACGAAGGGGTTTTGTCTGATTGAGTTAGCATGCTATCACCTTTGTTGCAAGGTTATGAGCAAGTTCCCAATGGCCTAAAAACCTCTCTTTCCTTATGTTCATGCAGCAACCTTGGCGCTTACAGGCTGTCTATTCTTCCACAATGGTCCCTGAGCAATGTGTGGGTGAGGTTTAGTATAGGAGTCCTATTCAGGGACGCAGATCTGTACAGTCTATTTTCTAAAACTATTCAGGGACACAGGTCTCTACATGTTGCCGACCGTTCCCGGCTGCCTGCTACCGGCTAGCTCTCCTTGGGGGGTCGCGGGTTTCTGGGAGAGTCCCTTTGGCAGGAAAACACAGGGAAGCTTGAACGGCGTGTAGAAATGAAGAACTAAGGGAAGTTTTCCAGATCTACAGAAACTTTATTGAACAGGGGCAGTGATTATATAGTGATCTTTGGGAGAGGGCAGAACAAAGGATTTTGGCAAAGCTTCACAATTACATAGGTAGGTAAAAAAGTCAAGATTTACACATTAACTAAAAAGCTCAGAGCACTTAGAGCAGGAAACTAAAACATCACAAAGTTTGGTTAGGAAATAAACTTTCTTTGAAGTAAAATGTAGAAATCTTAAGACAACCTTTACTGAGGAAATAACATCTAAGAAGACAAGTCATAATTGAAAAGTCATAGCTCACAGAGTAGTAACTACAAAGTTCTTTAACAGCAGATATTGGTCTTATGTCTCCATTCTGAGGCTAGAGTAAATACATCCTAAAGTTAATAGTTGCTTTTAAGTTTCTATTGAAGTAAAAACCTTATTCCTATAATGTCCTAAGTTAGCTATTAGTTTTCTAACTCTGACTGCTAATCTAAGGTTTAAATTTTTACTGAGAACCAAGAGCTGTCCCACTGTTTGCTCCAGCTAACAGCTTTGTTTTTGTCAGATAAGTGGCTGGTGTAAGGAGACTTAGTCTCTATCTTGCTTTACTGGGAGTGTTAGAATCCAGGCTTTAACAAGAGGAATGTCTTATCTACCTCTTTGTCTAGGACCAGAGGAAAAAGGAATTCTTTTATTTTTAGGTTTAAGGGGAATTTTTGTTTTAACCTTAATGAAGAGATGTCTTTTCATCATACATTTTTACCACTGGAATCTGTTTTCTTTAAGGACACTCATGTAAGGCAAGAACATTACTGTCATGCAATTATTTTGTTTTCTTGATCTGAAGCAAGTTTTAACCTTGCCATATATATTAACAGCTTGCATTACATTGTTTGTTAAGGAGAAAGGTCTGTTTTTTACTTTGGATCTGCAGAAAATTCTTGCTGCCAGGAAAAAGCCCTGTGCCCAAGAGAGGCATTTTAATTGCCAGTTCTTGACACATTCAAAAGGTTTATTTTGTATCTATAAGCTGGCTTTAAGAAAAGATCTTTATGTGCTCAGTGTTATGCTAAGTCCAACACCAGAAAAACGTAATATCCTAGGAAAGCATCTCAATCTCGGGGTGATCTTAGCCGGGTATTCTGCCAGGGACCTCCAGGGGATCCAGCCCCTTGGGACATTATTCCCCTGCCTGTATTGGATATGATTTCTCATATTGTTTACACAGGCATTACTGGAGTGGGTGTGGCAGACACGGAGGTGGATGCCGCATCTACAGTCTATTCTCTAAAACTATTCAGGGACACAGGTCTCTACAGTCTATTCTCTAAAATTCTCTAAAGGTTAATAGCCAGTATTAACCTTCTTTGTACATCACACTCTAAGAAATTATGCTTTTGAGTGTTGAGGGATGTATTAATATTCGTTACATCTCCTGTTGCTCTATGTTCCATGAGTCTTTTTGTAATATAATTTTATTGCCATTTTGTCTATTTCAAACATAATTTTTCAGTTCAATTTAGACATATTCCTCTTCCCTTCTCCCCACCCCACCCCAGATCTTTCTGCCATACATGTCTTGCATGTTTCTCTCAGTCTTTTTAAAGTTTTTCTCTGTAAAGGTTTATTGATTTGAGCAGAATTTAACATTATCATCTGTTCCTTATCCCATTCTTTATGTTGTTGTGGTTCCCTCCAAATTGTATTACTCTAAAATATGCCTATATAAATGTCATATATGTACCAGAATTATGTCCTCCAGGAATAAACGGTATGTTAACTCTGATATATGTTTAGGAGTTCACATTTTTCCCTTTAATTTTATATTAATCTTAAAAATGGATATATACCTTCCACCCATATACATTAATTACCATGTCCGAGAGTATGTGGTAAGTTAATTCTAGGGCTCATTAAGAGATTCACATTAGGTTTTTATGTTTTGACCTATAGATGCCTAAGTTGTATTACACATACCCATAAGTTGTGTAATTAAACCAAATATATTACTACAGGAAAGCTCTGACATCAGCAATGAATTATTCTGCCTAGGAGATGTTGGCTAGGGGATTCAAACCCGTTCCCCCCCCCCCAAATTATAAAGGCCTTTTGCCTATAAGTGGGATATATGCAAGGAGAAAGGCAGTAAGTCCCTGTTGTCGAAGACCTGGTGTGAGCATGAAAAATGTTATGAGACGTCGCTTGCTAGCCTCTGAAAAGGCTAGAGAGTGTTACCAAAGGCCACTAAAGCAATACAGCAAAATATTGGTCTCCCTGAGACAAGCAAGACTCCTCCGTCAATATCAGCTACACCTCAACAGCCTGGAGATACTGTGCAACAGTGGCAGCCAAGTGTCTATATATATCCCAAATCTATTTGGCTATTAGCTCTCTCCTTGGAGGAATAACTCACAGCGGATGCCACAAGCTTATGTCCTCTAGTGGTTAGGAGATGTTATAAGCCACAATAAGAACTTGTCACCCTTTATAGAGAAACCACAGTTTGCGGATTAGCATACCATCCAAGCATCTGTGTCTATGCTCACAGCTTAGCTTGACATAATAAGTGGTACTGCTTAAATGCCTGTACATCCAATAGCTTGTGCTTTGTTAGTATGACTAAAAAGGGTATCACTGGGAAAGCTGTCAATCCATGAAGGGAAACAACCTGAACAGACTGGAGTCCAAAATGACAACTCCAAAGAAATTAGACTGTTTTCTTCTCACCCACTTGTGCCCCTTTCCCAAAGCCCAGGGAACAAACTGCGGAAGAGGAGGCGTGGTAGATTGTAAGGGCTGTGGAGAGATAGGGGTGAATCATGAGACTACAGGAATATAGTCTGGACTCCTGATTGATCAACATGTCTGTGCATACAAGCTTCTCCAACTGGTCTATGGGAACCTTGGGTTGTTCAAAATTTGGACATAGATACTTGCAAAATGCACCAATTACCTGATTGTATGACATAGTGAGTGACGTCAATGCTATCTGCAAACAACTGTGTCATTGTATTGTAGAATCCCTTAAAAAATAAATAAATAAATAAATAAATAAATAAATTCATTTGATGTCAAATTGATTATTTAAAAATGCTATTTTAAAAGTCCTTGATAACACAATCTTTTGCAGAAACTCTTTTTCCTAAAATTCTGTGCAATCAGAGCAATTAGTTAGTGACTTTCATAACATGTGATTGCAACATCAACAGTCAGTTAAGGTTTTAAAACACAGTACTGGGAGCTGGAGAGATTGCTTAGTGGTTAGGAACTGTTCTTCCTGAGGACCTGAGTTTGATTATGTTAGCCACCTTCATGGTGTTTAACATAATTCCAGTGAAGCAAAACACTCATACACATAAAATAATTTTTAATATATTTCATTTATTATTTTATTTTATATGTATTCCCTGGGTGTGTGTAAGTGCATCTTTGTGATTCAATGCCTGTGGAGGTCAGAAGAGGGTTTCAGAACTGGAGTTTCAGATAGGTATTAGCCACTATGTGGGTGCTAAGAATTGAAACTGCATCCTCTGAAAGATCAGTCAGTGCTCTTAACTGGTGATCCTGCTCTCTAGAACTCTAAATAAAATATTTTAAAGCACAATATCTAAAAACCAATCTATAATCCTTATCTAAAATATAGAAACATTTTTATCCATGATGTTATTTCAAAATTATATTTATATTTTAATTAAGAAGGTGCATGTCTTAAATCCCAGAAGTCAGAAGGAATAGGCAGGTGGATCTCTGTGAGTTCAAGACCAGCCTGATCTATATAGCGAATTCTGGACGAACTGGGGCTACTGGGAAACCCTGTCTCTAAAAGACAAAAAAAAAAAAAGGAAGGTAATTCAAGACAACAGTTTGAAAACATTAATACCCTACTGTGCATAAAGGATGAAGCCTAGAATCAAAGTGTCAGAGCCAGGATGCAAAATCTCAACAGTGGAACTCAAAAAGTGTGTTCTTCATGATCATATTGAAAAATACAGAAAAAATATTTTATATTTATGATTTAACATAATGTTATGTACTTCATGATTCTCATAAAGTTATGTATCATCTTGTAACATTATTCAGTCTAACTCTAGAATTTGTGTCTGATAATGATATGAAGATCAAAAGCTATAAAAATTCTTCTGAATCAGATATGAATGGATTTATCCATTCATTTCCTCTCAAACATTCACAGTTTAAAACATTTGAAATGTAAAAAGGATCAATATTTTTAATTAAATATCCATAAGCCCCTCAAAGTGCTAGATCCTAATAAATCAATTGTAATCTGAAAATGTTAGTGTAAAATCCATTTCATGCACATATTCTACAAAAATATCAGAGCCAAGAAAACATGTCTCAAATGTGTTCTGAGAAGTTAGTCTACAGTTAATCATATATCACACAAATCAAAGTTTATTTTATGATGTAGTTTTTAATATCTTATGAAAAAGTACAACTTGGTGTTTATAGGCATTACATTATATTTCTTCATTACTAAGAGTATTTTAATTTATTATTTTTTCAAAGTCAATTTCACTGAAGCTTTGTGTATTTCATACAATATTTCAAATCAAATCTAGCCTCTTCCCTCCCCCCCCGCCACCCTACCCCACCAGAGCTCATGCATTCTGCCAAACATGTTTTTCATATTTTCCTCAGTCTCTCTCAAAATTCTTGATTCAGAAGTTTACTGTTTGGGGCAGAAGTTCACCATTTCAATCAGTTCTTTGACCCAGTCTTGTTGTTGGTGTTGTTGTTTCTGTTATTCATTCCAATATGCATCACTCCAAAATGTGCATATTGCATGCCACATATATCATAGGTTTTAGCATCTTTGGCTTATGATTATTTTTTCTTTATTAGGCTGAAAGATGTCATGTTTGAAGGCTCCTCTTTGGCAAGCCATACAGGCATTACATTATTATAAACATGTATGAACAAATGTACACTTGCACACACGCACATATAATAAGTAAAAACACTGGCAACAGTGCATCATAGAATATTTCTTAGTATACTCCCAATCAAATCACAAACTTGGAACATTGGACTGGATTGAGCTATCTTATGAAAGACCAAAGAAAGTATGACTTAGTTACATCACTTTAATACCACTGCAAAATTGAAAAATAACTGCATGTGGCCATCTACAGTCGGGGACTGTCTTAAATGAGTGAGTTGGGCTCATTTAGCCACATCATCCTCTGCTCTATGTGAATCTCAGGTTTATAGTTAACAATAAGATTAGTGCCTAAAGGTTAGAAGCTTCCTTACTAGCTTGGCCCTGTGAGGAGATGGTGGAAACTGTAAGTGGTGAGGCTTACTAGCATGAATTTAGGTCATGGTGACTGTGCCCTTGAAGAAGGTAGTGGGATTCTGAGGCTTTCTTTTTTTTCTATTTTGCTTCATGGCCATGAGTTGGGGAATTTTCTTTGTCTCAAACATCCTGATATGATGTGTGTCCTGAATAATGCCTTACCAGCACAGTCACCTGTCAGGAATACATATTGTAATGCTGCGAGGGGAAGCCTTTTATTAGGTAACTTTGTAGGGGTTCATATTTTTCTCAATTGGAAATGTATTGAATCCAGAAATGAAGATCCCACATAAATTAAAGAGAGCATTGTTTATTATTCACTTAAATAAACATCTTAAAATATTTTTGAGTTTTTGTGAATCTCATACAATATTTCTTAAGATTTAGACAGCCTGCCCCATCCATGCCCCCACATAACCCTCCCCACCAGTCCTCATGCTTTCTGTCAGACATGCTAAGTCTGATCCTCTCAAGCATTTGTACCAGGCTGGGCTGTCCTTCAATGCAAGTACATCCACTGGAATCTAATCAGCCTATCTAATGATCTTTACAGAAGATCCACTCTCCCTTAACCAGCAGTAATCAGTTGCCAAAATCTCCCAGGCTATGGCCAGCCCAATGCCTATTCCTCTTGCTCCACTCTGGGCCCTCGTCTGATTGCGTCTGCATAGGTCTTGTGCGACATTGCTGCAAGTTCACGTGAGTAAGCTTCCAATGGACTGAAGGACTGTTTCCTCGTGTTCATGGAACAACCCTGGTTATTACAATTTTTCCTCACCATTTTCCACACTGGTTCTTGAGCCATTGGTGGATGAGGTTTAAAGTAGGTTTCCTATCCAGAGACACATTGCAGTCTCTCATTTTCTAACGCTTAACCAGTTGTGGCCTTCTGTGTGCATTACACTCTGTTGTATCAGGAAGCTTTCTTTGCTGGTGAGACCTGAGGAATGTACTAGTATTCTCTTCACACCTTTCTCCATAATGTAGATATATCAGTCAGGCCTGGGCATCTCTCAGATGTATATTCACTGTGTGTTACCAGTTGGTAAAAAAGCTGTGATTTTATAGTGATATTCAATGAAGATACATAGCAAATTATTCATAAATTCAAAATTTAGTTAAATGTAGTTGGTACTATGCTAAAGAAAGAGAATAAAAACAAGAGCAATGTTTGTAATGTTAGGTTGTGCTATTGGGAGCAGTTACCTATAGTGTTATTAGCTTGCTGTCTCAGACAAAGATATTATAAAATTTATTAATATGCAGAACTAGGTATCCATGACTGCTCACCACAGAGTTAAGCCCTAGAGCTGAAATAGACAACTTGTGCTGTGTTTCAGCACTATACAATATCATGTCAGAATATATTCTGAATGAGTGAAGGAGTATGTGAAACACTTTCTCATACAAAAGATAGAAATAAATCACTGCTAATAGTACATCAGATTAATTCACTAAAATCTCAATGCTTCAGAAAAATTAGAGGGGAAATTTCTGCTCATTAACTTCTGAGCCACCATAGCAAATTCTAATGACTTGCTTATTAAATTAGCAATTTTCTCTAACTGGCATGATTCATCAACTTCTCTTTCATTCTCAGTTTTCAGATTAATAACTAAAGGTGCAAATTGCTTGACACAGCTCTTCAATCAAACTTAGTGTTATTAAGAATCCAGAGCCACTACAGCAATTTTATATAACCAGTTCAGTAGATATCGTTTCCCAGCTGCTGTCCACAGTGCTGTCAGAAGTAGGCTTAGATTTATATGTGCAAAGAACACCATACTATTTATTTCCTTGATTGATACATATTGTATATATATATATAGTTAAGCATATTCCCTTTCTGCAAATGATATGATAGGAGTTTACCTAAGGGTATGCTAAAATACTCCGCCGTTATATCTTCTAGGAATGATTAGGAGTTTCAGTAAAAGTTTGCAGGATACAAAATTAACCTTGTCTATATTATTTCTATTTTGACTTTTTCTCCTATTTTGCTTCCTGCTCTTTAGCCATGGATACATTTTTCCTCCCACTACCCTTGTCTTTGTTACGAATATATTTTATAATTATAAAAAGTAGCACTCGTCTTTGAAGAATTAACTCCTTTTCACATTACCATATCTTATAAAATGAAGATATCTATCTATCATCTATCACTCGTGCTCCATTTGCTATGTGGGCTTGGAAAACATGGAATGCATTCTTTTCAACACATTCACACACAAAACACATTACATTAAGAAATTATATCTAAGAGTTATTGTATCTAGCAAATTTCCTGTATCTATATCAGGGTAATTTTTTTAATTTATGGAATGACATGAGATACAACAATAAATTATACTTGTCAAATAAAATGTAATAGGAATCTTTGTGTATCTTTACATGTATAGTTTAACCTTCATGATAAGATGACTATGAATGACAAAGAATGCTATTGCCTCTGTGTCCAGATAAGAAACTGAGGCTAGAAGAATACAATGAGTACATGGAGACACAGTGTATATTGCTTGATTGTATTCTAAACTATCAGTGTAGTGTAATATATTTGTGTTTGAACAATTTTATTGGACATGTGCCATGCCTGTGACTCTGATTATTGTACTGAGTGAAAACTTATTTTACATTGCATTTTTATCTATACCATATATATATTGTATCTATGAGAAATTTTAAATATACCAATAATATTTTCTTAGTGTTAAAAAAAGAAAAGTGTTCAGTCTATATTGTTGTGTTTCACCTTTCACCCCAATCGCAGCACTTACTTCTTACTGTGCCCCCTCTTCCGCAGTTGTTCCCTAGGCTTAGAAAAAAGGGCACAGGTGGATGAGAAGCAAAACATCTACTTTTTCTGGAGCTGTTTTCTTTGGTCTCTAGTGATTAACTGCTGTTTTCTTTCATTGGCTGCCAGCTTGTCCAGTCTTAACCTTTTGATCCTACTGAATGAAGCACATGCAATTA
>VZQC01005024.1:1020700-1031462 GCA_009823505.1 Rhizomys pruinosus
AATTAGATATATAGGTATTTAAACAGTATAATATATAGCCTTTCGATCCTACTAATGAAGCACACGCAATTACATATATAAGTATTTAAACAGTACTAATTGTTATGGTAGGTTACTTTGGTATAGACACAGATGTTTTGATGGTATGTTAATTCATGATTTACATTTTCTTCTGTTAAGTATGACAGGGTCTTCGTGTGGTTTATAACATCTCCTAACCATTAGAGGATGTAAGCTTGTGGAATCAGCCGTGGGTTATTCCTCCAAGGAGAGAGCTAATAGCCAATTAGATTTGGGATATACAGACATATCACTGCCACTGCTGCACAATATCAACTTGATTGAACATACAAGCCCCCCCTGCTGGATGGTGGGACCCATGAGCTGTGTGGGTTTGGGCACAACTGCTCACAAATTGGTTTTACATGAAGGATGCTTGTACTCACAAATTATCACTTATTGTTAAAAAAAATGAAAACAAAACAAAACAAAACAAAAAAACAGAGAAAGATGCAGAAAAGTTACGGCAGAATGCATGATCTGGGATGCGTAGGAATGGGGTAGGGGGAAGGGAAGGGGATATATGCCTGAAGTGAATTGGAAAATGATGTATGAAATACACAAAGCATCAATAAAAATAAAAATTAAAAAATTAAAAAAATTAAATACAAAATAAAAAAAAAACGAAAAGAAAAGTGAAACTAAGGGAAATTAAGTGTTAAACATTATAACTGAAGTATAACTACAACCTTAGGAGCCAGAAACATCTTTGTCCCATAATTTGAAGTGAATTTAAAATGTGTTTGTTAATGGGTCAAGTACATTTGTTAATGGGACCAGTACATTAAGACCTATGTTGTACTTCTTAACGGTCAGCAGTACTAACTTTACATAGGAGCATATTGTGTCATGTTACTTGGAATAAAATTTCAAGCAGCATCATAGTTCTTTCAGTAAGAAAAGGACTATATCTACATTTTCTATGGCTGTTAAATGGATGAGTATTTGTATGTGAGTGGCCATTAATAAGAAAGGATTCTTTCAGGCTTCATAGCTATTTCCTCTTAAAGGTTATATGGCAAAATTTGAGGCATTGTCCTTTTAAATGAAAATAATTCTCAAATGAGTTTTCAAAATTCAATAAATACCACAGTGTTTGCATTTTCTGTTGTGAGTGTTCTTATGAAGGGTGTTTGATGATAGAATAAGGTAGAAAAAAGGATTCTAAAAACATATTGAGGAGCAATAGAATGGATGGATAGAAACATGATTGTGTTAAATATATAATAAGATCTTAGAGTTGAGGTATCAGAGGCAGATATTTAAGATAATATGTAGTATGTAGAGGTATTGGAATTTCAATTGTAGTCTTTTAAAAAGATGGAAATAATTGGTGAAGAGAAAGTAACTACATTCAGGTCATGCTTTAGGTATATCCATTGGTCTCCATTGCACAAGAGACAAAATGAAACCAAGATAGCAAATAAATACTGAATTTGCCAAATGATCATAAATCCCTTAGCAGCAGGCCACATATATTTCTTAACTGAAGAGCTTGTACTAGGTGTATGGATTAGCATTTAGCCTTGGGATTGGAAATAGAATATTTTCTCAATGAATCAATATATTTTGAGATAAGGAATATGCTAAAGCAAACAAACAAACAAGCAACCAAACAGCAAATAAAACAGCACTGCCAAGTATCCTGAGCTGTATTGGTTTAAGTGAATTGTCTTATTTAATATTCTCAGCATTCCTACGAGAGCTACATATGATTAGTTTTGCCTTCTTCTTGATGTTGAAAACGAGGCTCAGAGAGATTTACCAAAGTCATGATTAGAGCAGGAAATCTTGTATTAGAATGCCTATGTTCTGATTCCAGATCGTTCTTTCCCATCCATCTACACAGTATCCTGAGAACCTTAGAGCTGAATGGTATGAGTCCATGACTATCTGTTTATTCTTCAAATGAAATCTTTCATTATAGCAGAGAGATATGTGGTATTTTTTTTATTAAATTGAATCTGTTATTAATTAAAACATATCAAGAAATTCTAAATACTCTGGGTCTTCACTTTTTATGTCTAATTCAAGATTACATGACTAGGCTCCAGTGGATGAACACATACTAACAGATTTTGGGTATACAAGTGTAACTCAATAGGCCTTAATGTATATGACAGAATGCATGAAATCAAGTGGGGGGGGGCTATAAGGAGGTGGGGATGATTAAAATTTATTGTATAAAATGCACAAAAAAATTCAAAACACACACTAAAAATAAAAATAATTTAGAATATTCTAAAAAGCTCACACCAAGCTCATTTACAGATAATGACTGATTTTTTTTTCAATTTTACTATAGTAACACATTAATTACATTAACTTTACTATCACCAGTTGGAAAAGCCTTTGTCTTGTTCTTATTTTCTGAACTTTAATATTGTAGTCTAAAAAATGTCTTCTTTGGGAAATATATACACAAGAGAAAGCCTCCTAAAAGGATATTCACATGGAAAAGAAAAAAGAGGAGAATGAAGGAGAAAATAAAGAACAGGAGGTTCCTAATTATAAATACTGAACATAAAATACCATGAAAAAATTTGTTTACAAACAATTTGGAAACATATATTAATATGTAGCCCCTTACTACAAACTCAAACAGGGTTCATTCTGGTCTTCAATTTTTTTTTTTCCTTATGGCTGTGTATGTAGAAGAGGTTTTGACATTTTTAAGCTCAGGGAGGCTAATGCTTTAGTGAACAGCTTGTTATCAGCTTACTACCACTTTGACGCCCTTGCAAATTCCAGCTTCATTCAGTGAGGGAAGAATCTTTGTGGAACATGTAAACATCTTTCATCTTGATACAGCTTCCGTGTATTAGTTCCCACAGTTCTCATATTGGTATTCAATTATCTGTTAATTAAATCACCTAATTTAAAGAGGCTTTAGTTTAAAGGGATATTAAATGTCTGATTCCCTTTTACAAATGTGATACAAAGTCAAATCATATGCAATTAATGCATTAAGCTTTTAGGAAAAGATAGTTTTCTACACCAAGAAAAACAGCAAGCACGGTGTGGGTATCTGAATTTCTATGACTTGCATTCATTGTCCTAGGAGCTCCATAGAGAATTAAGATGAAATAAGTTACAGATTGATTTTAAACATCTTCTGATATAATATTGTTGTAGGAGAGAAGTTGGAAAATTTTAAATTTAATTTTTATGTTGGTTTCACTGGTTTGCTATAAGCATGCTCCTCGAATATTGAACATTTTTTATATTTGTGTGGCCTTTTTGCTGTTTTTGTTATGTGTATTCCATTATTTTTAAATCATTTTCCATTTTTCTATCTTTTGGAAGTGAACATGCTAGTGGACTTAATTTGTACCCTTAGACTTGCATGCATCACTAAAATCTCTATAGTATCGGTTTCTATTTGTATATGTCTAATTATTGTACATATTGTTGTTTTATGTAGATTTTATATTGTTTCCTACTTATATTTACCTATGTTACTGGCCAATTAAGGTAGGTCTATGTCTTCACAGCGCCATCCATTGACACATGAGTTTTACTTCCTTCCTTTCTGATTGTGACATTTACATGACAATCTATTCTACAATAAGTATTATGAGTAACATATTCTGAGAGCTATTGAACTGATACTGTGCAAAGAGATAGTCCTTCTAAAATGAAGTTAATCCAGACGAACCAGTTTAGATATTGTATTTAAGCATCTATGTTTTGTAGGAAATTGAATATAAATATGGTAATTATGCTAGTCTTTATTCTAGTGACATTTATTGAGTTAGCCACCCTTCTGGTTGTGGGACTGTTTATAAGCTCAGTCCCATTCACTTTCAATTAGAATCTATGAGGGTGTGTTGCAAATACTGAGTTCTGCATTTGCCATGGTTTGTTGGACTTGGCTAATAGAAGTTCCATTCTAAAGACCACAGCGCCTCATTTTGTTAGAGCTGTCTTATATTTTCAAAATTAGGACCTATTGATCTGGAGCTATAGGCTGGATACTATTATAGACAACTGTGTTCATTCAGATTTTCATTTAGAAGCTAACATGGTGCTGGAGAGATGGCCTAGTGGGTAAGCGCTCCGACTGCTCTTGCAGAGGAACCGGGTTTGATCCCTAGCACCCACATGGCGGCTGAGAGCCCTCTGTAACTCCAATTCCAGGAGAACTCCAGTTCCAGGGGAATCCGAGACCCTCTTCTTACCTCCACGGCATTGCACGACACAGGTCCACAAACTTACATGCAGATAGTACATTCATACACATAAATAAATAAATAAATAAATAAATAAATAAATAAATAAATAAATAAATAAATACAATATTTTTTTTAAAAAAGAAGCTAACATATAGGGTGCAGTTTAATACCAGCTAATCAGATTCTAATCACTACCATCTTTTTTCAATATGTTAATCGTAAGTCACTTTCTTTCATTAAGTTTCCTAATCAGTGCCTATACTTAGGAAACAATTATTTAAGCTAAAACTCACAGAACACTCTTAGATGCTGAAAATCTCTTTTAATAAAGAAAGCAAATTTATCAATGAATAAAATTTATTGTCATTTCAACAGGTTAGTTTATCAGATGGCATTTAGAGCTCACTTGGTTGTTAGAAGAATATTGATTTTTCACATGTAACATTAATTTACTCACTATAACAAAACATTTACATTTTATTTTAAAGTTATTCATTGGAAAATTTTTATGTGGATAGAATACATATATTTCTTCTTTTCCTTTTTTTTTTTTAATTCACCATTTGTACGACTCATAGAATGGTCCCCTCCAAGCCCCAACCTGACATCAGAACTCATACATTACAAAATCCAAACTAAGTCCTGTCCAGTCAAGCTCTCTAACTCAGATGTCCTTCTGCACAAATAGATCTGCTGGAGTCTAGTCACCATATCTAGGAATCTCAGGCAAGACATATTCTTCCTCACCCAACAGTACTCATTATCTTATATTTTTCAGTCCAGAATGAGTCCTTCACTCATTTCTCTTGCTCTTCTTTGAGGCCTTGTTGCCTTTCCCCCGGGTCCAGTGTCTGAGGCTTACATTGCCATAGGTTATATGTGAAAGCTTACAGTCTATTGTAAGTCACTGCTTCTCTACATTCATAAGGCAGCCCTACCTCTTACAATCTTTCCACCCCTTATCTGCAATGATCCCTGAGCTATGGGTAGATGAAGTTCAATATATGGGCCCCATCCAAGTATATACACACTCTGGGGACTGCCATTCTTTGAAGGTTGACTAGTTGTGGCCTTAGGTTTGCCTTAATTTCTATTGTGTAGAGAAGTTTTACTGATGAGAATTGAGGGGTATACTTGTTTTATCTTTACCCCTCTTTCTGTGTGTAGAGGTTCAATTCTTGATGTGTTTCCTAGGAATGAGGATTTTCAGGTGTTTATTTTCTCTATATGACCAGTTGTCAAATTTTTCAGTGGCCTCGATCTTTTGCATAGAGTAGCTTTGTTGATGAGTGTCATATATGATTGTTTTGTTTTCAGAATCACTAGGATTGCAGTTGCCAACCATTCAAAAGGAGGCATCCTCTGTATTGCACTGTGTTCCCTGCCACACAGCCACCAGGTTGTACAACCCATGCACTAATGTTCAGAATAGTATGTGAATTTCTCATGGGTTTCAGGGGCATCATGTTATACTATGGGTTTACTAGCCTCTCAAGTTCCAATCATCTCTATTTTTTCCTCTTCCCTTACCAATGCTCTCCTTCCTTCCCAGCCCCAGCACCCCCATCATCTTCAGCCTCCCCCTTTCCTGACCCCCATAATCCCTCCCATTTATCTCCCCCCACCTCTCCCAACCCAACACTTTCACCTTCTTGACCTCCCCCCTAGTAACATCTGTTCCTTAGTGACCCCGTTTCTTGTCCTTTACCTTAATGTATCAAAGTCATCTACTATTATTTAATCAGGGTTAATCTGTATTTTATAATCCTGGAGTACTGTTTTTACTAATTTGAGTGCACCAGAATTTGCTGCAGATATATTCATGATTGTAGTATCTTCTTGGTCAATTTTTCCTGTGATTAGAACAAAGTGACTCCTTTATCTCTTCTGAGTAGTTTTGATTTGAAGTCTATTTTGTCAGATATTAGAATTGCAACACCTGATTTCTTTTTGGAGCCATTTACTTGGGTTTTCTTTTTTAATCCATTCTGTTAGTCTATGTCTTTTGACATGGGAGTTGAGGCCATTGATATTTAATGATAATATTGAAAGATGGGTATTTGGATACTGTCAATTTAATTTCTTTATGTTTGTGGATCTATTTTGAGTTTCCATTTTTATAGCCTCCTTTGTTTCCTTGAGTATGCTCATTCATTTCTTCAGTCCTTTGTATTGCTTCATGTATTATCTGTAGTGCTGGTTTGGTAGAAATGAATTCCTTTAGCTTATTAATGTCAGCCAGAATTTTATGTTCTCCTTCAAACTTGGAAGATAGTTTTGATGGATAGAGTACGTGGAATTGGCATCCAAGATCATTTAGAGCCAAGAATACTTTGGTTCAGGCTATTCTGGCTTTCATAGCTCACATTGAAAAGTCAGCTGTGATCTCAATGGGTTTACTTTTATATGTAATTTTTCTGTACCAGTCTTCAATACCCTCTCTTTGTTCTGTATATTTAATATTTTACTAGGATATGCTGCTGTTCTGGTCATGTCTAGTTGATGTTCCATGTCCTTCTTGAATCTCTCTATATAATTCTTTCCTTAGTTTTGGGAAGTTTTCTTCTATAATTGTGTTGAAGATTTTTTCAAAGCCATTTGCCTGAGATTCTTCTCCTTCCTGTATGCCTAAAATTCTTAGATTTGCTCTTCTCATTTTATACCATGTTTCCTGCATTTTCCATTCCTGCATTTTTTTTAATTTACAAAGCCTTTGCTTAAGGACTCCAGATCTTCAACATTGTCAATCAGTTTTTATATTCTGTTTGCTGTTTCATTCATTCTGCTTATGAAGCTTTCTGTTGTTACCAATTGGCTTATTGGGTTCTTCAAATTCATACAGATTTCTGTTTGGGTTTTCCATAGTATTTCTGTCTTTTCTGTGAAAAGTTTTTCAAGCTTTCAAGCCATGAATTGTTTTTGATATTCTATTGAGCTTCATATTTGTATATTCCAGAGCTTGCATCAAAAGTTATTTGAGTCATTTGTGTTTGTTTCCTTTAGTTCATTGACAATGTTTATAATTGTTCTTTGTTTCTTTTTGTCTTTTTGAGACAGGGTCTCTCTGTAGCTCCAGCTGTCCTGGAACTCACTTTGTAGACCAGGTTGGCCATGAACTCACAGTGATCTTTCTGCCTCTGCCTCCCAAATGCTGGGATTAAAGGTGTGCACCACCACACCCAGTTTATAATTGTTCTTTTAAATTCTGAGTTCAGCTATTCCTCAGAATGGTTTTCATTGTATTGCCTGTCTAGAGGGTGGCTTGGTTTTGTTTTGTCAGGGGCATATTTTCTTGGTTTTCATATTATTTGTGTTTTTGCACTGCCCTTTTGGCATATAGGTATTTCTATTTGGCTTTTGTTTAATAGAGTTTTGATATATTTGTATTGTTAGTGTATTAGTCAGGATTCTCTAAAGAAACAGAAACACTAGAAAAAAATATATATATACTCACAGGATAGAGTCCAAGGAATCCAACAATAGCTGCACCACATGGGAGAGGCTGAGAATCCAGGCAGTTGCTCAGTCCACCACGTGGCTGGATATCTCAGTAGTCCCAAGCCTGTGCAGAAGGCCCAGTGGATTCCAGGAGATCTGCAAGTCTCAGTACTCACTGGGATGCAAAGAGTTGATCACAGCAGGAAGACAAGCTCACCAGTGAGAGAGAAGGCAAGTAGCAAGAAAAAAAGAGACTGGCTCCCTCTGCCATGGTCTTTTATACTGGCTGCTAGCAGAAGATAATGACCAAATTTAGGGTGGGCCATTTGGCTTGAGATAGTCCAATCTGAAGATCTCTTTCTCATATTTGTTCATCCCTAATCCAATCAAGTTGATACTCAGGATTAACCATCACAATTAGTATAGCTTAGTTACTTTTTGTTCCATGTCCTAGGTAGGATGGACTGTCCAGCAGATGAAGAGTCAAGGAAGATGGAGGGTGGAATGAACTGAAGTGGTGCTTAGCATATGTGCTAGGGTGGTTTCCAACTCAGGGTAAGGGAGCTGGTTCATTGAAATGACTAGTGTCTGAGGGATCTTAGTCTGTGTGAAAACAAGGAGTGAGTGTGCAAGAAGGACTGAATGGGGTGGCTGGTAGGCAGGGTTTGACTTAACAAAATCTTCCCTGGGGCAGGTCTGAGAGGCAGGTCAGCACTAGAGAGGTTAGGGGAGGGGAATGACTACCAAGGGGGTACTTAGTGCTCTCTGGTAGGGTGTTTAGCCAGTTTTGGTTAGGGAGATAGATGAGAGGTCTAAGGTGGCAATTAGGTGCCTGCCTGTGTTGTGAGCTGGCAATGAGGGCGGGGAGGTTATGAGGAAAGGAAAAGCAGGTTTTGACTTACAGGCTTCCTAGGTGGGTAACCTGTCTTGCTAGTAAGGTGCTGCAGGAGAGATGGGATTTGGAATACCTGGAGTTGGGGGACTATGCTTCCTGTGCTGAGGTGGTTGGTTATTCACTGTAAGGGATTTGTTCCTGGGAAAGGATTGATGTCTCAAGGGATTCAAATATCTCTGAGAACAGGGTGGGGTTGTCGGAGAAGGACTCTGGATAGACTTTATCTTAATCAAAGCAACCACATTATCCCCTTTCAATTTCCTGTAGGTCCCTAAAACATCTGGCTCTTAACTTCATGTCTTTTTATCATTTTGTTTCTTTCCCTCCCTTCCTTTGTTTCTTCCTTTCTTTCTTTCTTTCTTTCTTTCTTTCTTTCTTTCTTTCTTTCTTTCTTTCTTTCTTTCTTTCTTTCTTTCTTTCTCTTTCTTTCTTTCTCTTTTTCTTTTTTTCTTTGTGCTCTTTATTGTTTCTATCTCTCCTTTTCTTTCTTTATTTCCTTCTTTCGTTCTTCTTTCTTTCTTTCTTTCTTCTTTCTCTTTTTCTCTCTTTCTTTCTTACATTCTTCTTTTTCTTTCTTTCTAACTTTCTTTTTTCTTTCTTCTTTACTTTCTTTTTTTTAATTTTCCTTGCTTCTTCCACTAAGCTCCATTCGTATGCTTTGTACGCACATAGGTGTGGGGCTCACCACTGTGGCAGTGACCACCTATCAGTGTTCACATGCTTAAAGAAAGTTTAAGCCTGTAACTCAGGAGCCATGGACTTTATGGCTTCTCAGGTCTCAGAGGAGCCTCAGAAGCACTTCCTCCTTCTAGGCTGGAAATTTAATTGAGGTAATATGTGGCAGGCCTTGTGCAGTGAACCACAGCTGTAATGAGTCTGCATGTGCAACATCCATGTCATTTTCAACTTAAACAATACTTGTGTCTGCATGTTTATAATACATATAGTTGTGCCAGAGAAGCCTAAGCAGAGAAACAGAAACTGCACCCAGGATTACCACTTCCATGTCTTCAAAGTTCTGTGATTAACACTGGGAGCTTTCTGAATCATCCACAATGACTACAGGGAAACCAACCAGTATTAATGTTCTAGGAATCAGAGCTTACACAACTTACACAAAACTTTTATTTAATTTTCAATTCTTAAAAATTAAAACACATGAAACCAAAGTTTTAGGATAATATGGTGCTTCATTACCTGCATGAATTGTTTAACATTTAAAGCTGTATTCACATTTATCCCATCAAAACAAATCATTTCTTTGTAGTGAAAAGAAGCAAAACTATCTATGTGTCATCCATACAGGACCAGAGCTCTTACAACGCATGCAGCTATGACGTAATAGCTATGGATTAACCTTCTCCTCCCTGCCCCCTTTTCCTACCCATGCATCCTCTGGGCACCAGCATTTAACTCACAGCTTCTTTGAGATCAGTATTTACAGGTGGCATAGCAGAGGAGTAGATCATGTACTGCTTATTCTGTGCCTGGCTTACTGAACTTACTCTTCAGTTCTACTCTGGAAAATGACATGATTTCATTATTTTTATTGCTGAACAATATTGTAAAGTATGCATATAATATTTTCTTCACCCATCAGATGGTGGGCAAAACATAATGGTTCAATACAGTCCATACCACAGCAGCATAAACATTTCAAAGGATGTTTTGAATCCATGTACCTGATACACCAATTATTTTTCCATCATGTTTTACAGATAGACATTTGATAATGATTTGAGAAAAATATTCTTTGATAGTTCCTGAATGTGTATCTAGGATAGGTTTAATGTCAAAATGTCATGACTTAGGGTTGGGAAGATGGCTCAACAATTAAGAACACTAGCTGTTCTTGCAGAAAACCCAGGTTCAATTTCCGGCACCCCATGGCAAAAGTCTCTAAGTTGTCATAAGAGCAGATGTGTCATAGAACCCTCCAGTTCCAGGGAATCTGACACAATCTTGTGGCCTCCATAGGTGCTCTATGACACATCTGCTCATATATATATATATATATATATATATATATATATATGTATATGTGCATCTTATATATGAATGCCTGGAATGGGGAATATTTTATAATATTGGCTAAATTAGAGTTAAATCTATCACTTACTGAAAATAAGTGCATCATATATATATATATATATAGAGAGAGAGAGAGAGAGAGAGAGAGAGAGAGAGAGAGAGA
>VZQC01005024.1:1031550-1103381 GCA_009823505.1 Rhizomys pruinosus
GAGAGAGAGAGAGGGCATAACGTTATGGTTTTAAATTAAAATATATAATTAATCTTAAGCATTTAATATTTAGAAATTTATAAAAACATTTTAACATAGATTTACCTATATAATTTAGATATATAAAAAATAGGTATTCAGTCCAGATGTGGACATTTAATTCAAGCTCTCAGAAGGAAGAGACAAGTAGATCTCTTTGAGAGCCTGGTGAAGTTCTACACCAGTTGTGGCTACCAGGAAGATCCCAACTCAACTCCCCACCACCTCAAAATAAAATTCAGATGCAGCCAGTATATTTATATTTAGAGTTGATTTAATGTTATTTATTTTATGTGCATCAGTGTTTTGCCTGCCTGTATGTTAAATCGATCACACATGGATAATGCATACAGAGATCTGAAGACAGTGACATATGCTTTGTAATTGGAATCATGGAAGATTGTTAGTTGCCATATGGGCAGTGTGATCCAAACTCTGGACCTCTGCACACTAGGAGTCCACTCACATTCATGCAAGCAATACACTCATACACATAAAACAAAAATATTTTTTTAAATCCCTGAAATTCAGCTTTTGGAAAACTGACACAGAAATATTTCTTAGACCTCTGAGCAGCTTTGGCTACATAGTGAATTCCAAGTCAGTCCAGATAGAGTGAGATTCTGTTTCAAAACAACCCAAAACCACAGGGCTGGAGAGATTACTCCAGGGTTCAGAGCACTGGCTCCTCATACAGAAGACAGGGATTTCCTTACCAGCCTCTATATGGTGGCTAAAAACCATGTATAAGTCTAGTTCTAGGACCTCTGACAGCCTCTTTCAATTTGTACAGGGATTGCAAGACACATATATGCACAAAAAACCTTGTATACACATAAAAATAAACCAAAATTTAAAATAAAAACTAAAAAATAAATTTAATGAACAAATTCTAGGTGAATTATTTTACAAAGCAATTAAGTAAGTTTATTAAGCAACATCAATCACAAATGTTTATAGGCATAAAATTTATTTCATAATTGTGGTTTTTTTATATAATTGAGGCATATTTCATGTTACATATTACATATACATATATAATACAATAATATATATTATGACATATATATATGTATATATATAGGCTTATTTTACAGTAAAATTCTTGGGGTTTTAAGGATTTATTTTAGTTTTTATTTATGTGTGTTCAAGTATTTTGTGTCTTTCTGTGTATATGTTTGTGCATACATATGCTTGACAGCTGGTGGGTAGAGGTCAAAAGATAACCTGATGGAACTGGTTGTGTTTTTTGACCATTGAGTTCAGAGTATAGAACTCAGGTCTTCAGACTTTATGTCACACACCTTTACCCAATAAACCATTTCACCTTTCAGATATACATGATTTTATGAGTAAATTTAAATCAAAATGTTCAGAAAAGTTGTAAGCATAATAAACACAATCACATGACTACATTTATGTTCATCCTCATAGAACTATTTCATCATCAAAGTAAATATTCACATTGAAAAGAGCCTCATCTTAATCAGGAGGAATACTTTTATCAGTTTATAAATACTTCTTCGGTGTGTAAATGCCATTCGTCTCTAATGAAATGAATTGAGTTAATTAAATTCAGGAATCATTTAAACAAGACAGTCACATATAACTAGATATATTGTGTTTCTTTTTATGTTCTTCCTTTCACAGTTGGTTTGATCAAATACTGAATAAAATTTACAGGATAAATTGTGATATATATTTAAGAATATTTTAGCTTTTTAGTTTATGATAACTACTCCAACATTGTATTTAAGATTCTAAAACGATGATGGGATTATTTTTTCTTCAGTATTGTTCAGATAAAGAAGTTTATTCATTCAGTCATCAATCATTTAGTAGTCTATGAAGTATTTTTCTTAATTTCTATTATGCAGATTGATGGAACTTTATAATCTTTCTAATATATTGCTATATATTAATATAAAACAAAGGAATTGATCATATCCTTTTTCTGTCTCTCAAGCACCATACTGTCTGTACTAATCCATTTTCTACTCCTTGTTTGGCTTATTTTTAGTTTTTGTTTCTATTGTGAGACAGACTATGAAGCACTAGTGTGCCCCCATTCATGCACTCCATAGGCACAGAAATTGAGGAAGAAAAATCTGGTATATGTGACAATTATTTAGAATTCGCCACATGGATGGCATGAACTCATTCTACAATGTTCCTTGTTTCTGTGTGAGAGCTTCCATAAAATGAAAATTTAGATTTTAAATGTCAATTAATTTTTTTTAATTTTTAACATCATTTTACAATATGAGTAGTTTACTAAGTTAATTGTTGTAATGCATTCATAATATGAAATACTTTGATCACAGTACTTAATGGCATATGTAACTTTGTACTTAACATCACTAACATTTATGAGCTCTCTCATGAATGGATAAATCTCCACCCTGTTAATATGATCACTTGTTAAAAAGGAATTACTTGGGCTGGGCATGGTGCCATACGCCTTTAATCCTAGCACTTGGGAGCCAGAGGCAGGCGGATCTAGTGAGTTCAAGGCCAGCCTGGTCTACAGAGTGAGTTCCAGGACAGCTGGGGCAACACGAAGACCCTGTCTCGAAAAGACCAAAAAATAAAAATAAAAAAGTGAGAGGATGGGTTATTTATTCAGCAAACTTCTTATTCTCCACTGTGGGATAGTCAGAGCTCAATTTTCCTGTCTATAGATATGAACAAATTTCCTTGTCTTATCAGTGCTAGGAGAATTAAATGTAGCCACGCTCCTGAAAAGTGTCCATGGAACTGCTGTCGAGGGCCCTGTCTGCTTCATAACTTACATCCGTCCTCCTTCTCTTTCAACCTCATACTTTCACCAGCAGATTAGAAAGAACTATATGAAATGCACAGAGAACTAGTTTCACTTAATGAAACTCTATTTAGTACTTATTGTGTGCCAGGGAATTTTATATGTTGAGGGCCAAACAGTGAACAAAGCAAAATAAATTAGACAAAAATAACCTTGTACATGGAGTTTATAATCTAACAGGATCGAAAGGAACGTGATAAATTATCAGAAAATGGAAATTACTTAGTTCTAGAAGGTAGTGGCCAGTATTGCTCAGAATAAAATGAAGCAAGAGAAAGAAGATAAGCAAATTGTTTCACAAGTTTAGATAAACCCTTCTGCTTCTCCTCTCTCCGTACATCTTCTACTACTCCCTCCCAGGATGGTGATTCATCTAGATGGCATGAGACAAGGTAGTATTTGCAAACATCACAGAAAATGCTAACTTGTAAACTGTGAAACTACCAACCAGATATGTTCGCCTCACATCAAAAGAGTGATTCATTTGGCTTCCTTCAAAGTAAAAAGATTTCCAGAACATCAGAGGACAGGAAACTTGTCTGTGTTGCTTCTGGGACTGGGGTGGCCAGTGCTCTGGGATGCCAGATATATTTGCAGTTTGGCTGCAAGGGGAGCATTAAAAGATGCAGGGAGCATGCCCTCTCTAGCTTGTTCAAGAGTTGTTAAAATATCCGTGGCCAAAGTGCCACGACTGGATCAGCTATGAAAATTGTAAACTGTGAAATGAAAGACATACTTCTTTGTGATGAGATAATACATAAATGCAGGATGTTAATGAAGAGAGAAGAAGCAAAGGAGAAATGTATAAACTGGGAGAAAGAAAATTGTAGTTATCCATGCCCAATGAATCAGGAGGCTAAAGCCGGAACTGCTGATTCAGGACCATGGATATGGCCACAGCCCTCATGACTGGCTGGGAAGATGCAGACAAGGGACTGTGCAGGATTTGAGTTTCTAGGCAGCTGCTACCAGTACCTACACCTTTCGAGAGGCTCTGAAGAAAGCACCGTGTAGCAAATACACTGTGTGCCCTTGACTTTGACCTCCGTATTTGTTAGGATGCTCACGGCACTGTGGTTTGTGGTTCTGATCACAGACGCAACATGTAATCAGTGATGGAGATGGTGAACTCACAGACCACTCAGACACGTTCTGTCCTCTCCAAGTTTTACATAGAGACTGAGCTCTAGTCGTTTCCAGTGTTATCGGACTTTAGAAGAGACATTTGTGCTGTCGATACCATGGACACCTCCCCCGCCACAACTGCTTTCTGGGGAAATGACTAAGGTAGAAGTGAAGGCACGTCTGGAGCTGATCATCCCAGCAGACTGCAGGAGTGTAAAATTTAGACACTAGGTTCTCATGAGTTGTGGGCTTCTGCCATTTGATTGTTCATCTTTTAAACTCAGCAAAATGACTATAGCTTAGCCTTTCTACAAATGTAGCTAAGAAAATTTCACTCTCTAGTAACTATGAAAAGAACTGTAAACTATAAACTTTCAGCAATGATGGCCCTTATTGTTACTATTTCNTAAAAATGTTAATTTTAAATGAAAAATAAACTACTATAACATATTAAAATGGAAATAAGGAATTGGATTCTTGCTAACTTAATACAATACAATAATATGTAATATTTTAAACACTAGTCTTATATTAGTCTTGTAAACTTTTTAAATAATGCTTTTATTAACGTTTTGTGTATTTCAGACATCATTTTTCAGTTCAGTTTAGACATATTCCCTTTCCCTTCCCCCAACCTAACCCCAGATCATGCATTCTGCTATAAATATCCTGCATCTTTCTCTCAGTCTTTTTTTTATGTTTAGGAATTCACATTTTCCTCCTTTAATTTTATATTACTCTAAAATATGCATGCATACTTTCCACTCATATACAGAGTTTGAAAGTAAGTAGTGGGTCAATTCTAGAGCCCGTTAAGTGATTTACATGATAACAACGTAGTTGCTTTCAGATAAAAAGAAATATGACAATAATGTTGTTCAGCTTGCTTTTCATCTGGGGATTTGGTGTTAGCACCCACAAATGAGGGAGACCATTTGCCAGTTGTTTCTCTGGGACTGTGTTATTTCACTTAGCATAATGGCTTCAAGTTCCATCCATTTACCTGCAAAGTTTATGATGTCATCTTTCTTTACCGCTGAGTAGTACTCCACTATGTAGGTGTACCACAATTTGTTATCCACTCATCAGTTGAGGAGCATTTGGGTTGGTTCCAGCTCTTTGCTATTGTGAACAGAGCTGCAATAAACATGGATGTGCATGTATATTTGTGGTAGGATGAGTCTTGTAGGTATATACCCAGGAGTGGTGTGGCTATGTCAGATGGTAGGGACATTTTGTAAACTTTAATACTTTACTGCATTCAAAAGAAGTTAAAGTATACCAAATGTTGAAATAGATCTTTTTCAATGTATAATATGCTTTTGTTTATGATATTTTAGGCATGAAAACTTCACTAGCACTATATTAAAACAAGTGCTTTTCACTTTAATAAATTCTATATTAATATCTATTGTATATCCCCTGAATCCATTTACCCTGTTAACATGGTCAAATATGTTTTATGTTTTAGTAGATATGAAATATTTTTTAAAAAATTAAATATAACTCTATAAGTTACATCTTTTGTCTAATTTACTTAATCTAACTTTACATGTAAGATAAATAATTATTGGTATATTCACATATAGAAAAGGCTACACATAGTTTCTAACAGCTCATATAAAGCCATTATTGAAGTTAAGCCATGTTCTGCAAACATTGACAGCCTTTGAACATGGGCATGATGACGGTTGTAATGCTGAATTGCTTCTGCAC
Source organism: Rhizomys pruinosus (assembly GCA_009823505.1). Taxonomy (NCBI): domain Eukaryota; kingdom Metazoa; phylum Chordata; class Mammalia; order Rodentia; family Spalacidae; genus Rhizomys; species Rhizomys pruinosus. Next base: position 1,037,252 of record VZQC01005024.1, read on the forward strand.
TGTAGGTCATATGCTTGAACCATAAGGATTTTGAATTACATTCTAGCCTTTAAATAGAATACGTCACTTAAATAAGTAAATTAATATATACATGCTTTTATTAATGTATAAGTAATTAGTTAATTAAGGGCGATGACTTATTTGGAGAATTTTAGTGAACAGCTTTTAACTGAACAAATTATTCAGTAAATAATAATATTTCAATATGTTTGCAAGCTACAACTAAAAGATTAAAGGGTACCTAGAAATCTGGATTTTAATTTGATATTTAAATTCACATTAAGTATGGTTTACTATCTGCAAATAAGCTTACTAATATTTCTCAATTGTGAGACATAAATATTTATAATTTTTCATACTTGATTGGTAATATCTTCTTTAGCTTGCACATGTCAAGTAAAAAATTTCTATTATCATTCCTTTGTTATTATATCTATTATGTATACAAATAACTCCAATATACTTGAAGATTTAATTTTCTCTGACAGTATAAGTTTTAGGGAGTTTAAATTTAATGTTAATTGAGGTGTTTTAAATGTTTTATAAAAGACTGAGTCTCTTGGTACAAAGTACTGATGACTTGATCTTAAATGACTTTGAGCAATTATAAATGATAATTAATTAAACATGCCAATGCATGGACAAAGTTTAGATATACAATTAGAAATTTAATTACATTTGAAATGTCTCTGCATATTTAAATAGATGAGCAGAAATTATGGTCTAAACAGATAACAGGTGTCACTTCTCCATACAAGAGTTTCATAACAAATGGCAACAGTGTAAAACCATTATATGTGGGTTTTTTTATTTTATTTATTTTTTATATGTGTATGAATATACTGTCTGAATGTAGGTTTGTGCACCTGTGTCGTGCAATGCGGCAGAGATCAGAAGAGGGTTTCGGATTCCCCTGGAACTGGAGTTCTTCTGGAATTGGAGTTACAGACGGTTCTTATCCGCCATGTGGGTGCTGGGGACCGAACCCGGGTCCTCTGCAAGAGCAGTTGGTGCTCTTAACTGCTAGGCTATCTCTCCGGCCCCCTGTTTTTGTTTTTAATAACAGAATTTTTCAATAACTTCAATAGAAGTAATTTCTGTTAAAACTTATTTTCATAAAAGAGGACCCAGGATATCAAAAACTAATCCCAAGATGGTGGCACATGATTTTAATTTCTACAATTGTAAGGCAGGTAGAAATTTGAATTTGATGCCAGATTGTACTATGTAACAATTTCCAGGCCACCTGGTCTCTCTCTCTCTCTCTCTCTCTCTCTCTCTCTCTCTCTCTCTCTCTTTCTCCCTCCCTCCCTTCCTCCCTCTTCTCTGTCTCTTTGTCTCTATATTTACACAGACACACACACACACACACACACACACACACACAAAGTCCCAAATATATGACTGAATTTAAAATATATTTTAGGGGTTAGAGAGATAATTCCACAGTTAAGAGCACCAGTTGCTTTGGCAAAGGACCAGGCTTTGATTCCTAGTATCCACATGTCAAATAACAACTGTCAATAGCTCCAGTTCCAGGGGAGTCAGATGCTCTACTCTGACCACCATAGACATTGCACAACACAGATGCACTTAACATGCATGCAGGCAATATATCCATAGATATAAATATTTAAAATATAAATTAAATTTAACATTTTATTTTTCTTAATGAAAAACATTTATATATATATATATACAACGATAAAGTCAAAACTACAACTTACATATAAAATACATTTCAATAAGTCATTTTGAGTTTAGTAGAAATAGATACAATAAATTTTAATTAATTTGAAAGCTTTATTTTATAAGAGTGTCAGAATTAAAACAACTAATTTGCTAGGATTATATTTATCAATATACTGTTACTGATTATTTTTCCTGTCATAATTTAATTACTTCCAGAATATTGGGATTGCATAATAATGTACACACTATTGATGGAAAATAATTTGAACACATTTTTAATATCCATAAAATTTCTCCAGTACTTCTGCAAATATTTTGGTAAAAGCACGTTTCAAGAAACTTGTTTTTGGAGGAGGCTGTTCAGCGCCTGGGGAATAGGTGAGCACAACGCCAGGTGAGCCCATTGCTCCGCTGGGCAAGACCTGTTGCCTGCCAGCCAACTACACATGGCCCAGCATGCACAGCCATGGGGTGGAGTCACCCAGCCAGCCAGACACTCACCAGGCCCAGAAAGAGGAGACAGCTTGGCAGGGGAATAGGTGAGCACAACACCAGACAGGTTCCTCACTCCCCTGGGCAAGACCTGTTGCCTGCCAGCCAACTACACATGGCCCAGCACGCACAGCCATGGGGTGGAGTCACCCAGCCAGCCAGACACTCACCAGGCCCAGAAAGAGGAGACAGCTTGGCAGGGGAATAGGTGAGCACAACACCAGACAGGTTCCTCACTCCCCTGGGCAAGACCTGTTGCCTGCCAGCCAACTACACATGGCCCAGCACGCACAGCCATGGGGTGGAGTCACCCAGCCAGCCAGACACTCACCAGGCCCAGAAAGAGGAGACAGCTTGGCACCTGGGGAATAGGTGAGCACAACACCAGGGGGGCCCATTGCTCCGCTGGGCAAGACCTGTTGCCTGCCAGCCAACTACACATGGCCCAGCATGCACAGCCATGGGGTGGAGTCACCCAGCCAGCCAGACACTCACCAGGCCCAGGCACAGCCATGGGGTGGAGTCACCCAGCCAGCCAGACACTCACCAGGCCCAGAAAGAGGAGACAGCTTGGCAGGGGAATAGGTGAGCACAACACCACACAGGTTCCTCACTCCCCTGGGCAAGACCTGTTGCCTCCCAGCCAGCCACACCTGGCCCAGTGTGCACAGTGGGTCAGGGAGTCATCCAGCCAGCCAAACCTTCACCAAGCCCCAAGAGAGGAGACAGCTCAGCACCTGGGCAATAGGACTTCTGGAGAACTGCCAGACCACAAAGGGAAGAGCCAGCTGAACCTCCCAATATATAACCAAAAAGGAAAACTGGAAACCTGACACAAGGAGCCTTCCATAAACCAAGGAGAAGACAACGAACATATCTGTAGGAAACGAGCAAATTAAACTCTCAACGCAGCCAAGAAACATTTGAGATTCAAACCAGAATACAAACAATAAAATAAACCCACATGCCAAAAACACAAAGAAAAAAGAACATGGGAAAATCACATAATAAATCTCCACCAGATGCTACCAGTCCTAAAGAAAAGACCTACAAGGAGATCTCACTGGAAGGGACCCAGGACATGGATCTTAGAAGAAGAATCTTAGAGATAATCAAAGAAATCAAAGAATATAAAGAACAAATCAGAGAATTAAAGGAGACAATGAAGAACTCAGGAAGGAACTGGAGGGAAAGAATGACAAACTCCAGAAGGAAATAGAAACACTGGAAAGACCCCATGAAGAAATGAAAAGGGAAACAGACCAGCGAAACAAGGAGCTAAGAGAAGAGAATGGCAAGCTCCAAAAGGAAGTGGAAATACTAAAGAAATCACAGAATGAAATGAAAAAGGAAATTGATCCTTGCGGTTCTCATCCTCAGCCTTTCACCACTGTGCTATCCCCCTCATTAGTAGGATCAAAAGGCTATATATTATACTGTTTAAATACCTAAATATCTAATTGCATGTGCTTCATTAGTAGGATCGAAAGGTTATGCCTGGACAAGCTGGCAGCCCATGAAAGAAAACAGCCAGAACTGACTAGAGACCAAGACATCAGCTCCAGAGAAAGTAGAGTGTTTTGCTTCTATCCACTGTGCCCCTTTCTAAGCCTAGGGAACAATCTGCGGAAGAGGGGGCTGGTAGAATGTAAGGGCTTGCGATTGGGGTGAATGGTGAAACTACAACAATATAGACTGGACACTCATTTGTAATCAACTGATGAACATATAAGCCCCCCCCTGCTGGATGGTGGGACCACATGAGCACTGTGGGTTGTTTGGGCACAATGCTTGCAAATTGGTTTTACATTAAGGATGCTTGTACTCCAAATAATCACTTATTGTTAAAAAAAATGAAAAACAAAACAAAAAAGACAGAAAGATGCAGAAAACTTATGGCGGAATGCAGGATCTGATGGGTAGGGGTGGGGTGGGGTGGTAAAGGGAAGGGATATATGCCGAACTGAATTGGAAAATGATTATGAATACACAAAGCATCAATAAAAAAAAAAGATTTGGATTGCGAAAAAAAAAAGAAAGAAAAAGGAAATTGAACAATCATCCAATAAACAGGAAAGGATGGGAGAAAGCTTTGAAAGCAGATTGGACGAAGCAGAAAATAGAATAACATACCTAGAAGATACCAAGGAAAAACTAGAAAGCTCAAACAAAAATTATGAAAAATTAAAAAAAAAAAAAGAACAGCCCACAAGAGTGGAACAATCAGGAAATTTGAGACACTGTGAAAAAGACCAAACTTCCACAACATAGGGATAGAGGAAGGAGAAGAATCCCAAGTCAATGATATTGATCATATCTTCAAGAGAACAATAGAAGAAAATTTTCAACAAACGGAAATGAGATAAACCCATACAAATACAAGAAGCACATAGAACTTCAAATAGACAAGATCAGATAATAAATTCCCCATGTCAAATCATAGTTAAAACACTAGACGCCCAAAACAAAGACAAGATACTGAAAGCCACAAGAGAAAAAGAGCAAGTTAGGGCAAAAAGGTGAGAAAATGAAATTAAAGAAGTACTAAGTGGAAAAGAGGAAGTCAAGCTATCCCTTCTGCCAGACAATATGATAGTTTACCTAACAGATATAGAAAACTCCTAGAAATAATAAAGACTTTCAGTAAAGTGGTGAGATAGAAAATTAACCTAGAAAAATCAGCAGCTTTTCTTTACACCAACAGCAAGCAACAGAAGAAGGAATATAAAGAAGTCTTCCCACTCACGATAGCCTCAAAAATAATCAAATACTTAGGAACAAATCTAAGCAAAGACACCAAAGGTCTCTATAACAAAAATTTTAAACATCCGAAGAAGGAGATTGAAGAAGACATCAGAAAATGGAAAGACCTCCCATGCTCATGGATTAGAAAAATAATATAGTAAAAATGTCCATTCTACCTAAATTAATATACAGATTCAATGCAATCCCAATTAAAATCCCCAAGAGTGTCTTCACAGACTTGGAAAAAATCCTTAAATTCATATGGAAAAGCAAAAGACCCCGAATAGCTAAAGGAACCCTGAGCAAAAACAGCAATATAGGGGGACTTCAAACTATATTACAGGGCTATAGTCATAAAAACAGCCTGGTACTGGAACAAAAATCAGACATGTAGACCAATGGAACAAAATTGAAGATCCAAACTTGAGCTCATACAATTTTAGTCACCTCATATTTGACAAAGGAGCCAAGAAGCCACAATGGAGGAAAGACAGCATCTTCAGCAAACAGTGTTGGCAAAACTAGATCACCACTTGTAGAAGAATAAAATTAAGTCCTTACCTCTCACTGTGTACAAAAATCATAACCAAATGGATCAAAGATCTCAAAGTGAAGCCCAAAACTCTGAAGGTGATAGAAGAAAAAGTTGGCAGCAGGCTACAAGACATAGGGGTAGGAAAAGACTTTTTAAATCAGACAGCAGGTGCACAGGAAATAAGGTCGACAACTGACAAGTGGGACCTCATTAAACTCAAAAGGTTCTGTACAGTGAAAGAAACAATCAGTGAAGTGAAGAGAAAACCCACAGAGTTGGAAGAAACGTTCATCATTGATACATCTGACATAGTATTAACTCCAGATTATATAAACTACTCAAAAAACAAAGAAGAAAACAAATGACCCACTCAAGAGAAGGAGTACAAAGCTGAACAGAGACTTCACCAGTGAGGAAGTAAAAATGGCTGAGAAATATCTTAAAAAGTGTGCAATATGATTTATAATTAAGGAAATGCAAATTAAAACCAGTTTAAGATATCTCACTACAATAAAACTGGCTAGGATCAAGAGAACAAATTATACCAAATGCTAGATAGGTTGTGGGGAAAGGGGAACACTCAACACTCATCCTTCCACTGCTGGAGGGAATGTAAACTTGTACAATCACTATGGAAAACTGTGTGGAGAACCCTTGAAAGACTGAAAATGAGTTTACCACCTGACCCAGTCATACCACTCCTGGGTATATATATATATATATATTCAGAAGACTCATCCTACCTCAGAGATACATGCACAGCCATGTTTATTTTAGCTCTCTTCATAATAGCAAATAGTTAGAACCAACCCAAGTGCCCCTCAACCAAGGAGTGGATAGAGAAAATGTGGTACATTTACACAATGGAGTTCTATGCAGCAGTAAAGAAAGATGACATCATGAACTTTGCAGGTAAATGCACTGGAACTAGAAGATATTATGCTAAGTGAGGTAAGACAGTCCAAGAAAAATAAACAACACATGGTATCAGTCATTTGTTGATGCTATCATCAAATGACATGATTTTAGTACATGTGTGACATACATAAATGCATATGGTGAAACAATACAGATTGGAGGGAAAAACAACAACAACTGAACTGGGACCCTGAACTGACTGAACCTGTAGAGTTCTCCCACCCCCTCCAAAAAATCTTCTGCTTTGAAAAACTTTGAAAAGACTCAGAAGGTGAAACAGAACACTTGCTAGCATACAACTGGCCTCTGAAATGCCAGAGAGCGTTACCAAAGGCCACTAAAGCAATACAGCAAAGTATTGGTCTCCCTGAGACAAGCAAGACTCCTCCGTCAGTATCAGCTACACCTCAACAGCCTTGAGATACTGTGCAACAGTGGCAGCCAAGTGTCTATGCATATATCCCAAATCTAATTGGCTATTAGCTCTCTCCTTGGAGGAATAACTCACAGTGGATGCCACAAGCTTATGTCCTCTAGTGGTTAGGAGATGTTATAAGCCACAATAAGAACTTGTCAACCTTTATAGAGAAACCACAGTTTGTGGATTAGCATACCATCCAAGCATCTGTGTCTATGCTCACAGCTTAACTTGACATAATAATTAGAACTGCTTAAATGCCTGTACATACAACTGCTTGTGCTTTGTTAGTATGACTAAAAAGGTATCACTGGAAAAGCTGTCAACCCATGAAGGGAAACAACCTGAACAGACTAGAGTCCAAAATGACAACTCCAAAGAAAGTAGACTGTTTTCTTCTCACCCACTTGTGCCCCTTTCCCAAAGCCCAGGGAACAAATTGCGGAAGAGGAGGCGTGGTAGAATGTAAGGGCTGCGGAGAGATAGGGGTGAATCATGAGACTACAGGAATATAGTCTGGACTCCTGATTGATCAAAATGCCTGTGCATACAAGCTTCTCCAACTGGACTATGGGAACCTTGGGTTGTTCAAAATTTGGACATAGATTCTTGCAAAATGCACCAGTTACCTAATTGTATGGCAAACTGAGTAACATCAATGTTATCTGCAAACAACTATGTCATTATATTATAGAATCCCTTAAAAATAAACAAATAATAAAAAAAGACTCAGAAGGGGAAACAGGACATGTATGGCAGACTGCATGAACTTGGGAGGGGTGGGGACATGGAGGGGGAAATGAGTCTGGACTGAACTGAGAAGGGATGTATGAAATGCACAAAACTTCTATAAAAGATTTAAAAATAATAATTTAAAAACTTATTTTTAAGAAATGTATTTGCATTAGAGGGGAGATATTATTTAGTATTAAAACAATTGTTCATAAGTAGAGGGTGAAGTTGTCCTATCATTAATTTGTAGCATAAACTTTTATATCTGGCTACTTTAATTCAAACACATGCCATTTGATTGTAGAAGATAGCAATTTTTTTTAGCTGTCTTATTGACAATTTACTCAATAATTAGTCCAAAGGAATATCTGAGCCCCTTCTACAGACCAGACATTATTGAGCACAGGGCAGACAGTGGGGGGGGGGGAGAAAGAGGTTTAAATCTTCATTCTCAAGGAGCTACACTCTGATAAGAGAAATATAACACAAGCAATGAACAGTGGTATGTACAGCTAGATTTTTGAGAAGAGAGAAAGAGGAGAAAGATAAAACAGATGCTGTGTTAAATAGACTATGCGGAGAGGTTCATTGTTGTGCTATTTGGGAAAAAAAGGATAAAGCGAGGAGTTCTGAGAATATCTGAGACTAAAACTGCACACAAAATATATCGACTTTGGGTCAAAAGTGATGAAAATACCCAAGAAAAAAGTGGGATTGGGTAGATGACTCAGCAGATAAGAACATTTGCTGCTTTTTGGTGTGCAGGTTTAGTTCCAGCACCTACATGTTACCACACACCTATCTGTGTTTTCAGTTCCAAAGGAACCCTCATCTTACTTCTCTGAACACCAGAGAAACAGACTCTGCATATACATGCATATATATATATATATATATATATATATATATATATATATATAAAATGAAAATAATCTTTTTTTATACAGGGTCTCTCTTTAGTCCTAGCTGGCCTGGAGCTCACTCTGTAGACCAGGCTGGCCTTGAACCCACAGAGATCCACCTGCCTCTGCCTCCCAAGTGTTAGGATTAAAGGCATGCACCACCACGCCTGGTGAAAATAATCTTAAAGAAGAAAGTATGCAAGCAAATATGGGAAAGCAAGATGGAAGGAAAGTGTGGAATAAGAAGAATGTGGAAATATAACCAGAAAACCAGTCTATAAAGCTGAATGACATTTGCAAAGCCCTTGGATTTTATTCATCTATAATTATTTTCACTGACTTGTTCATCTATTTAAGTAGTTTAAAGAAGAGTAGATCTGTTTCTTTTTAACAAAGGACATGCTGGGTACACAGTCTGTTCTCATTTAATCAATGGGTTAGTTTTAGTATAAGAAGCAATTTTGTTGCTGTTTGGCTGTAAATTCAGGGTTTAAAAAGATAAGAACAAAAGTTCATTATAGTAAAAAATGTAAAAGATTACATTTTTCAAGTGAAATAGGTGGTGGAAAGAATATTAATTCACAAAGAACATTAATTCAAAGCTTCATGCAACAGATACATGGTGATTAAGGAGAAAAAAGAACACTGGGCAAAGTGGAGAGAATAAGAGACTACAAAGGGCTTATCTCAGCATACAGCACCCATATTAAACCTCTTCTATCGAGGGAGCATTGTGGATGAGGAGTGGAAAGCTTGTAAGAGCCAATTGTAGTTGATGACCACAAGGGATGCTGTGGAATTATATAAAATTATAGCAATGACAACAGCAAGCAGAAGACACATGCAAACTCAAGTCAGCAAAAATTCCAGCACAGAAGTGGAGAAAAAGGGAAGAAGCCCCAACCTTAGCTCAGGAACTATTGACTTCAGATAACTACTGGAAGAGAAAGAATTAGGTTTTTTGTTTGTATTTTGTATAATTTTTATTGAATTTTTGTGCATTCTTTACAAAACAATCTTCTTTATATCCCCTCCCACATCTGCACTCCCTCTTAGCCCCCCCACCACCAGTTTTCATGCTTTCTGTCATATATTAGTCAAGTTTGTTTATACAGATTTCCCTTTGTCCCAATTCAGCCACTGGAGTGTGTCTCTCCTTTAATGAAGATCAACTCTCCCACACCCAGCATCAATCAGCTTCCAATAGTTTTTCAGCTAATGTTGGGGCCTGCTCCCCTTTTCCCCAGTTCTTTGCTGGGTTTTTGCCTGACTGTGTATTGGTCTTCTGCATGCTGACATCATTCCTGTAATATCATAGGAGCAAGTTCCCATAGACCTGGAAGACTTTCTTTATGATCATGCACCAAACCTGATTCTTACAACACAGTGCCAGATGAAAGAAATGTCCATTGGAGTTGGTAATGGTAGCACAAATAATTCCAAAAAATAAAACTGGTTATTGCCAGGGCCCTTGATTACCTCCTAGAGCTTGAAGATAAGTCTCTATTGGTGAAGAGAGGACATACTTTAGACTCAGGACTTGGGAACAATGGAGCTAGAACTGATCTGGAGGCCTCCTCTCTGAAGATTAGCTCTCATAGTTCTGGAGGATATTGTGCAAGCTACTAAGGGACAAAAATCAGTCAATGGATCAACTGCAGCTTTAAAGCTTAATGATGGGCTGGAGAGATGGCCTAGCGGTTAAGAGTGCTGACTGCTCTTACAGAGGACCTGGGTTCGATCCCCACCACCCACATGGCGGCCGAGAACCGTCTGAAACTCCAATCCCAGGAGAACTCCAGTTCCAGGGGAATCCGACACCCTGTTCTGACCTCCGCGGCATTGCATGACACGGGTGCACAAACTTGCATGCAGACAGTACATTCATACACATACAGAAATAAATAAAAAATTAATAAACAAAAATCTAGAAAAAACCTCAAGGACCACAAACCAATGGACTGGAACACCAAACTATAGTTGTGCGTCAGTAGGTGAATACTTATTATTTTATCTATTTTGGCTGAATATACAATACCTATAAATGTGGTTTGAGAATTTATAGGATCACATGATGTTCATTAATCCCCTATTTATAAGATATATATCTATTATATATCAATATTTTTAAAGATACTTAGAAATGTCTGAACTTGTTCTACGTTCATTAAACATTTATCTATTCAGCGGTAAGCACACTCTAGTACATATTATGTCCTTGGACTTAAACGCCTCCTTCAATTAGGAGATAAGTATGTGTAGGCATTCGTAAACCATAGCAAAAACTATAGCATGTGGGATGGAGGCGGACAGGACCTAGCGAAACAAACCTAAATCTCTGTTCCACATCCCTGGACAAATGTATTTCGTTACTGTATTGCTCAAATAATGGATCCTTCATATCTTATCAGACAATATATATCATCTTGATCTCTATCCAAAGAACTTCTTTTTAACTCTATAGCAAGATGGACACTATTACAGATTTTACAATGGTTAAGCACGTGTTGTGTCTTAGAAGATCCCTAGTCCTAAGTGACCACATCTACCAATGAAGCTGTAACTTGAGGCTTATGGAAAATACGACACAGGAGACAGAGAGAGTCTATCTAATGTATCTTTCATTCTGTTCCAGCAAAGCTTTCTAATGCCAGAGCAGTAGTACCAGGGTCATAGAGAACCTATAGCTGGCTAAGTGTAGAATATAGGACTACAGAGTGTCGTGATTCCTGGATAGCACATATCTTCTTAAAAACCTTAACACCCATGGCTTCGAGAGACCATTGTCAGGGTGACAGAAGAGTAGGAGAAAAAAAAGTTTTTTTTTTGTTGTGTTTCGTTTTGGTTTTGTTTTTGTTTTTTCTTAAGGAATGTGAAGTTAGCGATAGAATTAGCCATCGCTTCTGTGACATAATTATGTGGAATGCATGAAATCCAGAGTGGATTCCTAATATAAAAAGTGCATGTAAGAGAGAAGATCTACAGGTATAATTTAAAATACTCATGCTTCTAATTCTCAAAAAACTCAAATTTAAAAAGAAGCACAAATTTTTTTCACTCCTTGTTGAACTATTCTGAAACAACACAAATTACGAGGACACAGCACGTGGTGCTTGGCAGACTGCCATTTTATCAATAAGGCAAAAGAACAGCAACAAACAAATAAGTTGTCTTGTTCAACTCCTTGGAGACTTTTTCTTCTACAACAGGAATTCCCCCATGCTCAGCAGAAACAAGTTGCAACACCCCAGAGTAACGACAAAAAAAATCCCAAAGCTCTTGGCCAACAAAGAAAGAGGATGAAAGTCTTGGTAACTGTAAGTAATATAATAGAATAAACACAAACTGGTTCCTTTTACAGACATTGGTATACTGAACAGTACTTAAAATCCAAACTAAGATTTAGGAAAATTATTATAATTAATGGATCAAATGATCATTGTAGAATCCGTTGAAGTTAGAATAAAATTATATTTTAGAAGGAAAGTGTAAATTTATTCTTTGATTTAGCTAGAATTGAACTATCACAGAAAGAAGTTCATAGGGTAAGTTGACAGGTATTCTCATTGTCAGGAAATATTATCTACTTGGAGTAGCAAGTAGCATATTGTTATCCCTAAGGGCTTATTGTCATTGTGCAGTTTAATCTCTTATTTGATTATAAAGATAAAAATGAAAGTCACATCTGTTAAAATTACAGCATTCAATCTATAGTAAGACAAGACACATCCAGAAAAGTGAAATGTAGAAAACAAAGTGCATTGGCATTTTGGAATTAATATTAACAAAAATCTGATGGTACACTGCTCAATGAGGCAATCTGATTTCTAGGTTGCAGGGACAACATATATTGTCTGAAAAGAGAGGAAAATCCTTTATTTTTGAACCTACAACACTTACAACGTGATACATAATACTTATTTTACAATGTCCCAAAGGCGGAAAAACTACAGAGAAGTTTCAAACACTTGTTTCATCTCTTAATAGTTTCTTTTGTTTAAGTCTTTCTTATTATGAGACAGAGTCTCCCTGACAACTAGAAGTTGTCCTTGAACTGCTATGAAGACTTATGATCGGGCCTCCAACTGGCTTGTTCTTTCGTGTGCTGAGATTGGAATAGGCACCATGCCCCACCCACCACTGGCCTATCTACTCTAATTTTTGGTTTTATTTAAAATCTTAGGTTGTCTGGTAACTGCACACCTTCTATGCAATTATGTTCTCAAAGTGGATCCTACAATATAAAACTTTTGAACTATTGATTAATGCGTACCTTTGCTCTCAGTTAGTTAATCTTGGGACAGAAGTTTAACTACATAGATTACTATATACCTTAATACTATATACATATTATATATAGTTTAACTTTATTAGTAAGTTATATAACTCATTATATTACTATATTAGTAACTTTTTCTTAGATTATATTAGTTTAAGTTTCAACTTACTAATTTGAATAATTATAGTTATAAAAAATTATTCTCAATATTTTTCTATTAAGGCAGCATGCTTAATCATTTATAAGATACAATAACCACATATTGTTCCATGTTGTTACTGTGCGCATATGCCCTTGTGTCACTCAGCTGTGGAAGCCAAGAGGCGACCATGATGTCTTCTTCAATCACTTTGACTAATATTTTAGATATAAGGCCTCTTAGTGAACAGAATTTCACCATTTCTGTTAAACTGACTATCCAAGTATCATCTGTTCTCTAGTTCCCCAGTGCTTAGACTACAGGTGTACACCATTCTGCCCACTTTTATGTGCTTCTGGGGGTCTGACATAGTCCTCATTTTCGATCATGCCAAGGACTTGAGGATTGGCAAATTTTTACCAGCCCTTGAATTAACATTTTTTAAAATTATTTTATTTTTATTTTAAATTTTATTATGTTGTCTGTGTACTGAGATAATGTTACATTCTCATGTAGGGTTCCTTGCACCGTGTCATGACAATTGCCGACGGAGGTCAGAGAGCATCTCAGATTCCCTGGAATGGAGTGCTCCTGGATGTTGGGTTACAAACGGTTTCTAAGCCACCATTGTGAGGTGTGGAGATCAAACCCCAGGTCCTCTGCACGAGCAGTTGGTGCTCTTAACCGTCTGCCATCTCTCCAGGCCAACCTTGATTTTTAAAAATTTTTAAGGTTTCTTCGCTCATTCATAAATTTATGTGTTAATTTCTGTTAATCTTTTAATATTTTTTTTTAACTTCTTTGGAAGCATCTAAGTACTATGCCAATGGTCTTTTACTGGACCATCTTAAAAATGTTGTCATTAATTATTGTATATGTAAAATCCTGTTATAGACAAAATATTATGTTTATGAAATGCCACGTGATAATTCATGAATTAGGCTATGTCCTGATTTATTCAGGAATATATTTTATACTCATTGCCCATGTTGGTTAGCTTTAACTCATTACATGGATCAAGTTTTTTCATGTTTTCTTACTTTAGGACATCCCCACACACTGTGATTTTTATCTTAAGCTTCACATAAGTTTTTTTAACCTGGTGTTATAGAATAGAATTAATATTACTTGCCTTATTTCTCACCTTCTTATTTTGTGACATGTAATTATTAATTTGACATGGGCTTCAACGGCCTTGACATTCGTGTCTTCAAGCTAATGTCCATCCATTGCAGTTATGGATAAAAGGCTGCAAGTAGATTGAACTGGCCTCATTAGTTTTGAATCACATCAATTAGGATTTAAGCCCTGAATTTCAGGCAGCCTATATAGATCTTGAAAAACTTGAGCATGTAAGGTGAGAATGATATGTGCTCTCAAATTGATACACTTTTATACTTTTTAATAGTAATTATTCTTATTGTTTTTTAATCTAAAGTTGTAATTACACGGACATGCATCACATATGTTATGGTTTGTGGTTTCTATACGTATTTTTAAAAGAAACAAAGGAACTCTAGGACAAAATATGGTTGCTGTCCCTGCGGAAGCAAGCACTTGTTCTCCTTGTTGATTCTCCTAGTGAACAATAAATTTAAGTAATCACTAATAATAAACTTATTAAAACATAAAGATCTACCATAATACACCCTTGGCTTCTTTTTGTCTTACTGTTATGTTTTCCTATAATCTGCTTTCAACATTTATTTCAACAAACAAATTAGCTGAGTGCTTTTCATGTTTTTCCTAGACTCAGAAGCCTTGGAAGCCTCTCTGTATGACTATTGGCTACAGCTCTAAATCAGACAGCCTGGGGCTGAAGTTTCAANCAAAAAGCTACATGTTTCTGAAAGATGACAAATATAGTATGCATCACTGGTATATTCCTATTTCAGTATAAGAAAATACTATTTTTGTGTGTGTAATTTTTAAATTTAATTTATTTTGGCTGACATATACAAATATAAAGTTGTACATATTTATAGGGTCACATGATGTTTCATACATATATATATATATATATATATATATATATATATATTCTTTAAAACTTAGAACTGCTGAACATGTCTAGGTTCTTAAACATTTTATCTCAGAGGTAAGCAACAATTATGTAATTGGACTTAAAGCCTCCTCAATAGGAGATAAGTCATGTGTGGCATTGTAAACATAGCAAAATATGCATGGATGGAGAGGACATGGACCCTAGAGAAAACCCTATCTCTGTCACATCCCTGGACAAATGTAATTTTTACTGTATGCTAAATATGGATCCTTATTTATAGACAAATATATCACTTGCTACTCATCAAAGAAACTTCTTTTTATAGCAGATGGACACTATTACAGAATTTTACAATTGGTTAAGCAGAGTATGTGTCTTAGAGATGCCCAGTCCTAAGTGACACATCTACAATGGAAGCTGTACACTTGAGGCTTATGGAAAATAGAACAGGAGACAGAGAGAGCACTAATGTATCTCTCATCTGTCTCCAGCAAAGCTTTCTGATGCAACAGAGTACCATGCATAGAGAACCCTATAGCTGGCTAAAGTGTAGAATATAAGGACTACAGAGTGTGTGATCCTGGATAGCACTTCATTCTTAAAACTTACACACCCATGGCTCAGGGACCATTGTGGAACAGAGGAGTGGAGAGTTTTTTTTTTGTTTGTTTTGTTTTGTTTTGTTTTGTTTTTCTTTAAGGATGTGAAGTTAGATAGATTAAGCATGCTTCTGTGACATATATGGTGGAATGCATGAAATCCAGAGTGGATTCCTATAAAAGTGCAGATAAGAGAGAAGATCTAAGTATATTTAAAATACATGTTCTTAATTCTCAAAAACTCAATTTAAAAAAGAGCAAATTTTTCATTTGTGAATCATTTCTGAAACACAAATACAGGACACAGCACGTGGGCTTGGCAGACTGCCATTTATCAATAAGGAAAAGAACAGCAACAAATAAGTTGTCTTGTTCAACTCCTTGGAGACTTTTTCTTCTACAACAGGAATATCCCCCATGCTCAGCAGAAACAAGTGCAACACCCCAGTAACGACAAAATCCCAAAGCTCTTGGCCACAAAGAAAGAGGATGAAAGTCTTGGTAACTGTAAGTAATATAATAGAATAAACACAAACTGGTTCCTTTTACAGACATTGGTATACTGAACAGTACTTAAAATCAAACTAAGATTAGGAAAATTATTATAATTAAATGGATCAAATGATCATTGTAGAATCCGTTGAAGTTAGAATAAAATTATATTTTAGAAGGAAAGTGTAAATTTATTCTTTGATTTAGCTAGAATTGAACTATCACAGAAAGAAGTTCATAGGGTAAGTTGACAGGTATTCTCATTGTCAGGAAATATTATCTACTTGGAGTAGCAAGTAGCATATTGTTATCCCTAAGACTATGTCATGTGCAGTTTAAATCTCTATATTGATAAAGATAAAAATGAAAGTCACATCTGTTAAAATTACAGCATTCAATCTATAGTAAGACAAGACACATCCAGAAAAGTGAAATGTAGAAAAAAATGTGCATTTTGGAATTAATATTAAAAAATCTGATGGTACACTGCTCAATGAGGCAATCTGATTTCTAGTTGCAGGACAACATATTATTGTTGAAAAGAGAAAAATCTCTTAAATTTTTGAACTAAACACTTACAAGTGATAATAATATTATTTAAATGTCCCCAAAGGGGGAAAAATACAGGGTTCAACACTTGTTTTATTCTCTTATAGTTTCTTTTTTAGTTCTTATTATGAGACAGAGTCTCCCTGTAACTGCAGCTGTCCTTGAACTTGCTATGCAGACTATGATGGCCTCCAACTGCTTCTCTTTCCTGTGTGCTGAGATTAAAGGCCCATGCCACCACACATGGCAATATTACTTAATTTTCGGTTTTATTTAAAATTTAGGTGCTGGTAACTGAACACAACCTTCTATGCAAATGTTCTCTAAGTGGATCCTGACAATATAAAACTTTGAACTATGATAATGAGTCCTTTGCTATCAGTTAGTTGACTTGGGCAGGAAGTTACACTAATTATAATATAATATATATATCATATTATATTATAGTTTAACTTTATATATTATATAACCTATATATATAGTTAGTTAGTTTTCTACTTAATGGTTAATAAAATAGTTTATAATATTATTTTTCTCAATATTCTAAGGCAGATGCTTATCATTTAAATAAAAAACATATTTTCCATGTGTTACTGTGCGCATATGTGTGTCCTCAGCTGTGGAAGCCAAGAGGCGACCATGATGTCTTCTTCAATCACTTTGACTAATATTTTAGATATAAGGCCTCTTAGTGAACAAGAATTTCACCATTTCTGTTAAACTGACTATCCAAGTATCATCTGTTCTCTAGTTCCCCAGTGCTTAGACTACAGGTGTACACCATTCTGCCCACCTTCTATGTGCTTCTGGGGGTCTGAACATAGTCCTCATTTTGCATGCCAAGGACTTGAGGGATTGGCAAATTTTACCAGCCACTTGAATTAAAATTTTTAAATTTATTTTTATTTTATTTTTTAAATTTTATTTACTTTGTATGTGTATGAGTGTACTGTCTGCATGTAGGTCCTTGCACCCGTGTCATGCAATGCCGCGGAGGTCAGAAGAGCATCTCAGATTCCCCTGGAACTGGAGTTCTCCTGGAATTGGAGTTACAGACGGTTCTTAGCCACCATGTGGGTGCTGGGGATCAAACCCAGGTCCTCTGCAAGAGCAGTTGGTGCTCTTAACCGCTAGGCTATCTCTCCAGGCCCCTTGAATTAAAATTTTTAAGTTTCTTTCTGTAATTCATAAATTTTGTGTTAATTTCTGTTAATCTTTTCAATATTCTTTTACATTTTTGGAAGCACTCTAAGTACTATGCCAATGGTTACCATCTTAAACATGGTGTCATTAATTTATTTATATAAAATCCTGTTATATGACAAAATATTATGTTATAAATGCCACTATAATCATGAATTAGGCTATGTCCTGATTTATCAGGATATATTTTATACTCATGTGCCATGTTGAGTTATTTAACTCATTACATGACAGTTTTTATTCTGTTCTTATTAGAATCCCCAAACACTGTGATTTTTCATCCTAAGCTTCCATAAGTTTTTTTCAACCTTATAGAATAGAATTAAATTACATTGCCTTATTTCTCACCTTCTTATTTTGTGACATGTAATTATTAATTTGACATGGGCTCAGAGGCCTTGACATTCAGTGTCTGTCAGCTAATGTCCATCCATGCAGTTATGGATAAAAGGCTAAGTAAGATTGAACCTGGCCTCATTAGTTTTTGAATCAATCAATTAGGATTTAAGCCCTGAATTTCAGGCAGCCTATATAGATTTGAAAACTTGAGCATGTAAGGTGAGATATGATATGTGCTCAATGATACACTTTTATCTTTTAAAGTATATTCTATTTTTTTTAATTCTAAGTTTGTAATTACAGGACATGCTACACAATGTATGGTTGTGTTTCTAATAGTATTTTACAAAGAAACAAAGGAATCTAGAGACAAATATGTGCTGTTCCCCTGGCAAGCAAGCACTTGTCCTTGTTGATTCTCCATATGAAAATAAATTAAGTACATACAATAATAAATTATAAAACATAAAGTCTACCATAATACACCCTGGGCTTCTTTTTGTATTACTGTTATGTTTTCCTATATCTGTTTACAACATTTATTTCAACAAACAAATTAGCTGAGTGCTTTTCATGTTTTTCCTAGACTCAGAAGCCTTGGAAGCCTCTCTGTATGACTATTGGCTACAGCTCTAAATCAGACAGCCTGGGGCTGAAGTTTCAACCTAACAGTGGGACTCTGAACAAGATTCTTATTTTCTCTCTCACTAAGATACTGTATCTATTATTATGAATATTAGGATAATTGATATCATGAACTATTATGGCTATGAATATTAATATATCTGGTATTTTAATATATTTAACATACATAGGACTTTAATATACATTTTATTACTTAAATTATTTCCTCAAGTATTTTTCAAAAATATTTTGTATGATGCAAAGACATTTTCAGGTCTGCATGTATCCTGGTTATTATTGGATGAGCTAATTGGTCCTCCTGCAATACAAGGGAACAACCCTGAAAAAACATTCTGCCCTCTCTGAAACTCTCAGTCACTGGAAGAACAGTTAACAAAAAAGACGTGAAAATAAGCAGCTCCAGGATTTCTATTGGATGACTTCTGCGATTTTTTTTTTTTTTATGTGTACGAATGTACTGTCTGCATGCAGGTTTCTGCACCATGTCCTGCAGTGCTGCAGAGGTCAGAAGAGGGTATCAGATTCCCTTGGAACTGGAGTTAAAGACAGTTCTCAGCCACCATGTGTATGCTGGGGATCGAAGCCGGGTCTTCTCCAAGAGCAGTTGGTGCTCTTAACTGCTAGGCCATCTCTCCAGCCCCAACTTCTGCAATTCTTAATTTGTTCTCTAGACATAAATTTTTCTTAACTCAGACTGATTTCAAAGCTGAATCACCTCAATAAAAGCTAAAAAATTGCAAAGCTGCCGCTGTCCTACTTTAGCGCCCCCACACTTTAAGTGTATTTTTCAGCATTTGTGCAAAAATCAAGTGACTGTGCCCCTGTCTTATATTTTATCACTCAGGGAAATAATTCATCAATCCCCAAATTACTTTATTTTATTTTACTTTGTGCACCCTGTTTTGTGTCCCTTGATCCGTGTTCCTCTCTCTGACCCCCTTGCCCCCCATTCAGGTACCTAACCACTGAATACTGGGCCTTGATCTTCATTTCTCAAGGCCTTTATACAAGCAAGTAAACAAGGACATTTCTGCAAATTTAACATGGAGTGAAGATATGGTCATGCTCTGTTTACTTTCTCAGGACATTCGAGGATCCATGAATTGCAAAAATATATCTTTGAAACATTTCCTTCTGTAAACAGTACACATATCTAACTGCTTGCACAATATTAACCCATGCATGCCAAGAACTTGCTGAAATATCAAAGGTCATACAGATTTCAATATGGTGTTAATAATGTCAGCTTCCCACAATTGGTCCATGAGTCTGTTTTTTTTTTGTTTTTGTTTTTGTTTTTTCTTTTTTTTTTTTTTTTTTTTTTGTTTGTTGTTGTTGTTGTTGTTTTGCCAGTACCAGGCTGTCTTTATGACTAAAGGTCTGTAACATAGCTTGAAGTCTGGTAAAGTAATCCCTCTGTATTGCACTTTTCACTCAAGGTTGCTTTAGCTATTTGTGGTCTTTTGTTTTTTCCATTTGAATTTAAGGATTTTATTTTCTAGGTCTGTGAAAAAGCTCATGGGGATTTTGATTGGGATTACATTGAATCTGTATATTAATTAGGGTAGTCAAAAGTGCCAGTCCCTCTTTGGAGTCCCATCTCCCATGGCTGGCAGGTCCTTTTGTGTATCATATAGATGCATATCTGGGAAAACACATGCATTCTTTTGGTGTTTGGACATTTTCATAAGTTTTTCGTGTTCTAGTACTTAATTTTCATTTCCCTCTTATCATATGATATGGACATTCTTTTTTCAATTTTATTTATTATTTCATATGTGTATGAATGTACTGTCTGCATGTAGGTTTGTGCACCCGTGTCGTACAATGCCGTGGAGATCAGAAGAGGGCGTCAGATTTCCCTGGAACTGGAGTTAAAGATGGTTCTCAGCTGCCATGTGGGTGCTGGGGATAGAACCTGGGTCCTCTGCAAGAGCAGTGGGCGCTCTTAACCGCTAGGCCATCTCTCCAGCCCGGGAAATTCTTTCATATGCATATTTACCCTCTGTATACCTTCCATGGTTAGGTGCTGTTAAAGACATTGACCTGACTTTAGTAGGATTGTTTGTTTTCTTAGCATTGGTATTTTGCTTGTCATTTTCCCCATATGTTATTTACAAAGCTAGCCCTTCTAGCAGTTAATGTTTATGCGAGTCTATTTCCAGACTCTTCTCTCCATTGATACACATGTCCATTATTTCACTATTACCACAACGTGATTACTTGATTACTGTGGCTTTATAGTATATCTTCAATCAGAGAGTGTCACACACCCAACTCTGTTCCTCTTTGATGTGATCTTATTAGGCTGTATGTATTGCCTCATAAACGTTATAATAAGATAGCTGAAATACACATAAACTTATTGAAAAGCTGAATGGATTTCATTGAATTATCAAATTGAGAATGGCTGTTGTTAAAATATTTTATTTATTATTTTATGTGTAGGAGTATATTGCCTGCAGGCATACAAGTGCACCTATGCACACTAACATGGATGATGATTCCAGAAAACTTCATTCATGGAGCTTTCTGACCAAATTTGTGCAGCTGACAGGGATAGGATGCCCTCCATTTTAATTGTTAACTGCTGTCATAACTTTGTGGAGTGGTTTTAGAAATACTGCAATTTCTGATCTTCCTGATCAGTGTATATATATATATATATATATCTCTCTTATATATATATATATATGAGTCAACATCACAAATGAGGGAACAACAAAGAAAACAAGGACTAGGTCAAAGATCTGACTGAAACAGTAAACTTCTGCCCAAACAATAAAACTCTGCAGAGAAAAACATTAAAAAGACAGAAAAAGGTGCAAGACATGTATGGCAGAATGGGTGAACTGGGATGGTGTAGGGGACATGGAAAAGGGAATGTGTCTAAATTGGACTGAGAAATCATGTATGAAATACACAAAACATCAATAAAAATATTTTATTAAAAAATTAAAAAAATCACACTATGGGAAGTTAAAAACATAACTAAAGGGGCTGGAGAGATGGCCTAGCGGTTGGGAGCGCCAACCGCTCTTGCAGAGGACCCGGGTTCGATCCCCAGCACCCACATGGCGGCCCGAGAGCCGTCTGAAACTCCAATTCCAAGGAGAACTCCCGTTCCAGGGGAATCCAGGACCCTCTTCTGACCTCCGTCGGTCATTGCACGACACAGGGTGCACAGACTTGATGCAGACAGTACATTCATTACACATACCGAAAATAAATTTAAAAATAAAAAAAACATAACTAAACTGATAAAATTCTCAAACTAAAAATATGTAATTGCATTTAAGTGTTTAAATTAATTTTAAGTATATTTTACTGAAAAAGGTATATTGCCAAGCATCAACAATACTATGGAATTCATTACTGTTGCTGAAATGTGAGTTTGGCATTCACCCCCCTTTCCAAATTCTCCAGCACGTAAAAAGTTTTTCAATGTAATCAATTGTTTTAAAAGTAGTACTAATTATAAAAATAAAGAGCAAAACATATGCAGACGTTTAATGTTGAACTATATACTATAAGATAAATATAAATGTTTGAGATCAAGAAGTGGAAAGTTATGTCTTTAAAATGATGTGTTTGAGTATTGAATTTCTAATAAATGTAGTTATGATGATTGCTGTTGTCAGGTTCACGGAACCTGGAATCATATGGGAGAAAGACCTTGAAACATGCCTGGGGATAATCTTGATAATATTGACTAATGTAATAGCACCTACCCCTGAGTCAGGGAATTCTGGACTGAATATAACTTGAAAAAGCAAGCTGGGGACTAGCATGCATTTATCATGTACACTTTTCTGACTGTGGTGTTTATTTGACCTGCTTCATACAGTTCCTGATGCTGGGACATCCATGCCATGATATACTATATTCTGGAATTGTGAGCTAAAGAAATCTTATCTTTCTATCATCCTCAGTAAGCATAAGAATCCGTTTAGTCCTATTTTGATCAAAGTTTGATTTGTTCATTTTATTTTCTTGTTCATTCTTTCACAATATATTAAGCTGTTGTAAAATGTTTCTTGTCATTTACACCATCCTCATAATAAAGGAATTAAGTCAGATCTCATTACTTAGAGTACACCATAACGAGGGAGTAACAAAATATATTGGGGGGGTCTTGGGGCATTGGATAATGGGTAAATAAAAGAGGTATAACCTCAAGATGTTTGAAGTAGGTAACTTACAAGTCTTCTTAACCCATTTCTCTCATGACCCTATTTCATCCAAGGAGATTTTTACATTTGTTTAGGCATTTATATATAAAATATGTGTACAAAGCATACATTTACTGATAAGTCATAGAAAATTTTACTTGAAAATAATTCCTTGGCATGCACATATCTTTGAAACTTATTAAAGACTAAGTGAGATTTCATATTAAAGAGATGGAAGTGCTGAGTGTTTTTACACATAACATTACATCTTGGCTGAATATTTCATATGGCAGGAAGCAGAGCATCTTTAATGTATCCCATAGTTGATAAATATTTTGATGTTGTCAACATCAAATGCTGTGAACACTGCTTCATAGGATTATGAAGTATAAAATGGCAGAACTATGTTTAGGGCCATTTCAGAAATGTTGGAAATTCTTTTCTAATTTCAAGCCAAAATTCATTAAACATTTTCTTATGAAATTCAAATAAGCAACTCAGAAAAAAATTAAAACCAGGCCTTCTAACACAAGGAGAAATGACTATCAAAAATATTGGTTTTGGTTTCCATATTTAAAACATCGTGTTTCAATAAGCACGGAAATTTTAGTCTGTACAGTAAAAACATTGTAATTTACAACATATAATTTTCATGACTGTCACCCAGTGGTGTCCAGGACATGTTCATAAGTGTTGTGTGGCATTGCAAAGAATATAAATGACTCATGCTTAATTTGTAGGTTTTCATTTGTTGATTTTTAAATTATAACACTGCTGTCAAATATTTTGTGATCCCATGTTTTATGCAACCCAGATTTTCAGAAGCTTAGAATAAAAGAAGACATGGGAAAAGACTTTCTGCCCAAATTCTTTCCATTAACTGTTTATGTCAATTATGTTTGTTTGGAACCTAGCTAAAATAACATTTCTATTCACCTGCTTTTCCCATACAAAACCAAAATGGAGTAACTGAAGTACAATGTAGCCCAGAGAATCTTAAATACTTGCTATCTGTCCTTGACTGATGTGATCCTTGATAGAGACAACTTATTCATTCAGTGTATCAAGGCAATTAAAGAGCTGTTGAGTATTAGGAGAGGAAGAACACCATCATGTAGAACTAACTTAAAAGGAGGCTAGGGGCTGGAGAGATGGCCTAGCGGTTAAAAGCGCTGACCGCTCTTGCCGAGGACCTGAGTTCTATCCCCAGCACCCGCATGGCAGCTGAGAACCGTCTGTAACTCCAATTCCAGGAGAACTCCAGTTCCAGGGGAATCCGACGCCCTCTTCTGACCTCCGCGGCATTGCATGACACGGGTGCACGAACTTACATGCAGACAGTACATTCATACACATAATAAATAAATATTTTTTTTAAAAAGGAGGCTAAATGTTTTGGAGGATAAACAAGAAGGAAGAGGTATAACTAAAGTGATTGAAGAATGTGTGACTCAGAGGTGAAGAAAGGATCAGCAGTGGATGCTCTTGCATAGGACTCGGTTTTGGTTCCCAGCACACACGTGGTGGCCAACTCCAGTTCCAGGGAGAGATGACTCCCTCCTCTGGCCTCCATGGACAAGTGCACTTAACATACATGCAGACAAAACATTCATAGAGATAACAAATAAAACATTTTTTAAAGAAATGTGAGACTATCTCACCCCAGTAACTTTGTTCCTTAAAGTTTGTCTAGCATTAACCCAAATTGTGTTGATCTTTCTTACAACATAAGCTACAGATATTTTAAGAGCAAACAATATCCTCATTCAGTTTGGAATCATTTCTTGAATAGCGTAGCTAAATAATCATTCTTTAGTGAAGGAAGCTGTTAAATATAGGGGTGAATAGAGATTATTAATCAACTTGACTCAATAAATTTCATGAAAGCATATTTTTACAATTAGTAAATACAGGGCTGGGAGATGGCAGCAGTTATGAACACTGCTCTTCCTCCAGAGGACCCAGGATTTTCCCAGCACCCACATGACAGCTAACAACCGTCCAGGTTTTTCCCAGCACCCACATGACAGCTAACAACCATCCATAACTCTATTTCCAGGGGATGATACCATCTCTGGCACCCATAGACTATGCACAACACAACTACACTACATACATGCTCGCAAAATATTCATACACATAAAACTATTAATCAAGCAACAGCAAATCCAATCAATCAACAGATGTTTACAGCTGGTTTATTAGAGGATATTGACTGATTATAGAATGGCATACATTATGAATATATCTACCAATTTATTGATTTCATATTTTTTTAAAAAATATATAGTTTTCAAAATTGAAGTTATCTTTAATTGCCTAACACTTACTATAATTGGGACAATACATGTTAAAATAATTTACAAGATGGACAGAACTCCTGGTAGTTTTTGGAATTCCAACTTTGTCTAATCTCAGTGTCCTGCTCTCACTCTCAATAAGAAATGGGTGAAAATATTTCTGTCTGTAGGTAAGAGCTGTAATATTTATTCTCAAATATTTTTTCAATTTAGCTATATTTATTCACATGGTTTTAGGAAATTGTGATGGTTACTATTGTCCACTTCACAGAATACAGAAACACCTAGGAAGTATGGCTCTGTAGATATCCATTACATTAATTAATATGGGATGATCTCCCCACGTACACATATCTATGGCATCATTCCCTGACTGAGATGCTGGACTGAATAAATGGAGAAGCAAAATAAGCAAATTGTATTCATTGTTCTCTTCTGACCTATGCAAGGAGCTGCTTCAAACACCTCTCCCCTGACTTTCCCTCCATGATAGACTATACATTGGACTGTGAGATTAAACAGGTAATCTTCCTTTAAATTTTTTTCTCTTATAGTATTTTATGAGAGCAACAGGAAAAGAAACTATGACAGAGATTAAGAAGTTATGTAGCAAAGGCAATTATAATAATGAAGCATGCATTATGTTAACACGTTTATGCTGGGAAAACATACTGCATAATATATAAGGGGCAGAAACAATCTAAGGCATATTTATAATTAATTCAGAGTTAAAGTATTCATTTGGGTGGAATTTATTTTTCTTTTGTTTATGATTTGTTTTTGAAATCAGAAAACTATTCTTCCAATTATATCAAAATATCAGAATTAAATACTCTGGGAAGTGAGTATTCAGGCATTATCTATTAAGAATATAAATGACTCAGGCTTAATTTATAGGTTTTCATTTTTACCTTCTTAATCATAGTCTTCTAGTCCTTGTCTTACCACAGCAGGGCACCCTAAAGTGGAGCATGAAATAAAAAGTCTTAAAATATGGCCTTCTTAAGGAAAGTTAATTGTACTGGTTTTGACGTATAATCCTTTTCCCAAAATTGCATACCTGATTTTTTTTCAAAAGGAAGCATCGAATTTATAACAGCTTTCAAAGCAACAGGTTTTTTTTTCCCTTGGTTAAAGCTAATATCAAGTAAGGTCATGTCATCTATGAATAAAACCTCTACTTTGACAAAATATGCTTGATCTCCAGATGCAAAGCCCAATGATGAAATGTCACTGCAAAGAGAGTAGGAGGGAACATCAGCTGTCACAGTGCACCACTGAGCGTCTATCAAACATTTACAGAAATTACAAAAGAAAAAAGATGTAAAGATGAATGAGCCAGTTCTTCTGAACAGAGGCTTTAAGGTTTGTGTAATCTCGATGAACTGAAGAGGAGTCAGAATGTGTGCTGTGCTATGTGCTGAAGGCTAGACACATGGATATTCATCTTCATATG
Source organism: Rhizomys pruinosus (assembly GCA_009823505.1). NCBI lineage: Eukaryota > Metazoa > Chordata > Mammalia > Rodentia > Spalacidae > Rhizomys > Rhizomys pruinosus. The sequence goes on from VZQC01005024.1 coordinate 1,063,864, forward strand.
ACTGTCTACTCTTCCTCATCATCAATTTCTGTTCTTGCCTTCAATCTGTGAAGTCACTATATATATATATATATATATATATATATATATCCTTCTTCAAATATATCATAATCAGTTTGTAACTGCTGATTAATGAGTAACTAGAAGATGTAGCTATAGCAAGTACTAGGTGAAACATCCAGCTTCATCACTGATTTGTTTTCTCTATGAACCAAAGCAGAAGTAGTAAGACCTGGCAGTATCACACTAACCCAGAGTCTGTCCGTGAAGAAAGTAAAATGAGGATTGCAAAGAATTATCTCCATAACCATTTTCTTTCTGGTTTTACTCATCCCACTCCAGGCATGGAAATATTTTGTGTCTATTTGTACATGAATATACAAAAATGGTCAAGGATATACAATAGAGCACAACTTAACAGCCAAAGAGAAGCAACTATGTCATCTGAGAAAAGGAGGGTCCAAGTGCACCTTATTCTAGATAAAGTAATTCACAACAGAAAGACAAATAATTAGTGATCTCACAGGATCTTAAACACTAACTTATGAAAACAGAGAGTAGAACGGTTATTATTAGGAGTCAAGAAGAATTGGAAATTTATAGATGTTGGTCAAATAATACAATAATTGTATTTTTCAAAAGGATTAAACTCTGCATAGCTAAATGCACAACATAAAATAGTTAACAATACATTATTATAAACTTAATTATTAGGTCACAGTATATCTAATCATGAAATTGCAAGCATTAAATATATGCAATGTAAACAATGGGAAAATTTTTCAGTAAAAGGTAACAAATCACACAATCTAACAAGTCTGCATGATGCTGGGGTTTCACTCACAAACCTCATGTCAATTCATTGAGGTGAACACCTTTGGTGTCCTATGACAAGATATTGTGTTCCTATTTCCTCAGAATTAATTAGAGCATTGGGTCTTAATAGAATTTATCATTTTTAGACAAGAGGTGTCTTTTATAATATATAGGGGAAAGAGTGGCTAACCCTTAATTATTTAAAAAAAATTATGGAGGCTGGAGAGATGGCTCAGCACTTAAAAGCACCGACTGGGGTTGGAGAGATAGCCTAGCGGTTAAGAGCACCGACTGCTCTTGCAGAGGACCCGGGTTCGATCCCCAGCACCCACATGGCGGCCGAGAACCCTCTGAAACTCCAATTCCAGGAGAACTCCAGTTCCAGGGGAATCTGACACCCTCTTCTGACCTCCGCGGCATTGCATGACACGAGTGCACAAACCTACATGCAGACAGTACATTCATACACATACAAAAATAAATTTTAAAAAATTGTTAAAAAAAAGCACCGACTGCTCTTGCAGAGGACCCGGGTTCGATTCCCAGCACCCACATTGTGGCTAAGAACCATCTTTAATTCCATTTCCAGGAGAATCCGATGCCCTCTTCTCACCCCCAAGGCATTGCATGACACGGATGCACCAACCTACATGCAGACAGTACACTCATACACATAAAAATAATTTTCAAAGACTTAAAATTTATGAAGCTTTGTAAGGTTTAGAGAGCCAAACAAGGCATCATGAAAAGCCCCGAAAAACCTGTCGTAAAAATATCTCACTGGTGCCAGGTGTGGTGGTGTGGTGGTATATGCCTTTAATCCCAGCACTCAGGAGGCAGAGGCAGGCAGATCTCTGTGAGTTCAAGGCCAGCCTGATCTGCATAGCGAGTTCTAGGCCAGCTGGGACTAAAGAGAGACCTTGTCTCAAAAGACTATATATATATAGTCTTTTGACTATATATATAGTCAAAAGACTATATATATAGTCTCAAAAGACTATATATACATAGTATATATATGTACATATATATATATATGTACATATATATATATATATTATACATATCTTTGATGACAACTGTCCATTTACATAGCCAGTAGTCCAAGATACTGACAGATTGGCTTTTACATTACTTGTACATTTCAGACGACATCATTCACTTGGAAAATGAATGTGGAATATTTGCTGGAATTTTTTAAACTTCTATGTATATTCTGTTTAAGATGGTTCAGCATGAAAGCTAGTTCTGTAATATTTACATATGCAAAGCAACCTTAGGGTTTATTATAGACTACTGTACTTAGATGGAATTAAGATAGTTCTTTAAGAATTTTGACAGTGGAGTTGCTACTTTATACCTCCCAGCCTGTAGATCCAACAATGATCCCAGACTTCAGCTGTCTGAAGTAGGGCAAAGGACTGATTAAATGTACCAAGTTTTGTTATCTTCTTTTCTCAGAAACTTACACTTTAATTCAATTCCTCTTTTTTTCAAATCTTAGAAGCAAAGATATGTCCTTGTCTCTCCATCAGGTTATTGAGAAAATAACTTGTGCTTTTTTTGTCCATTCCAAATACTGATAAATATGTTTTGGTTTATCTGCCCTCAAAGCCAGGCAAAATCCTTGTGCAGTTATCTGTGTGTTGATAAGATATAATTGACGTATTAGTTCTGATTTGCTTTTATAGCCTTCAACACCTGCTGTTTGTTAAGATGACAAAACTTTGTTATGTAGAAAAGACACTAACACATTTCTGATTCACTTAACTGATGACCAGTTATGAGCAATTAAAAATACTAATTCATTCTCAAGAGATTTTAGGACTTTGAGTGCAAGTCTTTCACTTCTACAAGGCTCTGAGTGGAGGTGACCAAGGAAACAAGAAATGTGGAGATACATCAGAGAAACAGTCATGTCTGTAACACAGCCTGCTTTTTTTTTATCCACAGCAGATATTTTAATTTTTTTAATTTTATTTATTTTTGTATGTGCATGAATGTAATGTCTGCATGCAGTTTTGTGCACCCGTGTCATGAAATGCCACGGAGGTCAGAAGAGGGCGTCGGATTCCCCTGGAACTGGAGTTAAAGATGGTTTTTAGCCACCATGTGGGTGCTGGGGATCGAACCCGGGTCCTCTACAAGAGCAGTTGGCACTCTTAACCGCTAGGCCATCTCTCCAGCCCCTGCAGCAGATATTTTAATAATGGGGTACTTTCTGGAATTTGGATATAGTCATAGTATTTGTTGGGCATTTTAAAATCTGATATTTGATAGAAATAGCAGAATTGAGTAGTCACCACAGACATGAATAATCCTGAAAGCAGGGAGAAACTGGAGTTTACTCAATTGTGATTAAATAACTTCTTAATGCATGGGATATTCAAACACCCTCTTCCTTCCCAAGAAGTGGATCTGTTGTCCATTTCATCTTTAAAACACTTTTGTTAAGATGCCTAAAACTTATTCACTATAAATTACCGTGGGAAACACATACTGATTTTTCATTTTGAGCATTTATGCTAACAGAAGGCCAGGGGCTTGTGTGCTTATGATCTCTCATTTTCCTTATCTGAGTCCTAGTGAACCAAACAGTGTTTCATCAGAAGCTAGTGGAGTAGGGGGCAGTGCATTCTTTTATATATGAGTTATTAACTTAAATTTCTTTAATTTGACTAGAGGATTTCTGTTTCGTAGGTGGCAGCTGGTAAAGATTCACACAGGCATTCAAATACAAAAGCAAGAAAATGTATAAGCAACTTCTCTTTTCTGTTTGGGTGTATTATTAAATTCTACAGATCCCAAATCTGATAACAATACCAGGTATGGTCTCCAAACTAGGAAGCAGAACTTAAATCCAATTAACGTGAGGTTGGTTACTCCCAAATTATTCGGGACACTATTGGACAATTGGGCATATCTTGCTAGGTCAGTTGTTGTAATTCACAGAATTCACAGCTGGGTAAGGTTAATGATTATTTTTCTTTCTATTAAATGTGTAGTACCTTCCAGCAATATGAAGGCTAACAAGTAGAGATGAGTCTCTGAAATCAACAGTAGCTTGATTTTTCCTTTTTGTTCCACAGTTCATTTTCTGTCTTCCACAATAATGTTTTCTATTCAGTTCTGTTGGTAACCAAGAGAAAGGGCAAGAAAGCCAGTATTGTTTGAGGGCTTATGGGACCTCTGGTCAATAGCATCTAGAGAAGTCCATTCCTGGCACTGAAGATTTATATTTTTTTCATTAGCCTGTGGCTTTAGAAAAGGCTATGTTCCCCTCTTAAAAGATAACTCCTTTTAATCACTTTTTTTATTATGTATATCTGTTAAGAAGCTTCCATAGTGGTGGGTTTCCCTATGCCATTTTATATGTTTTTAATGTTCCTTAACCCACCCCATACTCCCTTCTCTGTCTTGCCTCCAATTCCTACCCCATTTAACATAATGCTCTTTCCTCTTTTATATCACTGCATTCTATTACCCCTCCCAGGATGCCTCCCCAACACTAATCGCAGTTTATTAGGTTCTTGACAGCCCTGAATTTTCAAATTGAAACACACATATCTAAGATTTCAAAGCTACCATCCACTATGAGAGAGACTATGCAATTATTGTCTTTATGGGTCTGGGTTATGTCACACAACATGATTGTTTCCAGTCCCATCTACTTACAAGTGAATTTTATACTTTTGTTTTTAAAGAGCTGATTGATATTCTATTTGTATTTACTACATGTTCATTATCCATCTATTTGTTGATGGACATCTACATTGTTTCCAATCTCTGGCTACTATGACAAGCTTATCAATGAACAACAAAGATCAAGAGACAATTCTGTAGTAGTGTATAGCATTTGGGGTATATGCTCAAGAGTAGTGTGGCTCCATCATATGGAAGATAAACTTGTAGCTTTTAGAGGAATCTCCACATGTATTGCCACAGTAGTTGTACTATGCTGCACACTCATCAGCAGTGGATAAGCTTTCCCTTTATTTGGTATCTTCACTAGAATTTGTTAGTGATTGATTTTAGTATCTTTGCCATTCTGAGAGGGTAAGATGAAACCACAGAGTGGTTTTATTATGATTTTAATATGCATTTTCCTGATGACTAATGATGTTGGCCAATTTTAAAGTATTTCTCAGCCATTTGTGTTTTATCTTCAGGGAAGTAAAAGCTAGACAGGTCACAAGACACAGGGGAGATCCTAATACTAGTTTTCTACTAAGTAGTTACCATATTAAACTAACTCTAAATGAGTTATTATACCCATAGATTAATGCAGCTTTCAAATCTCACCAGAGAATATTTCTTGTGCAATAGATGGTCATTAACAAAGAAACTCACAACTGGCCAATGCTTGCCCTTGAACAGGTCACCTGTTTCAAACTTCTGCATCTCAGGTCTCAGAGATCATTGAAGAAGAAGGAACAACAACAACAAAAAAATCAAAAGAGCCAGAGGGGGTAGATGATCACAAGGAAAGAATTTTCTAGACAACTGGTCAATTTCCTTATGGACTCATAGCAATTGTGACAGTGTGTACAGGTCTCATGTAAGCAGAAACCAGAAAAAAATCCTGCATAACCATGAGGAAGTGGATAAGAATTTTAATCTACCCTAAGGAAATCGTGGGAAGAGATGGCTTCTGGGAGGGGCAGAGATGGTTTATTTCAAGCATGGGCCTCTTGGGAGTTTAACCAGATTCCAGTGAATGGATCCACACTAAAGGACATTTGGAGATACAAACTCAACTTCATAGGCTTATAAAAATGTGTGTGTGTGTGTGTGTGTGTATATATATATATATATATATATATATATATGTATTGGATTACATGCAATTGGCCAGGAACATTAAAGGGAGATGCCAATAGGGGAGGAGAGGATCTAAATACCTTCAAATTATAATATATGAAAATTGCAAAAGTTCATTAAAAAAATCAAGAAATAAGAAAAAAGTTTTAGATATCCAGAATAAGTTACAGACAAAAATCAATTTAAATTTGTTTTAATAAAGGTTAAATAATGCTTTATAAACTAGTATTTTAGCTTAGCTATTTTCATTGAAAATTACTGTATTTTAGATACAATTCTAACAGATTTTACAGCCATCTATTGTGCTCCTCAAAAATCAGAATTATTTATACATAGCTTCTCATGGAACACTTTATGCAAACTGATTGTGACCCAATTATCAAGGCAGATTACCTGTCCATAACCCTATGACACTGAGCTTTGTACTGACAAAGGGACAGGCACTTAGGCCGAAGGTAGCAACTGCTGTTCTTTGAGCATGTTCCCCCTAGCAGTTCATTGTGGTTGCACACATACAATTCCAGTTCTTAGTGCAAATGATATCAATGGGTCATGTTTTAATTTTGCTGTTAGATTTTAACAATGCAAATTCTATACCATACATGCAAGAATGGAATGCTGTGAGATAACTCACTTAACAAACTTTGTACTAGTTGATAACAACCTGGTTTTAATTGGAAGAATTTCAGCTGATGTTCTGAGAGCTTGCTCTCATTAAAGCCATGATGATAGTGTAAAAGCTGCATTTATTTTCTTGCTTAAATCAGTTCTCTACTTGAACTGATATATTTTTATTTCTAACCTTGTGAATTTTGCTGAATGGCTTTTAAATCCATCCAACTCAATTAAACAAATATAATTTACCTCACTTTTGACCCTCTATTCAAAGGGCACAATGAATAAATGGTCCTTAGTTCAAGCAATAGAACAAAATTATAGCTATAGAATCTCATCTACCTGTGTCTGCAAGCTATGCTCATAAGTACAGAACTGTGTCTTCCCAGTTTTATTGAGTCAGGTTTCTATGTTGCTCAATGACATAGAAAATGTCTGCTCTTAAGTTTAAATCATAGTTAAACATTGTTGGCTTTATAGCTTGGAAGAAAACAGGATTGTAGAATTTGAAGCTTAAACCATTTTTCTACATTGTATGTTCAACTATGAAACTAAAATATTTAGCTCTTTAGATGACTTTCTAAGGATTAGATGACTGAATCCCTAAGACTTCCTTGCTCTGCCCTACACAGAAAAATAGATTGTTTTGATGAATTCGTTCATTCTTGCCTTACAAAGAAAGTTCCTTTGTTTTTACCTTAAGAGTCAGATGTAGGGATAAGAATGTTCTAGATGGTAATAAATGTCACTAGATTAAAGGAGAAAACAAAATTCAGCACAGGAATACTTATTTTCTACCTGCATCAAAGTGTTTTTCCCAGGGCTAGAGAGATGGTGTAGTGGCTTTGTGCTTTTTCGCACAAGGAAAATTTGAATCCTAGCACCCACGTTTGGAAGCTCACAAACTCTATGAGCACCTATATGCATGTGTGCATACGGACATGAGCACAGATATATAAATAAAACTTTTAAAATAATAAATGTCAGTTCTTCGACAGCAGGGCCTTATCGCCTCTCTTCTTGCAGGTATCCCAGTTTAGAGGCAAGGAGCCTTTACCTTTTGTTGGGGCTTGGATCCTCTGGCCAACATCTCCTTGGTAGAATAATCCATTGCTGATGTCAGAGCTCCTGTATTAATATATTGCTTAAGTACATAGCTTAAGGAGACTTTAGTATTGTATTTGGTTCTGAATAGAGAATAATCCTTTTCACAGTTCCTATGTATATTAGTCAATTAGAGAAGGCAGTTTTACCAATTTTATAAGAGATTACCTCTATAACAGTTGGCTACAATTTACAGTTGGAGAACTACCTCATCATCATCATTTCTCCTTGTTCTATGGGGGGGAGGTAAGAAAGTCTCTCCTATTAACACCTTTGCGGCACCTAGAAGATAAGTTTCATTAGGACCCATTATAAATAGTTTTTACAAGTAGGATCCACAGAGGGGTTTGATGTTTGTAGCAATCTGAGGCTTTTCTTCCTTTCAATGCTCAGATGGGCTAACCTTTCTGTTGACACTTTCTGGTATCTTTTCTTTCTCAACCGTTAAGTTGGTGACATTTTGACCTGTTGGAACATACAAATCTATTCCTGTAGTTAGTTTTAAGATTTCTAAGCCTAGGGAACAATCTGCAGAAGAGGGACGTGGTAGATTGTAAGGGCTGCGATTGGGGTGAATGGTGAAACTACAGCAATATAGTCTGTACACTCATTTGATCAACTTGATTGAAGATACAAGCCCTCCCTGCTGGATGGTGGGAACCATGGGCTGTGTGGGTTTGGGCACAACTGCTTGCAAATTGGTTTTACATGAAAGATGCTTGAACCCATAAATTATCACTTATTGTTAAAAAATGAAAAAACTGAGAGAAAGATGCAGGGCAGTTATGGCAGAATGCATGATCTTGGATGGGGTGGGGTGGGGCGGGGGAAGGGAAAGGGAAATATGCCTGAACCGAATTGGAAAATGATGTATGAAATACACAAAGCATCAATAAAAAATAATAAATGTATTTTCTATGTTTTAAGTGATGAAAGAATACTGCCAGTTTATATTAGGATATCAAGAGATGTATTGGTTGATTTTGAAAGAAAATTTAAAAATTTTGTGACATTTTAAAGGTTATTTTAATGACCACATATAATTAAAGGTGTTTAAGATAACTTTTTAAATTTTATTTTTATTGAATTTTTGTGACTTTTATACAATACAGTTTTATGGTATTTAGGTCCCCTCTCCCCATGTCAATCCCCCACTGTCCCCCACACAATCGAATATGTGTATTTCTCTGGGCCCACCAAGACTCCCTTTGAATGATATCCCCTTCTCTTCACCTCCTTCTGCCCATTTATTCCCATGGTTCCTTTCTTGCTCCTGTGGTTAAATACACTCAAATCTAGGGATTTGGAGCTCACATGCACAAATGAGGGACAACATATGTCACTTGTCTGTGTTACTTCAATCAGTATCAAAGTTTCAAGTTCCATCAATTTACCTCCAAATTTCATGATTTCATTTTTCTTTGATGCCCAGTACAAATCCATTTGGTAAATACCCCACATTCTCATTACTTGTTCTTCAGGTTGGGTCCATTTTTGCCTATTCTAAAAATATCAGCAACTAGAGAGTACCATGATTGAATCATATGTAAGATTTACCATTAGTTTTTCAGATGTCTCCAACTGTTTTCTACATTGGTTGCACCAGTTAGCAAGCTCACCACATTGAATGAGGGTTTCCCCTTTCCTACATCTATACCAGGATTTGGTGCAAATTGATCTTTAAATTTCAGCCATTCTGATAAGCCTTAGGTAAATCTTCAAGTAGCTGTTATTTGCACTTATCTAATTATTGAGGCTAACACATTTTTTTGTACAGAAAGCACCTGCCTGGTCTATTGAGGAGCTCAAACTTCAAAATCTGGACCCCCAAAGGGAAGCAGCACATATCGGGCTACAGTGTGAAGGAAACTTCATATTGATCGGCTATCAGTAAAGTCTTATAAATTTAGAAAAGAAAGAAAAGTGTTAAGGAAACATTCCCTGTCTGAAATTAATTTCAGAAGTCTCCACTTAAGGAAAACAGTAAGAGGAAGTGATTTATGAAAAGGGGACAAAGCCATAGGCTAGCCCTAGGTGACTGTCACCATTCCAACTGCAGACCCTGATAGCAATCAGCCTGCTGACATATTGGTATGGACCCAGAGGATTAAAATCTTTATTTACTTTAAATACTCTATCAGGATGTGCAGAACACTTTTTAAGATGCTTCTTAGCCATGGTTATGTATGTATGTATGTATGTACGTATGTATGTATGTATGCATGCATCTATGTATGTATGTATCTATCTATTTTTAGAGCTCTCTGTTTAGATTATAGCCCATTTTTTTCATTGGATCATCTGTTCTTACTACCTTGTTTTCTGAGTTTTTAGTCTCTTCTGGATATTAATCCTCAGTGAGATGCAAAGGTATTCAAAATTTTATACCACTCTGTAGGCTTCTTCTTTCCCAGATCACTTGATGCCTTTGATTCCTTTATGCTGTTTCTGTTTGCTTTACAGAAGCTTTTTAGTTTACATGGGCTTCCATTTGTGGAGTGTTGAATTCCTGAGTGACTGATGTATGATTTAAAGAGTCCTTCCTTGTACCTATATCTTGTATATACTGCCAATGTATTCTTCTAACAGTTTCAGCGTTTAAGGCTTTACAGTGATATTTTTGATCCATTTGGAGTTTACTTTTGTTCTAGGGGATTGTTATGAGTCTAATTTCTTTCCTGTACATGTAAAGATACATTTTTCCAGCAGTTTTGTTGAAGATGATCTTTCCTCTAGTGTGTGTTCTCATCACCTTTGTCAAATATCAGGCGACTATAATTGTGTGCACTTATGGTTGGGTCTTCTAATTTGTTCCATTGATCTACAAGTCTGTTTTGTGCAATAACATTCTGTTTTTGTGTCTATGGACCTGCAATATAGATTGAGGTCTGGTATGATAATCCCCCAGGCATTGCTCTTTGTGCTCAGAATTGTTCTGGCTAAATGAGTATGTGTTTCCATATGAATTTTATAAATGATTTCACTAGTATTCAGTTGCTGCTGCAAAATCTACCACAAGTACAGTGGATTCAAACAGCACAGATATCATCATACTTCTCTGTGGATCTTAATGTAGATACCAACATCAAATTGTTTGCAGGACAGCAATGTTTTGAGGAAAATTTAGGGGTGAACTGTTTCCTGTTGCTTTCTTGGAATTATAGGACTGAAATTCTTGGACCCTGGCAAGTGTCAACTTAGGACAATCTGTTAGAGATCGTTCATTTTTTGATTCTTGGTGCTTCTTCCACAGTCAAAGCCAAAAATTGGAGCTAAGACGTGCTCATGTTGTGGATCTCAGACCCACAGTACTACTATCTTCTGTTTGTAAAGACTCTTTGTATGTGTGTGTGTGTGTGTGTGTGTGTGTATGTTTTGCAAACATATAAGTGCTCCATTATGGCTCCATCCCCAAACAATTAGCTTCAAAAGAAATTTCACCAGTGAATTTATGCATTCATGGTCTTATCATAAAATATATTTGCATGGTTCTAAAATTACTAAAGGGGTGCTTTGAAGGATCATGGTAAGTTACCCTAAAAGCAGTAGTATATCTAATGCACAGGGAAGCGGCACTGAAACTACTCCAGGGCACAGGCTGTTTCCTTGACATAATTTCTGAATTGAAAGTTAGTACCATAATAAACAAGATCCAGAGATGAAATGATGCTTAGTGGGGGCCTCAGAAGGACCAAGAATTCTCTTGAGTGTTTTTAAATCTATTTCCTAATAAAATTTGTACATAAGTAAATTATAACACATTTATCATGGGAAAGAAATTCTTTGCCTTTCCTGACATCATACAAGTAAAATTCGGCAAAGTCAAACATTTGAACCACAGTTCAATCTGAAATAATCTATCTGAACCTAAAAGTCAGTCAGCCTCAGGAGTTAAATCAAGTCTTCAACTACAGGGAGGATTTAGATAAACAAGGAGACCAGAATAGATCAATAAGAAACATCATTTTTTAGTCTTTTTGGGACAGGGTCTCCCTGCAGCCCCAGCTTGCCTGGAACTCGCTATGTAGACCAAGCTGGCCTTGAATTCACAGAGATCTGCCTGCATCTGCCTCCCTAGTTCTGGGATTAATGGCATGTGCCACCATCCCCAGAAAGATGAGGACTTTTAGAGGAAAACATTTGTGTGTGCATAAACATTTACACATATACATAAATAAAAATAAATCTTTAAGTTTAAGTTTGGGTATTTGGGGGGAAACTCTATAAATTATCTGATAATATTGCTACTGCCATGATGAAATTTAAGATAATTTTTTTTAATTCCTTGTTTGGTGGGATGTAAAAAAGTATCCACACCCTCCTCCCTTGGTTCCAAGGTCAAACCAAGGTATGATTCCACTAAAATGTACTTGAGGAAACCAAGAAGTTTATTGGGATTACTTACAGAGTTGTGGTGAGGATTTACTTTTAGAAGATTGGGTGCTCCTCCACTAAAACCCCACCAAAAGTATGTAGACAACATCAGTAATGGCTTCTGCAAAGCAGCATAAAATGGTGAAAGACTCCTTCAGATTTCCCCAGCCTATGAAATCTGCCCCTCCCACATGATTATGTGCAATTTGGGTGAAATTATCTCTCATGGGTTGAGAGCTGTAAATGTCATGACTTCTGTGCAGGGTGTCAGCAGTCAACAAGCATAGATCTGATGAGATCAGATATGTAGCCACAGCTGAGCTCAGGAAGATGGCATCTATCTATGGAGGACAAACAAATAGGAAGTTAGGAATTGAATACATATGTTTTGGGCAGAGAATTAAGTTGGAAGATCCACAAATGCATCTTTACTCTAACCCATGACATATATAAGGAGTTCAAAACTATTCATAGATTTTATTACAAGTGCATTGATAAAAAGAATCAGTCTAAGACCAATATCCTAAATGCTTTACTATTTTAGAAAAAAATACAGTTATTTTCAAACGTTTTATTCAGGTAGTTCTTACACTGTACCTGTTTTATTACAATTTTGTAATAACATGAGAAAACAATTACTGGGATCTTTATTTTTTTATTAAAAATAGATATCTTGATTCATCATATTTTACAGAGATTGAATTTTTGTGAGAATAGATTGATATTTTCACACATATATTTAGAGAATAAATATAGATAAACTTTAAACTTAATTCAGATTCTCACAGTTGAGAACTGATTTGTGACAGTTCTTTTAAAATGTCCTGTTTTTTCATGTAAAATAAAATGAATGATGACTACAGACCATTTAATTTACATGTTAGTTTTAGAATAATTAGCTGTCAATTAGTTTTCTTAGAATAGTTAAGTATTCTGGGGCTGGAGAAATGGCTCAGCAGTTAAGAGTGCTGACTGCTCCTGTAGAGGACCAGGGTTTGATTTCCAGCACCCACATGGCGGCTAAGAACTGTCTTTAACTCGAGTTCCAGGGGAATTCTATGCCCTCTTCTGACCTCTGCAGCATTGCATGACACAGGTGCACCAACCTACATGCAGACAGTACACTCATACACATAAAAAAGAAAAGAATAATCAAGCATTCATATGATAGAGTATTAATATCAAGAATATATAGACTACTGAAAAAACAAGTAATAAAACAAATGACCTATTCAAAAGATGGAGTAAAGATATGAACAGATGGGCTGGAGGGATGGCCTAGCGGTTAAGAGCGCCGACCGCTCTTGCAGAGGACCCGGGTTCGATCCCCAGCACCCACATGGTGGCTGAGAACCGTCTGTAACTCCAATTCCAGGAGAACTCCAGTTCCAGGGGAATCCGAGACCCTCTTCTGAACTCCGCGGCATTGCACGACACGGGTGCACAGACCTACATGCAGACAGTACATTCGTACACATACAAAAAAAAAAAAAAAAAAAAAAAAAGATATGAACAGAGACTTAACCAGTGAAGAATTAAAGATGGTTGAGAAACATCTTAAAAAGTGTTCAACATCACTAATAATTAAGGAAATGCAAATTAAAACCACACTCAGATATCAACTCACTCTGATAAAACTGGCTAAGATCAACAAAACAAAAGACACAAAATGCTGGAGAGGTTGTAGGGCAAAAGTAACACTCATCCACTGCTGGTCAGAATGTAAACTTGTACAACCATTATGGAAAATAGTGTGGAGACCCTTAAAAAACACAAAATGAGCCTACCACCTGACCTGGTCATACCACTCCTGGTCTCCTTAGTCTTCTTAGAATAGTCAAGCATTCATATGACAGAGCATTAACATCAGGGATATATAGACTACTGAAAAAACAAAGAAGTAAGAAAACAAATGACCATGTCAAAAGATGGAGCCATCCCACAAGACTCATCCTACTGCAAAGATACATGCACATTCATGTTTATTTCAGCTCTCTTCACAATAGTGAAGAGCTGGAAACAACCCAGAGTGGATGACAAAAATGTGGTACATCTACATAATGGAGCAGTAAAGAAAGATGACATCATGAACGTTGCAAGTAAATGGATGGAACTCAAAGCCATTATGCTACATGAAGTAAAACAGTCCCAGAAAAGCAAGCAGTGAATGGATTCCTCATTTGTGGATGCTAACACCAAATCACCATATGAAAGTCATGCTGAACAACATTATTGTTATATTTCTGTTTATCTGAAAGCAACTATGTGTTATAATGTAAATCTTTTAACAGACTCAATAATCCATCCACCACTTACTTTCAGACTCTGTATATGAGTGGAAAGTATGTGTTCATATTTTAGAGTAATATAAATTAACGGAGGAAAATGTGAATTCCTAAACATAGAAAAGAATGAGAGAAAAATGCAGGACAGTTATGGCAGAATGCATGATCTGGGGTGGGGTGGGGGAAGAGAAAGGGGAATATCTCTAAACTAAACTGAGAAATGATGTCTGAAATACATAAAACATCAATAAAAGCATTACAAAAAATTCTGACAATTTTTGCTCAACCCTCTTTCCTTTATCTCATTCTCATTTATGATCTAATACTTTCTTGAATAAATATTTATTAAAAATCTTCTAGGGATTATTTTAGGTGTTGGGGAGAGAATTCAGGCTCTGGTGGAATGTAAACTGAGGTGTTCTGAACAATGATAAATACACAAAAAATTAAGGAAAGAAGAGCCATACAGAGATATATAGGTAGTATTTGACACAATAAGCAAATGAAGTCAGAGATCAATGAATCCTGATGGAATACTAAATATTTGGGGCAAGAAGAATGAAGATTGATTGGAAAAGCTTTGTAAACAGAGGTTAATAATTGTAAATTCTCATTGGAAGCCTTGTCCTGCAATAGAAATTCAAGATACCTAGAAATTGCTGATGGGAATGAAAAAAGGGAATAAAAATGTTTTGGGGAGAGAAGTGTTGTCATCTGACCAACTAGGGATATACTGCAATTTTCTAGAAGTGATAGCCTAGAGATATCACAATCAGTCATATTCATTTCTACCTTTAGAACTGAAGGAACAAATAAAACTCTGTAATATGAGATATAACGGAGAGGGGCAGGAATGAAGCCAAAGTTTACATTTGAACACTTTGAAGACTGGGACTTGTCATCTGGAAAACCAGATGGAAACAGAACGTATTTAAGCAGCTATTAGAAATTTGCGAAGATGGTTGTCCTACTTTCTTTTCTGTTGTGATTAAACATCATGACCAAAAGCAGCTTGGGGAAGAATGGGTTGATTGACTTCTATACTTCCAGGTCCCAGTCTATTACTGAGGGAAGTCAGAGTAGGAAATTGGTAGGAACAAGAGGGCAGGAAACATAAATGAATGCTGCTTTGTCCCGTACTCACATGGCTTTCTTTTGAAGCACAAGTCCCACTTGCCTAGAGATGGTGCTGCCTGCAGTGAGCCAGCCCCTCCCATTTCAGTCATCAATCAACACAGACATGACCACAAGTCCATCTAATTAGGGAAATTCTACAAACAGTTCTCCTTTTTCCGGAGTAACTCTAGTCTCTGTCAACAATAAAATCCTATGTAGACAATAGATAATACATAATGTTCTGTATGGTATTATGCTGGCTTATTTACTATTATTATTATTATTATTATTATTATTATTATTATCTACTTCTCTTGTTATTGATATGGAACAAGCAATAGGTCAAAGTGAAAAGGAAAGTTTCAGAGGCTTCAGACCACCATATGGGAAGGGTGCGAAGGCAGAAGCTCACATCATGGTGGGGAGAAAGAAAGGGACAGGATACTTAATGCCTTCTCTTTTCCATTTTTTTAAAATTTATGCTCATGTGTGTGTTCATGTTTGTTTGAGTGTGTGTGTGTGTGTGTGTGTGTGTGTGTGTGTGTAAGTGTATTAGTCAGAGGACAAACTTGGCTGTCTGTCCTCAGCTTTAACTTTGCTTGGGAGAATTTCTCTGTTTGCTCCTGCATAAGCCAGGTTAGTAGGTGGGTGTCCTCAGAACTCTCACTGCCTCTGGTCTTGTGGCTCTGAGATTAAAGGCAGGGGTTACTGTGTCTGGTTAGTGCTTTCAGATGATTCAGACTGGTGATTCAGGTCTTCATGCTCACATGCCACGTGCTTTATCCCGAAAGCCATCTCCCTGCCCTCCTTTTTTCTTATTTATTCTCTCTTGGGCCTCCAACCTGAGACATTAATTAGCTGACAATTATCCTAGGGATTTTCTCTACTAATCTAGTAGAGGCTTTTTAATCCCATCAAGTTTTTAATCAAGGCTAACCATCACAATTTTCAATGATTTGTTGTCATTGATGTGTTAAGTGCAAAGACTTGTTTTCATTAACCTAAAATTCAATAGCATCAGACTGTCCTGTGTATAAGGTAAGAAGTAATTAAGTTTTATTTAAAATTCAAAACGTGATTTCAGATTGCAAAATTAAATTAAGATGAAAATGTTTATGCCATTTTATGATATTATGGCTGTTTTAATTTTTGTCTTAGCTTCTCATTATTTAATTAATATATACATGGAGATAAAAGGAACTATAATGTGAATATTTAATTTTATAAGATGTAGTGTTCGATCCTAATATTAATGAACATGAATATATTGGCAGTAGGTAGACACATTCTATAGTAATAATCTATGGCTTTTTCATATTTTTTTTCTATCTGGTATAGTTTGAGCAGATGGAGATGGAATAATGCTTCATGGACAATAAGGATGAAGTAGGGCTCTTCCATTCTTGACTAACATATCCACAAACTGACCAAGATTTCAGGAGAGCTCATGTTGAAGAATGGTGCCTCACAAATGAAATCTAGATTCAAATATTTGATTCTAAGATATTTAAAGGTCTTTGGTTATTTAATAACAATAAAAACAGTGGTTAATTTTTGGCAATTTATATGTATTTATGAAAATATATCAAATTATCTTGCAACAGAGAAATGAAAAAAATATCAGGATGAAATATAATTTCTACTCAAGTAAGGTACACGCAGAGGTCATCTCTTGTTTGTGTGGTAACTAGCCCATCTGTAATGCATCACATCCATTTTTGTTACTGGTAGAAAGACAGATTGCTTAAAAAAATATTCCCACATAATTGCCTTAAACAACAATTTACACACCTTTCATATTTCTTTCACAAGAATTAACTGCACAGCCTCTAACTAACTGCAAGTAAGCCTGAAAAAGTGCAAGAGCTTGAATATGAAGTCACTGCTGCTTCACTCTAACTGAATCAGTTGAAAGACTATTTCAATTTGAGATTAAAAGGTATATGCTTTGGTGACTGGAGAGATAGCGCAGCAGCTAATAGGAGTGACTGCTCTTTCAGAGGACCTGGTTGGATTCTGAACATCTACATGTTGGCTAACAACCAACTGTAACTCCAGTTCTAGGAGACCTGACACTGTCTTCTAATCTCTGTGGGCATCGCACAACACAAGTGCACTTACACATATGCAGACAGTAAACTCATACACATAAAATAAAATAAAAAAACCTTTAAAATGGTATAGGATTTTATAGTATGTACTTGTCTCTGACTTTGGTCATGAATACATATGGTGCTTTGTAATATTAAATGCTAAATCACAACTGATCATATATGTAAAGGTATTGAAAAATTACTCCATAGACATGACTCAAATGCACATAACTCTTTATTGATATCTAATAAAAATATTTAATACTAATTGTGGAATTAAGGCACCACTTAATAAGGATTAATGGTGTCATCCCATGACTATCGAAACTGTCAATTTCATTCATATTTATCTTGGCTACATCATTTATTGCTATACTGAAAACTACATATATATCACTATGAAAAAGTTGTTTTTCTGAGAGTAAAAAAAAATGTATCACCTACTTCAACAAATTTATTTTATCTATAAACTTTTAGTGTTAATAATTCTTAAGATAGTTAACTTTTCTATATTTTATTATTTTTAAAATATTTCTATTTATTTATCTATTTATTTATTTATTATGTGTATGAATGTACTGTCTGCATGTAGGTTTGTGCACCCGTGTTGTGCAATAATGAGGTCAGACGAGGGCATCGGATTCCCCTGGAACTGGAGTTCTCCTGGAATTGGAGTTACAGATGGTTCTCAGCCTCCTGTGGGTGCTGGCATCCTCTGCAAGAGCAGTTGCCTCTCTTAACTGCTAGGCCATCTCTCCAACACTTATTATTTTATTTTATATGTATTAATTAATTGCCTGCATGTATGTAAGTGGACCTGGGTCATAGTGCAGTGGCCTTAGAGATCAGAGGTGTTAGATTTCCTGAAACTTGAGTTATAGACAGTTATTTGCTATCATGTAGGTGTTCAGTTCATTGCAAAAACATCCAGTGCTCTTAACCACTCAGCCATCTTCCCAAATCCCAGAACATTATTTAGACATTTTATAAGTTTGTATTTCCTTTAGTTATCTATAATTTAGCAGGAGTTCTCTTGATCATAACATAACATTTAACTGGGGTTTTTAGTAAGGAAATAACTTATTATCATATTTCCCCAAAATCATCATATTATTTTACAAATACAGCTTGTTCTTACATGGAAAGAGTTAAACATTTAGAATCAGCTAATATCTAATTATTTTTTTCAGTTCATATATACCATAGATATAAATGTAATATTTAGCAGTAGGAAATTAATTATTGTAATATTCTTAACCATATGTGTGATTACTATTGGCTTAGAAGAACTGATAAATAGCTGCTAATTATCCAGATTCATTAAGTTGTCTAGGGGTAAAGATGATTATAAACAGTGTATAAATCTGCATTCATGAAATGGATTTGATTTCATAGCACATATTTCAAGAAAAGAGACACTGTACTTTAAGGCATTTGGAATAAATTCTAGCATTAATATATAATATTTTCATCTTAAGGATGCTTAAAGATAGCAAATTTTCATAGTTATGAAAATATGATGTTACATTTTTATATTTTTTACAGCATAAATATTTATTCTGAAGCTAGGAGGACTCAATGCTTAGTGAGTTAAACTAAGGTGTGCACAAAGCGCAAGCAACCTCATTCTGTTCCATTTCTCACTTAAAAATGTTATTTAATGGTTATTCATTGGTTATTAATGATTATTTAATGGTTATCCAAGGCAATCTTCTCTCAGTCAAAGCATTCCTCTAGTTGTAGCGCAAGCCTCCATGGTAGGGAAGAAAGGGCACCCACATGCTGCTTGTTTTTTCATTCCACTTTTGCTGCATGGGATTGCTGTAGTATTTTCCATTCAGTGGTAATTTCATGTTTTCATGGTATAGGAGAAAAGCAAATAAACTAAATATGAAAGAATGAAGTCATGTGGCTATAAATTGCTCACAGATTGTGGGTGGCTAATTAACATTCCAATTCAACAACTTAGGGGCTTTTTCCTTCTTTCTGAAATTTCCAAATAGGTTCCTGACAATGATGTCCTAGACTCCACTATTTAATGTCATCCCCATTCTTCTATTTCTAATGCCTTAAGCCACATAAACGTCATTAGCATGAACTCAAATCTGTCTCATCTATTTTATGCTTGATTTCTTCCATAGAAAACCGAATCTGTCCTCCTGAATATAGGGGCTAATACCCTACATTGGCTGGAGTCTTAGGTTGGAGAATGATGTATTTCTTAACATCTTTCCTTATTCAGATATCAAAGTACCAGCAATACTTACATGGAGGAGATACTGGTGGCAATCAGAACTTTATGTCACTCCAAATCCTGCCAATATAGATCAGTATACTGAATAGTTCCAGTAATGTTCCATCCTTTAACTTCCACAACCACTCACAAATATGGGTCAGGGGGAAGCACCTGGCCAGGAAGAAACATCAAGGAACTTTAAACATTCTATTCAGTACATCCTTCCACCCTAAATTCAACTTTACTTCCAACATTTCCTTTCGTATTATCCAGTAGCTGATAATGTGCAGAGTAAGTGAACATTAGAGCATCAACAATTACCAAGTATTCAATGAAAGGAGATATAGAAACTTCCTTTCAGAAATTGTGGCCACTCAATTCCTTTTTTTTCCATCATCTGTGGGAGCAGAGATAAAATTGGGGTTTGAAAAGGTCCTATTTTAGTATTCTGGTAGACTAATGAAATTGGCCTCAAGGAGAATTATAAAACTTTCTCTTGGTTTTCAAAATTAGCAAAATGCATTCTGAAGTCTAATTTGCCCTTCTATGTGAAGAATTTAAATTGGATAAATTTTGCTTAAAGGCCCTTGCTCTATCTAATACTGCAATGGAAGAATCTTGTGGAAAATCCAATTATTCTATTCAGATTTGATCTCCCATGTATCTTTTACATATCAATCTGTTTTTATGTAGCTTTGGGTGTTGTATATAAGCAATGTCATATCTTAATAGCATTGTCTCCACTAGTATCCTTTGCAATGCTCCTGTTCAGGAAAAATCACTGTCTTGTTTCCATGCAACATTGCTATGGCACACGTATATTTTTACTTTTAGAAGCACAGTTTATTATAGGAGTTAAAATTATTCAAAATAATTTGGTACATATTCTTACAGATATTTTAAATAATTATTGTTTACTCTTCTTAATGTTAGAATGAAGAAAAATTCATTTAAAATGGCACCAAATTGTATTGTATGAAAATGACAAAAAGTTAAGGCCAGAGAGATGACTCAGTGATCAAGGGCACTGGCTGCTTTTGAAGAGGACCTGGATTCATTCGCCAGAACTTCGCTTTCTTTATTATAATCACATATTTAGTACAAAATGCAAAAACTTCTTATCAGGAGATTTTTACCTTTTTGGTCACTACTGACCTATAATAGCATACACAATCAGAAACAGATTACATCAATATAATCCTACTTCTTGCTTATGACAAGAATGGGATAGTTCTTTGATTTTAATGAATGCTTGCTGCTTGTAGTGACTTATATTCTCACAATACATACATGCATACATTATTTTCGGTCAAGGGCAAAGAAGGGTTATGTGAGGTTCTGCCTAAATGTTTAAGTTATAACAGACACAAATTCTAGAAAGATCATTTATATTATAAACTACCTAAGATCATGTTTAAAACATAAAAATAGATTCAGTTACAGCTTAGGTAAAAGTTATTTCCACCGCATAGGAAAGATATGCTATCCTAGGTATATCTAACTTGCATATCTTGAGGATATTTCACAAAGAAAATACAGATTGTACAAAAGAAAGAGTATTTTATATTTCACAAATAACTGATATTCTGACATTGTGTTTCCCTTCCCAAGCTTGGGGAAAAAATGTCCCTACATTGACTTTGGAAACACTAGCATTTGCCTCTTTTTGACACTCAGAGATGGTACTTTTGAAATGATACCAAAAATTGTTGAAAAGTTTTACATAACTTGTGGTTTTCTGCTACCAAGCAGATTCTGTCCTTTATTTTATTTAGATCCCAGGTGACATTCTAATGCATTTCACTGCTTTGGTTCACTTGTTTACTAATCCCATTGATCAATTTGCAAATTCAGTTTATAATTTTCATAGTTTATTTCTTGCTTGGCAATTTGCTACTATTCTGGTCTGCTCTCTGTCCTCCAAATTGTGAGTTGTTTCATTCAAATTATCTTGCCATGATGAGTTCAAATCTCTGGAAACATGAGCAAAATATATCCCTCCTCACCTGACTTATTCATTCAGGCATTAGGTCTTAGAAATAATAACGCTGATATGATAGCTTGCATGAACTTTTGTATTTATAACTATTAATAATACCCTTCATTTTTCTTTATTTCCTTAGTTTTATTTTATGTGTACTGCGTGCATGTATTTAAGTGCATCTCTGCTCTGCAAAGCCCACAAACCTCAGAATAGGGTTTTGTATTCCCTGGAATTGGAGTTAAAGGCAGTTATTAGCTGCCACGTGGGTGCTGGGATTCAAACCCACATCCTCTGAAGAGCAGCTAATATTCTTAAAGGCTGAGCCATTTCTCCCCCACCTAAAAGTTGGACTTCTTTTGATTAAAGATTTATTCACTACTGAGGGATTCCTAGAATAACAACTTTGATAGTCTGTACAGAGGGGTGACAGAGCATGATGAATCAGCCATGTGATTTTCACAAACAGCACAGTTATCGTTTAGACAAATGGGTGTCTTTTTCTACAATTTAGAAAAAAATAGGTTTCTTTTTCTAGTAATAAATGAAATGGATGATCAAGAGACCACTGAAGAAAAATAAACTAGCAAAAATAAATCAGATCTTTGGTAGGAAACCTGTAAAATAGAATTCTTCTCAGGTAAATGCTGTGCTTGACAAGATAATGAATCTGTGCCACTAATTGCTTTTCAACTGTCGTCAGTATTCCCACATCATGTTCATGGCTTATACTCTCTTAAAGTAATCACAGTTACATTTCCATGATGATATTTTACATTGAGAGCAAGCAATAATATTGGTATACATGCAGGTCGTATGAGGAAGAAATGATACAAGGCTTTGTTGATATTCAAAGCCTAAAGGAGAGCAGGTATACATTTGTCTACTGAATTTTTACTTCACTGTGATGAAGATTGAGGACAGGAAAAATGAAGGTCACTGAGAAAACCAAAGATTTCTACAAAAAATAAAAAATAAAAACATCGTTACATCATTTTTTCAATTTTTTCATGGTTTATTTCAGAGAAAATTGTGGGTATACTCTACTTGGCCTTACTCTGTGACTAAACTTTAGTGTGCACATGAATGAACACCTGGTCTGTATTGAATTTCTCACCCCAGTGGTTGGTTCTTCTTGTCTGGTCATCTTTGTGGACCATGGTTGGTTTCAGCTTCTTGGGAGAATGCAACCATTCCTTGAGAAGAAAGAGGACAGAAAAGATATATTCCACAACTCCATTAAATCCTGGTTGAGACAAAACTTTTTCTTAAGATACTTTGTTCCAAGGACTTATGCCATTAATAAATATACAACTTACCTGTAGTAAAATTGCTCTATATGCCATAAATGTTGTCATTTTAAATGACACTAAGATGTTAATGAGTTTATGGAATCTGAACTATGATGTAAATATCCTACTCTCCCAAAAGACTGCCATTCCAGTACCTCAGGCCCTTGATGTGATCTCTTCCACTTCTAGGAACAATAAGGCTTATGATAGGAATATTTTTAGACGTATTGGAGAAGTATTGGAGAACTCCTTGGCAAAACGAATTCTGTGTTATGTGAGGAATGTGCATGTTACTAAATTTTAATTTGGAGCTTCTGATTTCATGGCTTTCAGTTATATATTCAACACCTTAAAAGTTATTAATAACTAACTATACACACTTTTCCATATACAAAACAAACATTTAGCATACCTATGTAATTTTATTAATTTTTTTTAAATTTTATTTCTGTATGTGTATGAATGTACTGTCTGCATCCAAGTTTGTGCACCCATGTTGTGCAATGCCGCGGAGGTCAGAATAGGTCTGACTCCCCTGGAACTGGAGTTCTCCTGGAATTGGAATTTCAGATGGTTCTCGGCCGCCATGTGGGTGCTGGGGATCGAACCCAGGTCCTCTGTAAGAGCGGTCGGCGCTCTTAACCACTAGGCCAGCTCTCCAGCCCAATACTTATGTAATTTTATATGCAACATCTTACCTGAATGACAACTTCAAAGTAGTTGAAAAGTTCTATAATTGATTTAATATATAATTCATAGGTCTCAAAAATATGAATGCTATAAAAATGTCTACAATACAGAAATGGACTCATATGTGTGTCTGTGTTCATGAATGTATGCATTTTGTATATATGTAGAAAGAGATGCTGTATATTATCAGGACATCTTTTAAGAGTTCTGAGGAGTTGTAATGGAGCCAGGATTGTTTGTGTCAGGTTGCCTAGAAGAAAAGAGCTAGAGTTCAGAGTCTGTCTTAGTTAATTTTCTGTTGCTGTGATACAACACCATGACCAAGGGAAACTATAAAAGGAAGAATTCATTTAGGTTACAGTTCCAGGGGCATTAGAATCACCATGGCAGAGAGGCAAGGTGGCAGGAGGTGGCAGAGCAGAAAACAGAGTTTCACATCTTCAAGCAGGAACAGGAATCAGAGAGCAACTGGAGATCTGGCAGAACTTAGGAACTCTCTAAACCTGCCCATAGTGACCTGCTTCCTCCAGCAAGGCCACACCTTCTAAGACTTCACAATATATCCTCACCAACTGGGGACAAAATGTGTAACTACTTGGAGCCTATGGGAGTTATTCTCATTCAAACTACCACAGAGTCCTAGACCCAGAACTTGAATTCCTGATTATCAAAGCTCTATAGATATATAGTCAACAATATGTTTCTAACAGAAGGTCTGTTGTATCATATGTCATGTAGTGTGTATCCTATATCACCTATTATGTATCCTCTATGTCTATATAATCATAAAACATTATTAATACATCATTATATAAGATGCTGATTATAAATAATATGGGAATCTGTATTCATGGGTTCTGTCCCCCAAGAATTACTTGTACTAAATATATAGACTTCTTTGTTATTATTTTCTTTTTTTTTAATTTTATTTATTTATTTATGTGTATGAATGTACTGTCTGCATGTAGGTTTGTGCACCCATGTCTTTCAATGCCACAGAGGTCAGAAGAGGGTGTCGGATTTCCATGGAACTGGAGTTCTCCTGGAATTGGTGTTACAGATGGTTCTCAGCCGCCATGTGGGTGCTGGGGATCAAACCCAGGTCCTCTGCAAGAGCAGTCTGTGCTCTTAACCACTAGGTCATCTCTCCAGCCCCTGTTATTACTTTCTAAATAACCCAGTATAGCTATCTACATGGTATTTACATTCTATTAGGCCTTATAAGAAATCTACATAAGATTTAAAGGCATTATGAAGGATACACAGAAGTTAAATGGGAAATATTGCTATGTTTTACAAAAATGGCTTGAGCATCCCAAACTCTGATATCTGCAGGTGGGAAAGATTGAAATTTCTGAGGCAAGATGTAGACTGGAAAATTAGAAAATAATTTAAATTGCAGTCTCTATAACAAACAAAAATCTGCTACAGGCAGAATTTACATCCTTAAGTGAAAATCTTAACTAAAACTAGTACTGATACTAGATATCCCAGGCTAGCAAATAAAAAATGAAATGCAAAAACTGGCCTCCCTCCTTTGAAATTATTGACCAGGAAGTTCCCATAGATACTCAGACATCTCTCATTGTAAAATCTTCTCCCAAGTGATAAGGAATTAACATAGAGACACATAATTGGTCAATATGCAGAAAATAAGAGGCTGTGAAGTTCTTGGCCCTAAATGGAATACCCATATTGTGAAGTTCTTGGCCCTAAATGGAATACCCATATTGTACCTTTGCCTTCTAAGGCTCAGGGGTAACTGTTGTGGTGGGGGCATCAGAAAAATGTTAAGAGCCAACTATGGTAGATGAAAAGAAGGTAATGCTTTAATCCAGAAACCTAGGCTAACTACACATAAACTTGCAACACTTGTAAGAACATGCACAAGATCTGCACAAACCTAAGCTAACCCTAAACCCAGCCTGGAGTGGGGAAGCAGCAAGACGATTCCTCTACCTGAGGAACTTTGGCACTTGATACCTGCTGTGAGAGGGTGAGCCAGTTTTCTTTAAATTGTGATGCCTGGTAGGTTTACTGGACTCCAGGGTGAGACCCACAGCAAAGAGCCCTTTTGGAACACAAATTAGATGTGACAAGCCATAAAGATCAGTGGACAATATAAACGGAGTGGGTTAGGGTTGTGTGAGTGGGTTTGAGAGAAGATGGAGTAAGGGTTCTTAATATAATAAAAATCACCGTATGAAATACCCAAAGAATCAAGAAACATATGTTTTAAGATAGATGTCATAGACTGATGGTTTGTGAAAGATCCTGGCACTATTTACTAGTGAAATAAGACTCAATATCAAACATCTCAGCAACTAAGAGTTGATAGACAATAATTTCTACATGTCATTATTATTGTTATTATTATTATTATTATTATTATTTGTGATATTGTGTATTGAATTCAGGATCTCTCACATGGAAGGCAAACACTCTACCACTGAGCTGAGCTCTGAGCTCACAGTTCGACATTTCCCATTAAATCATCAAAAGATCTTACACATGGGAATCTATCCTTGTTTATAAAGATTAATAAAGCACTGCTTTTCTTCATTCATACAAGTGCATCAAAATGTATAACCTAGCATTTTATCAGGTGTTGGTTATTGCAATCGTTATCTAAATTCACTCATCACATTCTGTGAAGAGTAGGTTTCTCACATGTTCAAGAAAGCCTTCAAACCAGGTTGTAATTTCTTTGAAGAGGTACAAGTTGTTCTATGCTTGTTTTATTTTATTTTTACTTTTTTTTACAATGTGTAATTTTATTAAATTTTTGCTCATATCATACAATACATTTTAATCATATTTAGACCCCTCCCATATGTGCTCCCCCAATAGCCTGCCCACAGCAATTCATGCATTCTGTCATATATGTTAAGGCTAATTGAGTAAAGTTTGTGTACCCAATTGTCTTTTGGTGTGAGTTCATGGCCACAGCATTAGCTGAGGAACTATTGGCAACTGAGCACTGCTGGGTGAAGGAGACTCAATCTTCTCTAAAGGAGTGACTATGTAGGCTCACCCGGATCCAATGGTTAATTTAGATGGAGGGACATCTGGGGAATCAATGATTTTTAGAGGGGATGCAATCTGATGTTGAATATGTTTCATAATAGTCTCATATATATTTTTAGATAATACTGTTGTTGATGTTTTGTGTATTTCAGACATCATTTTTCAGTTCAATTAAGGCACATTCCCTTTTCCCTTTCCACCACCTCACCCCAGATCATGCATTCTCCCATACATATCCTTCATCTTTCAGTCTTTTTAAAGTTTTTCTCTGTAAAGGTCCATTGTTTTGGGTACAATTTAACTATGTCAGTCCATTCTTTGACCCAGTCCCTATGTTGTTGTGCTTCCCTCCCTGTTGTATTGCTCCAAAATATGTCTATATAAAGGCATTACATGTACCAGTGTTATGTCCTCCAGGAATAAACTGTATGTTATCAAAACTGTATGTTATCAACTATATATGTTTAGGAGTTCACATTTTTCCCTTTAATTTTATATTACTCTAAAACATGGATATATACTTTTAACCCATATACATTAATTACCACGTACGAAAGTATGTGGGAAGTTAACTCTAAGGCTCATTAAAAGATTCACCTTATAACATCACAGTTGCTTTCAGATAGAAAGCGATATAACAATCACTTTGCTCAGCTTGTCTTTCCATTGGGGGATTTGGTGCTAGCATCCACAAATGAGGGAAAACATTCCTGTTAGTTTCTTTTGGGCTGTGTTACTTCACTTAGCATGATCACTTCAAGTTCCATCCATTTACCTGCAAAGTTCATGATGTCATCTTTCTTTACGACTGCATAGAACTCCATTTTGTAGATGTACCACATTTTTGTCATCCACTCATTGGTCGAGGGACACCTGGGTTGCTTCCAGATTCTTACTATTGTGAAGAGGCCTGGAATAAACATAGATGTGCATGTATCTTTGCTGTAGGATAAGTCTTGTGGGTATATACCCAGGAGTGGTATGGCTGGGTCAGGTGGTAGGCTTATTTTGAGTTTTTAAAGTTTCTCCATACTGCTTTCCACAGTGGTTATATGAGTTTAAATTCCCACCAGCAGTGGATGAGTGTTCCCCTTTCACCACAAGCTCTCCAGCATTTAGTGTCTTTTGTTTTCTTGATCTTAGTCAGTCTTATCTGAGTTAGCTGATATCTTAGAGTTTTAATTTCTATTTCCTTAATTATTAATGATGTTGAACACTTTTTGAGAATCTTTTCAGCCATCTTTACTTCCTCACTCAAGTCTGTGTTCATCTCTTTATCTTTTGAGTGAGTCATTTGTTTCTTTGCTTCTTTGTTTTTTGAGGAGTTTATATATCCTAGAAGTTAATGTTCTGTCAGATGTATCACTAGTGAAGGTTTCCTCCTACTCTGTGGGTTTTCTCTTCATTTCCCTGGTGTTTCTTTCTCTGTACAAAAGCTTTGGAGTTTAATGAGGTCCCACTTGTGAATTGTTGGCCTTATTTCCTGTACAGCTGCTGTCTGATTTAGAAAGTTTTTTCCTACAACTATGTCTTGTAGATTGCTGCCAAATTTTTCTTCTATCACCTTTAGAGTTTCTGAGGCCATTGATCCATTTGGAGTTGATTTTTGTACAGGGTGAGAGGTAGGGTGTTAATTTTGTTCTTCTACATATAGTGATCCAGTTTTGCCTGCACCATTTGCTGAAGCTGCTACCTTCCTCTGTTGAGGTTTTTTGCCCCTTTGTCATTATGAGGTGGCTGAAATTGTATGAGCTCAAATTTGGATCTTCAATATTGTTCCATTGGTCAATGGGTCTGTTTTTGTGCCAATACCAGGCTGTCTTTATGACTATAGCCTTGTAATATAGCATGAAGTCCAGTAAGGTGATCCCCTCTGTATTGCATTTTTCACTCAGGGTTGCTTTAGCTATTCAGTGTCTTTTGTTTTTCCACACGAATTTTAGGAATTTTTTTCCCAAGTCTGTGTAGAAACTCATGGAGATTTTAATTGGGATTTTATTGAATCTGTATACTAATTTGGCTATTTTTCCTATACAAATTTTTCTAATCCATGAGCATGGGAGGTTTCTCCATCTTTTGATGTCATTTTCAATCTCCTTCTTCAGGGGTTTAAAATTTTTGTTATAGAGAACTTTGTTTTCTTTCATTAGGTTTGTTGCCAGATATTTTTTGAGGATATCGTGAGTGTGAAGATCTTCTTATATCCCTTTTTCAGTTCCTTGTTGTTGGTGTAAAGAAAGGCTACTGATTTTTCTAGGTTAATTTTGTGTCTTGCCACTTTTCTGAAGCTCTTAATTGTTTCTAGGAGTTTTCTGGTGCAGTTTTTAGCATCCCTGCAAACCGGGATAGTTTGACTTCATCTTTTCCAATTAGTACTCCTTTAATTTCCTTTTCATGCCTTATTGCCTTAGCAAAGGTTTCAAGCACTATATTGAAGAAGAGTGACAATAGGGTGCAGCCTTGCCAGGTTCCTGACTTTAAGGGGAATGGTTCCAATTTTTCTCCATTTAGGATGATGTTGGCTGTGGGTTTGTTGTATATGGCTTTAACTACACTGAGGAATGTTCCCTTCAGTCCAATTCCCTCTAGAACTTTAAACATGAATGGACGCTTTATTTTGTCAAAGGTTTCCTCTGCATCAATTGAGATGATTGTGTGGTTTTTGTCTTTCAGTCCATTCATGGTCTCACATTTATTAAGTTCATCCTTCTCAATATTATTTTCATCTGTCTCCCTTCCCTGTATTTTCCCCTATCTCATCATTCCTTATGATTTAGGTGTCATAATCTCTACCCCTTCTAAATATCTGCTACTAAATCTCATTTATCTGAACTTAAATTTGACTATATTATAATTTGAGGACTAGTGATACATTCAATATATTTGAATTAAAATACTGTTGTGACACTTTTGTTAAAACACATTTGTCCACTCTTTAGTGCAAATATCTGGACTGGCAATATTAAATATTAAGATCCCTATGAAATCATTGAATCACTAAGCAATTCAATGCACATTTCTAATATCTCATTTCTAAAGAACCTATGGGTTTTGATGAATTAACTTAAATTCAGTTGTCCTCAGGTAAAGATTCTTAGTAGAATTCTTCCATGTACAAATTTAAAACTGGGGATAGGATATGGTTTGAATTTGCCCCCCCCACCCTCCTCTTATTTGTTAGAAATTTAATACTCAAATTCATGGTGTGGTTATTCGGGGACAGAATATTTGGGGAGTGTTGGATCATAACAGCTCTGTTGTCACAAAAAGATAAATGAATTCGTGAATGGACTAATGGATGACTTGACTAAAAGATCAATAAATTAGAGGATTACTTCTGCAAAATGATTTATCGTCTGCATAATTTCACTGTCACCACATGATAACCTGGTCATGTCCTCATGCAGCAAAGATGCTGTCTTGATGCCAATCATAATTTGGTGCCCTGCTTTTGGACCTCCCAGTCTCCAGGACCATATTCGAAACAAATCAGCATTATTTACAAATTAAAAAGCATTATATATTTGGTTAGAGCAACAGAGAAATACAAGTACATTGATAAAGTGCGGGTCATAGAGTATTTTGGAATTAAATGACAGTTTTTCCCTCCCTTCAGTTTTTTAGTTTTCTGAAAAATGTTTTGAAATTTCAAGATCAAACTGAACCAGATGCTTTGTTTGTTATTGGCTGCTTTCCTAAGCAGGATTCTCTCTCAAAGCAGTCCTGTTTCTCTTGGAAGGAAGCCTTACAACTACTCACTTTAGGTGATTTTACTGGAATTTTAAGGATTCTGTGATCTAATTAAATTATTAATCATTTCGACCTTCAAATCTACTTGCATTTACAAGAGTGGCATTCATAATTTCAAATAGTGTTCTGATGGCTGATATTCCAGTTAAGGATACATGGTGGCATATATATTATAGAGTACATCAAATTCAGTAGGTGAAGTTAAGGGGGGTGCAGATAGGGGAGGAGATCTAAGTAGAATCAAATTATATTTTATAAAGATCCCAAATGTTCAATAAAATATTTTAAAATATTTTTAAAAATCAAGTTATTTTAGAACCAGATTTGTAGCTAATATAACAGAAAGGAAGAGCACTTGTTAAGATCTGGACATTGGAAAATATTCTGGCAATAGGTGATTCATAAAATGAGGTGGCACAGTCAGACACTTGTGGATTCTTAGAAGATTGTTGAATGAATTCAATAAATTGATGCATCTGAAATCATTCATAAAAGTGGGTGAATATTTAACACTACTCAATTACATACTGTTGTTGTGATAGTGTCTACTCCTACAAATTATTTCATAAAACTGTTTAAATGCTACCTTTACTGCCTTTGCAAACAATAAGATCTCTCTTCTCTAAATCCACAGCAAAATTTATATCTGTAAATTTTACTGTACTTGATACTTTAAGTTTTAGGCAATAATATTAATGCAGGCTAAATAAGAATAAAATATAAGTTCCATCAAAGAATTAATTTATTATTATTTACTTATTTATATTTAATGTGTGTGAGTATTTTGTCTGCAAGTGTGTATTTGTGCCTGTGATGCAATACCAGGAGGCCAGAAAAATGTGTCAGGTCCCCAGGACCTGAGATTACAGAAGGTCTTTAGCTGTCATGTGAGTTCTGGGAACTGAACTTGGATCCTCTGCAAGGGCACATAGTCCTATTAACCACTAAACAACGTCTCCAAACCCTGAAATGTATTTTTATTGTTTATTTTTATTTATTTATATTATTTTCAATAGTATCTAGGATGGTGTTTCATGTATCATTGATGCTCAATAAAAGCATTTTGAATTTAAAAAATCAAGTGAAAAATATATAACAGACTAAATATGAGTACTTACTGAAGCCATATAGACTAAAGGTAACTTTAAACGTTATGTTAATGGTGTTAATTGGATTACTTTCTTTTTGTTTTCCACTGTATTTGTTTCTTCTTATTATGGCTTTAAATTTTACCATTTTGAAGCGTAATATGGGAAGAAATTGTATAAAAACGTCGTGTTGAAAGCAACAGTATGTAATAGTTATAGCAAAAAAATGTTTTGATCAATATATTCATTAATAAATACTGTTGGATACACTTTGTGTACATTTCTTTACTCTAAAAGATTGGATTCTGTGAATGAAACATAAATATCAACCAGTGTTATGGTTCTGTTGTAGCATACCCTAAGTTTTCCAAGGTGGAGCAATCCTCCTTTAGGTTACTGAAAAGTCATGCAGTGATTTTTGCAGCATAATAATACAGCAATTTTTGATGGTAATTTTCTTAGATATATTAAATCCTGTATTACTGACATCTTTCCTTTACTCTAAGTTGATTCTTTTTTTATTTTTATTTATTTTTGTATGCGTATGAGCGAACCCTCTGCATGTAGGTCTGTGCACCCTTGTCGTGCAATGCCGCGGATGTCAGAAGAGGGTGTCGGATTCCCCTGGAACTGGAGTTCTCCTGGTAATTGGAGTTACAGATGGTTCTCAGCCGCCGTGTGGGTGCTGGGGATAGCATCCAGGTCCTCTGCAAGAGCAGTCGGTGCTCTTAACCGCTAGGCCATCTCTCCAGCCTCAGCATAGAGCTTTTCTCACTTTGTTAAGAATCAACTTAGGGGGCTGGAGTAACCCTGCTACTGGCAGCAGGGTTACTCATGTGCTTCCTTCTACTCCAGTCTAGCATGCTCACGACATTTCATTGGTTCCTGAATCTCTTCCTCGCATTTCACCAGAAGAGTCTGGACATTATAGATGTATGCCAACCATATCTGGCTTTTTATATCAGTTCCAGAGATCAAATTCATGTTCTTCGCTTTTTCAGACAGCATGTTATCCTGTTGAGACACCTCCCAGTATCAAACCCACCTATTAAGCGGTTTTATTCGTTGTGATATTTTCTTTTCTTTTCCAGTCTGCTCTCCTCCTGACAAAGCACAAGCACACTCACATTTGAGTTTTCTCATTAGGTGTGACTTAGATGTTCAACTGGCCCTCAGGGCTATGGTCCGAGATGCTTGGTGTCTTTCCATTATTAACTCTCCAGTGAATTGTACAGACATATTATGGTGATTCTTTCATTTCACAAGAGTAATGAAATCCATTACTAAGAGGGTTTAGTAAAGAGCAATAAAATAGAGATTCTGTTGGTCATGTCTCCAGGACATTCATCTGCAAATAGGCCCTTCAGGAAGAAAGAAACTTTTGCTCTAGAGTCACTGTGATCATTATTACCATTTCTTGGCATTTTTTCTGTATTTTGTTTTTATTACCACAGTTTCAAAGAATAGAATTGCACTAACATAGATTCACTTAGATTTTTTTTTATCCCTGTAGTTGTAAGGATGACAAAAATTGGGAAATGTCTCCAGATTTTTTCTAGCCTGAAGGCTAGAAAGTGGGTTCATTACTTATACATCAGACTTTCAATGAACAGATTGTCAAAGCAATAACTCATTTCTTTCAAAGAAGCACGTAAAATTAGATATCTATAAATGCAAAATGGTGTTTTGGATGCTGTGAATGAATTACTCCTAAATAGTGATGAGTATACATTGATCCCAATGTATTTCTATGTTGAGGTAGTTTCCAAAGCATGCTGAGACCACTGAGATTGCTTTGCTAGACACTTAAAATTGCTTTTAAATAAATTATTTTCTTGCATTTTAAAATATTTGTTATATTCAGAATTTCAAATGTTATGAGTTTTTAAAGAACAGTTTTAAATTACTTACAATGTAATGTGATTGAAAATCAGACACCTTGGAATAATGGAGTCATTTTGAAATTTTATCAGCATTCAACATTTTATATGGATTTGTATCCACACTATATACTACATATGCATTAATACTTAGCAGCCATCATTGGCATCATTACATCTATTGCTTGTTA
The DNA here is from genome assembly GCA_009823505.1 of Rhizomys pruinosus. Taxonomy (NCBI): domain Eukaryota; kingdom Metazoa; phylum Chordata; class Mammalia; order Rodentia; family Spalacidae; genus Rhizomys; species Rhizomys pruinosus. Next base: position 1,097,223 of record VZQC01005024.1, read on the forward strand.
TATCACAGTTGTTATTTTTATTTATTTTGTTAATAATGGGTCTGGAGGTTAATGCACACTGAGTAAGGATGGCAAATAGCCTTCTTTAAATAATAGATTTGTTATAATAAGGAAGGAACAGAATCCTCTCTCCTTAGAACTATTAAATAAAGTTCCAATTCAAACAGCAGTTGTTAGCACAATCACCATGCATAGAAGTGCTAAAGCATAATGGAAAAAGCATTCATTTGTTGGGCTTGATACCAAGAGTTTCAGGCATCCACAAGTCTTGGGACAGTGCCACTACGGTTAATGTGGTGCCTGCTATAATTGCCTTTACTAGGTCCTGTCAAATACCCCATTGCTATATATTTTGGTTTAAAATCTATTTTTCCATAAAATTTGTTAATTAGTTGCAGTGATTTCTTTAAAAGAAGTCTTCAATTTGAAAACTAAATGAATATACATACATAAATACAGTGTATTCTTCCTGTGAGGAATGGCTGAAGTAGCAATGGACTCCAGTTTTATCTTCAAAGAGAAGTCTCTACTCTTATCTCTTGACAATGTCTGAAGTTTGAGTACCGTCTTTCTGAGAGAAATTATCCTCACCTGGGCCCACTAGAATTACACTCAATTATCAGTACTGTGAAAGTCTCCTCCCTTTGTAAAGAACATATGTTTTACATGAAAAGAATTTCCTACTGCACTGTAATGGTGGTGTGGGTGTTATTTTGATAAATATCTGACAGTCATATATCAATAATAAATGTCACACGCTCAAGGATCACACCAACTCAATCAGACAAGGGCTCAGAATGGAGCAAAAGAAATGGCTGGAGGGCTGACCCTAGCCCGGGAAATACTGGAGACTGATTACTCCTGGGTGTGGGAGAGTAGGCCTTACTTAGAATCTCTAGATAGTAGTTCTAGACTCAAGTGGATGAATTTGCACAGACGGACATCTGGGTACAAATGAATAACTGGATAGGACTTCACATGTATGGCAGAATGTATGAGGTCTAGTGACAGGTTAGGGTGGTATGGGATGAGAAGGATCTAAATTTGATAAACCGTTGCATAAGATAAAAGCTCAATATAAAAATAATAAATGTCACATTTGTTTTACCTTTGAATTCAATCTTAGAAAATGCACAATCTTAAAACATGAATGAATTGCCCATAGATGATTATATCTAGAATGAGTAGATTTTTTTTTTTTTTTTTTTTTTTTTCGAGACAGGGTCTCCCTGTAGCCCCTGCTGTCCTGGAACTTGCTCTGTAGACCAGGCTGGCCTTGAACTCACAAAGATCCACCTGTCTCTGCCTTTAAAATTATCCAAGATTCCACTAACTACTAATTCTACTAAGTCATTAGGTTATATTTTGAAACATGCTGATTTTTCTAAAGAAAATGAATATAAAAGAGCAGCAAGAGAAATTTGATTAATCCGCTTGGAAATTCCTAATATTTTCATGCAGTAACTGTCTGTTTTTTAAAGAGAGACCCTTAAAAGCTTTTCCTGTTTGACTTTATGAGTTTGTTACTAATGGAAGGAGCTTGAGGAAAAAGTCATTCTTAATGGGGCTTCTCAGATGGCACTTAGGAGGCACATATTAGTGGTCAGCTGAGTGCTTGCTACCTCCTGTGACTTTCAACAGAATTTCCACTGATTAGCTCTTCTCTAAGCTTTCTTTAAAATGGATCATACTTATTTCAATTTACAGCTAATGATACAAATTCTGTAGTCAAATGTCACTGTCTTCATTTTGGATATATTAATATTAATGCAAATTAATTGTAATTTATTGATTATTTTACAAAACCACCATTTGTTGAGAAACTACTATGATTTTGTGATTCTTTTTTTATTTTTATTGAGCTTTTCTGCATTGCATACAGCATTTCTTTTTTTTTATTTATTTCGGTATGTGTATGAATGTACTGTCTGCGTGCAGGTGTGTGCACCCGTGTCGTGCAATGCTGCGGAGGTCAGAAGAGGGTCTCGGATTCCCCTGGAACTGGAGTTCTCCTGGAATTGGAGTTTCAGACGGTTCTCGGCCGCCATGTGGGTGCTGGGGATCGAACCCGGGTCCTCTGCAAGAGCGGTCGGCGCTCTTAACCACTAGGCCATCTCTCCAGCCCACATACAGCATTTCTTAATCAAGTTCATGTCCATTCCCCCATTCATGCCACAACCTACATATGTCATGTCACTTTTTGCATCTTTTTCTCAGTATGTTTTAAACTTTTTCAATGCAGAAACTTGCTGTTTTGGTAAGTTCTTTGAGCAATTCTTAGTTTTGTTCCCTTTAATTTTTATTAGTCCAAAATATGCATATATACATTTCGGACATATACCCAAATTAAAATAAAATAAACTATAAGTTAATTCCAGGAAACATTTATGGATTCACATTTTAATAGTAAAGTTACATGTAGGTAAAAAGAAATATAACTGCATATCAATTACATACCAACTCGTATATTTGTTTTATGTATGTTTTAGTGTACTTTTAAAGAAGAGATTTATTTTTTCTCATAAATCTTTGAACTTAGGAAAATAAAGACATAAAATCCAAGCTATATCTATAGTATTATCAGTCAGTGTGGTATTATTTTACTAACAAGTTACCCATCTTGACTTACATCTAAAGATTTGAAGCTAGGGTCCACAGAAGAGGGATAGCGTATATCATTTTTTTTTTGAGACTGTGTTACTTCACTTAACATAACAGCTTCTAGCTTCATCCATTTACCTGCAAATTTCATGATATCATCTTTCTTTATTGCTGCATAGATCTCCATTGTGTGAATGTCCCAAATTTTCATTATCCTCTCATTAGTTAAGGGAAACTCTGGTTGTTTCCAGATCTTCACTATTATGAAAAGAGCTGCAATAAACATGGTTGTGCATGTATTTCTGCAATAGGATGAATCCTTTGGCTATATACCCCGAAGTGGTAAGACTGGGTCAAATTGTAGGTTCATGTCTTTTAAGGCTTCTCTACGCTGCTATCCACTGGGATTGCATGAGTTTTCAATCACATCAGCAGTGAATGAGTATTCCCCTTTCCCGACAACCTCTCCAACATTTGATATCCTTTGTTTCTTGATCACAGCCAATCTTAATGGTGTAAGATGCAATCTTAAAGTGGTTTTAATTTGCATTTCCTTAATTACTAATGATGTTGAACACTTTTAAAGATGTTTCTTAGCCATCTTTCTTTTGTTGAGAAGTCTCTGTTCAGATCGTGAGCCCATCTTTTAATTAGGTAACTGATTTTTCATTCCTTTGTTTTTTAGCAGTTTATATACTCTAGATGGTAAATCTTTGTCAGAAATGTCACTGGTCAAGAGTTCCTCCCACTTTATGGGTTTCGTCTTCACTTATTTGTTTCTTTTTTCTGTACAGAAGGTTTTTTTTTTTTTTAGTTTAACGAGGCTGAATTATTGATTATTGATGTAATTTCCTGAGAAACTACTGAGAAAGTCTTTTCCTACACCTATATCTTGTAGGTTACTGCCAATTTTTTCTTCTAACATTTTCAGAGCTTCAGGTTTCACATTGAGGTGTTTGATCTATTTAGAGTTGACTTTTGTAAAAGATGAATGGTAGGGGTTCAGATTCATTCAAGTGGTGATCCGGTTTTGCCAGCACCACTTCCTGAAGATATTGCCTTTCCTACATTGAGTGTTCTTGGCCCTTTGTCAAATATCAGGTGGCTGACATTGCATGTACTCAAGTTTGGGTATTCGATTTGGTTCCACTGATGTATGGATCTATTTTTGTGCCAGTACCAGGCTATTTTTATGAGTATAGTCCTGAAATATAGTTTGAAATCTGGTATAGTAACCACCACCACCCCTGTATTACTCTTTGTGCTCAGGTTTGTTTTGGCTATCCAGGGTCTTTTGATTGTTCCATAAGAATTTAGGAAAGATGTTCATTTAAAGAATATGGTGCTCAGAAGATTGAGAAGAGTGACAGCAAGAGATGAACTAACCAATAAGAACCCAACAGAAGAACAAGTGCTTAGCTTTCTGTTCAGGATGAAGGAATTGGATATCTCTTGAGAGAGATAGTAGTTGTGCTAAATCTGTGAAGATATAAACATTTACTAGACTAAAGAAAAAAGATTATTGCTTTAAAGAAGGACTGGAAGTGTTTCTCAGGGCAGAAGTTAACCATACTGTCAAAATAAGAATAATTTAAGGTCAACAATTGATAAGTGGGACCTCATGAAACTCAAAAGCTTCAATATAATGAAAGTAATGATCAATAAACTGAAGAGAAAACCCACAGAGTAGGAGTAAACTTTCACCAGTGATACATCTAACAGAGCATTAACATCCAGAATATATAAACTTCTCAAAAAACAAAGAAGAAAGCAATGACTTACTCAAAAGATGGAGTGAATATCTAAACCAAGACTTCACAAGTGAGGAAATAAAGATGGCTGAGAAATATCTTAAAAAGTGTTCAACACTGCTAATAATTAAGGAAATGCAAATTAAAACCACTTTAAAATATCATCTCACTCTGATAAGACTGGCTAGGATCTTCTGGATGCAGTAGTGCATGCCTTTAATCCCAGCACTCTGGAGGTAGAGGCAGGAGGATCCCTGTGAGTTCAAGGACAGCCTGGTCTACAGAGTGAGCTCCAGGCCAGCTGGAACTAAAGGGAGACCCTGCCTCCAAAAGACAAAAAAAAAAAAAAAAAAGATTGGTTAGGATCAAGAAAACAAAAGAAAGATTCCAAACACTGGAGAGAGTGTGGGGAAAGGGGAATACCCAACAACTGCTGGTAGGAATGTAAACTCATAAAACTACTATGGAAAGCAGTGTGGAAAACCTTTAAAAGACTCAAAATAAGCCTACCACCTGACCCAGTCATACCACTCTTGGGTATATTACTACAAGACTCATTCTATCGCAGAGGTAGATGCATGTCTATGTTTATTGCAGCTCTCTTCACACTAGGAAAGAGCTGGAACTGAACCAAGTGTTCCTCCAATGATGAGTAAATAAAGAATGTGATACATTCTTTATTTCATCTACATTCATCTACAGAAAGATGACATCATGAACTTTGCAAGTAAATGGGTGGAACTAAAAGCTATTATTCTAAGTGACTACACAGTCCCAGAAAAACAAACAGGGAACACTATCCCTTTTTTGTGAATGCCAGCACCAAGTACCTAGCTATAAAGCAAACTGAGCAACGTTAATGTTGTATTTCTTTTTAATCTGAAAACAACTGTGCTCTTATAATGTCAATCCCTTAATAGGCTCTAAAATTAACCTACAACTTATATTCAGACTTCAAAATTTTGGTATATGGGTGAAGGGTATGTATGCATATTTTAGAGTAATATAAAAATAAATGGTAGACATATGAATTCTGAAATATGATTTGGAATTACCATACAGTTTATTCTCAGACATCATAATTTTGATATATATATATATATATATATATATTAAAAATTGTAAGGAACAACAACAAAAGGACTGGGCAAATAACTGACTGAATTGGTAAACTCCCCAAAACAATAAACCTTTACATAGAAAAACTTTAGGGGCTGGAGAGATGGCCTAGCGGTTAAGAGCACCGACTGCTCTTGCAGAGGACATGGGGTCGATCCCCAGCACCCACATGGCGGCTGAAAACCGTCTTTAACTCCAGTTCTGGGGGACTTCGACACCCTCTTCTGACCTCCACGGCATTGCACGACATGGGTGCACAGACCTACATGCAGACAGTACATTCACACACATAATAAAATAAAAATAATAATTAAAAAAAAGAAAAACTTTAAAAAGACTCAGAAAAAGATACAAGATATGTATGGCAGAATGAAAGAACTCGGGTGGGGTAGGGGGCATGGAAAGGGGATTGAGTCTAATTTGCACTGAGAAATGTATGAAATGCACAAAACTTCAAGAAAAATATTTAAAAAACAAAAGCAGGCAAAGAAAGGAAAAATATAATAGGATTTGTGATAAAAATGTATAGGAGAATAGTGATGGACCATTTCTAAAGGAATTCATTGAATAAATTTTGATGCTGGAGCTGCTGGATTAGATAAAGCCCCTGATCATACATTTACCACCAAGAGACTCATATTTGATTGGCATGATGTCATTTCAGAATGTAAAATTTTACTTTCACAAG